>JAJJWW010015114.1:0-321058 GCA_023531295.1 Papaver armeniacum
AAGGTTTCTCTTAAATATAGCCCATACTTTTATTAACCATAACCCACATAAAATAAGTCATTAATGTTACCAAACGGATTCTTATGATTATTAACATAACCCACAAAACTATAAACAATTTTTATATATAACCCACAAAAAATTATCAAATCCCTAATGAAATGTGGTAATTCACCTTTTACATTTTGAGTGCACAGGATGACCCTACTGCTTTTGGGACTTGGTTCAGCACAAACGCCATACCTCAGTCGTGAAATTGGCTTTTTACAATATTGATCATGGATGGATAGGCTCCTCACAAAAACCATCAAAAATTAACAGAGAAGTTCCCTTGGGACGAGCTTCCCACATTGGGCACCACATTCCAAACCAAGCAATGTTTTTCAGGTTTGCTGTCTTTCTTTATGATTCCCCATCTGTGCGAGCGCTATCTACATATTCACCGACATGATACCATAGTAATTTGTAACTGAGAAAGATTGGGATCCACCAATGTAATTTGTAATAGATTGATTGGGATCCAGCCGCTCATAATCAGTTTCCAATCCAGAAATCAAGCTGCACATAAACTCAGAACTCGAAAACCAAGTACAATTACAAGGCAGAGGACTCGTGCATTCATTCTTTCATGTCTCATTGCATTTCAAATGGCTGAAGTAAAAAAAAAATTAGGGTTCATAATTAATTTTGGACAAAAAATAAGGTTATTTAGTTACAAAATTAAGACCTTGTTTGGTAATATTGATTTTTGATTTTAACTTAAACTTTTTGGGCTATGGTTAATAAAAGTGTGGGCTACATTTAAAAGAAAAAAAAAAAAAAACCAACTCCAAAATGGACTTATCCCCGCAAGAAAAGAAACAGACTGTAGATACCCAAAATGCACATCAACGCGTGGCAGAAAAGAACCCACTAAAGAATGATACCATCGAAGTCGACTTAATTATCGAACAGCGAAGAAGACATCTATTATTCTCAGCGAAGAATGGAAGAAGAAACAACGGTTAAACCTATCTCGTTGAAGTTCGTTAAAGGCGAAGGGAAAAACCATGCGAAGTTGGCCGAATATGTGAAGAGGAATTAGGTTCATACATGAAGAGAAAGGTTCAGCAGTAGTAACAGCTACTTCGTCACCAAATTCCAACGAAGAACTAAAAATAACTGAGTCAACCAACTCAACCAAAAGCAGAATCATCCAGCTATCTCAGAAGCAGCGAAGATATAAACTTAATTACATGCATTAATCAGCTATTTAACACAACGACCAAAAGGAAATTCTCATAAGGGAATAAGTCACTGACATGACATCATCTAACACTCATACTGAATAGCAAAGTAAGACAGCAACATGAGGAAGAGAACGAAAAGCCATTGCCGAAAGAGAAACGAAGAAAAGATACAGCAGTCAAGTACACTTCGTCAACATTTAGGCGAACTTATAGCCAAACAGCCCACCTTGACGAAGAAACGGTTGATTTGGGGTTATTGGTTTTACTGCCTAGTGATTTTATTTTGTCCTTATTGAGTATACCTCAAAAAAATTTGGTATGCCTCAAAACAGAAACCATTTTTTTTGGGGACCAGCCTTTTTTTGGGGACCATTCTTTTATTTTGGGTAAGATATTAGAAGTAAATCTAGGTCACCCCTTATTTAGATATTTTATGATAATACTTAAATTATCCTCTGATTATTTTTGGTTAATGATTAGTTAGTGTTAATATTAGTTAGTGTGATTAGTGAAATGATTTTGAATAAAGATTTGAGATTAAAAAATCAGATTTTTAAAAAAGAAGTAAAATTATTGAGAGAGAAAAGTTAGAGAAGATGAAGAAGAAAAACATGGAAAATAAAAAAAAAATGAGTTCATTAAGCTAGACTATTCAAGTGATGAATTATTTCTTAGATGGTGAATGTATTCTTCCCCAAAGCCAATCAAGATGAAAACGATGGATTTTACCAACCACAACCGGAGGAAGATTATTTGGGTACCCATGTATGCTCTAAACTTAGATAATGTTGGTTGAATTGGTCCAAATTTTCAAAAAAATGTGAATTTGTTAAGTAGATTTGGGCTTGTTCGGTTACCTTGTGTGAAGAACATGTAACCGAACTCATCTGAAAGTGTAGTTCGGTTACTTTTTCTAAACATGCGGAGTTACCGAACTCTCCAATAATGGAGGTTTTTTGAAGTTCGGTTAACTGACATGTTACCGAACTTTGTAAATAGGATTACAGTGTTATGTTCGGTTTGGCCGAAATGTAACCGTACTTTAGGGCCTATAAGTTCGGTTAGTTTGCAACCAATAGCTAACCGAACTTATGTAAAATAATATTGCACATTAGTGTACAAAGTTCGGTTGTTTCGCAAACTTCATGCCAACCAATATCTAACCGAACTACACACAATTAGTTAAGAGTTCGGTTTGTCAAGGTTTTTTATAACAAACCGAACATAGTGGGACAAGTTCGGTTAAATTGAAACTCAACATACTGGGCAAAATAGCACAGTTCGGTTACATTGAATTTTTTTTTTTTTTTTTTTTTTTTTTTTTGTAATATTGGTAAAGTTCGGTTAGAAAATAGTTTTAGCCTTCTTTGCGAACCAACCGAACATAGTGGGCAAAGTTCGGTTAAATCAAAAATCAACATAGTGAGAAAAATAGCACAGTTCGGTTACACTTGATTTTTTTTTTTTTTTTTTTTTTGTAATATTGGTAAAGTTCGGTTAGAAAATAGTTTTAGCCTTCTTTACGAACCAACCGAACTCTGAGTTCAGTTAAGAAAAAATTAATTCGTGATAACCGAAGTGTTCTTCGTGTTCTTGGTTTCAGAATGTTCGGTTAGCAAACTAGTTTTTTTTTAATCTATTCCTAACCGAACATGCCACTGCAACTTCCATTTAAACCATATTTTGATGACTACTTGTTGATGGTGGTTTTTAAACAAAGGGTAAAATCGTAAAACCCCAAATAACCTAATGTCACAAGTGACACATTTATTAGGACTTTTAATGCATGTAGTCAGTAATTAATAGGGGGTATGTTTTCAAATTAGGGTTACAACGAACAAAACCCTAATTCCCCTCCGTGCCAGTGGCAAATCATGCCAGCCACACCTAGCCCAAGCTAGCCGCATTTCTATGCCAATGGCAAAGCATGCCAGCCATACCAAACGCGCCGAAGCATGCCAACCATGCTAGCCGCACCTCCGTGCCAATGGCAAATCATGCCAGCCACACCTAGCCCAAGCTAGCCGCACCTCTATGCCAATGGCAAAGCATGCCAGCCATACCAAACGCGCCGAAGCATGCCAACCATGCTAACCGCACCTCCGTGCCAATGGCAAATCATGCCAGCCACACCTAACCCAAGCTAGCCGCACCTCTATGCCAATGGAAAAGCATTCCATCCATACCAAACGCGCCGAAGCATGCCAAAAATGCTAACTGCACCTCTATGCCAATGGCAAATCATGCCATCCATACCAAAAGCGCCAAAGCATGCCAACCATGCTAGCCGCACCTCCGTGCCAATGGCAAATCATGCCAGCCACACTTAGCCCGAGCTAGCCGCGCCATGCCAAACACACTCTACCTTGGCCCTAGCTACGTTGGTCACGCCACGCCAAGCCCAAACACCCTTACAGCCGCGCCATGCCAAAGTAGCGCCCGTACCTAGGCTTGCAAACCATGAAACCCAGGCCAAATTGGCCACGCATGCCATAGGCACATGCCAACACGCACTGCTGGTAGCTTTTTCTATCAAGGCGCGACCCAAATTGGCCACGCATGCCATTGGCACATGCCAACACGCTCGCATGTAGCTTTTTCTAACAGGGCGCGGCCCAAACTGGCCACACATGCCAACACGCTCGTTAGTAGCTTTTACCCGTATGGCCCAAATCGCCACGCATACCATTAGCACATGCCAACACGCCCGCTGGTAGCTTTTTCTACCAAGGCGTGACCCAAATTGGCCACGCATGCCATTGGCACATGCCAACACGCCCGCTGGTAGCTTTTTCTACCAAGGCGCGACCCAAATTGGCCACGCATGCCATTGGCACATGCCAACACGCTCGCTGGTAGCTTTTTCTACCAAGGCGCGACCCAAAGTGGCCACGCATGCCATTGGCACATGCCAACACGCTAGCTGGTAGCTTTTTCTACCGTGGTGCGCCCAAACTGGCCACGTATGCCATTGGCACATGCCAACACGCTCGCTGGTAGCTTTTTCTGTGTGGCGTGCCCAAATCGCCACACATGACATTGGCACATGCCAACACGCTCAGTGATAGCTTTTTCTACCAGGGCGGCCCAAACTGGCCACGCATACCATTGGCACATGCCAACACGCACCGCTGGTAGCTTTTTCTACCAAGGCGCGACCCAAATTGGCCACGCATACCATTGGCACATGCCAACACGCTCGCTGGTAGCTTTTTCTTCCAAGGCGCGACCCAAATTGGCCACGCATGCCATTGGCACATGCCAACACGCTCGTGGTAGCTTTTTATACTGTGGGCGCGGCCCAAATCAGCCACGCATGCCATTGGCACATGCCAACACGCTCGGTAGATTTTTCTACTGGGCGCGGCCCAAATGGCCACGCATGCCATTGGCACATGCCAACACGCTCATTGGTAGCTTTTTCTACCAGGGCGCGACCAAACCGGCCACGCATGCCATTGGCACATGCCAACACGCACCGCTGTTCTTTGTTTCTACCAAGGCGCGACCCAAATTGGCCACGCATGCCATTGGCACATGCCAACACGCCACCGGGTAGCTTTTTCTACTGTAGCGCGGCTAAACTGGGCCACGCATGCCGTTGGCACATGCCAACACGCTCATTGGTAGCTTTTTCTACCAAGGCGCGACCCAAATTGGCCACGCATGCCATTGGCACATGCCAACACGCCGCTGGTAGCTTTTTCTACCAAGGCGCGACAAATGGCCGAGCATGCCATTGGCACATGCCAACACGCATCATTTGGTAGCTTTTCTTACCAGGCCACGGCCCTAATGGCCGAATACGCTATTGGCACTTGCCACACACGTCACTAGCAGGCATTGCCACTTACACTCAACGTACAACCTACCACCAAGGCATTCCTGACATGCCATTGGCACATGCCACACACGCCACTAGCAGCTCTGGCATTGCCATACGCACTCAAGATGCAAACCGCAACAAAGGCATCCCGCACATGCCACACGCGCCACTAGCAGCGCCACTTGCACTCAAGGTGCAACCAACACTCGAGATATCAACACAGACTGGGGGATGCTTTCCAGGGTTTTGGTTTGGCGGTCCACGACTGGCGAGCGTACACTATGCTCACATTAAGAAAGCGTGAAAAGGAATAAAGCGATCAAATAAATGAGGAAATAATGGTGAAAACGTTTTCACCCATAAAAACCATGCGGTTACCACCTCCTCCCATTATTTCACCCTTTACTCTCTTCCTTCATGAGGCCAGGGTACGTTTCAATCTCGACTTGTATAAATAGGTCTTACATATTTCCACCAGACAACAAGTCTCGGTCAGGAGAAAAAATACAACACTCTCAGAAAAGGAAACTTTGCAAGCTATCCAAAAGCTTTCATCTCTTGCAAGCTTCCTAAGCTTTCACTTTCTCGATACAAGTCGAGACACTACTCTCCTGCACTATTCGGCCTCAACACCTTTCTTTGCTTCCCTCCCCAAATCAACCTTTCTCCTCCACTTTGTGACCGAAGCAAGTCGGGAACGACCATTTCTTGGTTTAGGTAGGACTTATGCAGATTGATCTCTCGAATCTATAAAGTGCTCATGTGCAGCACATTTGTTTAGGGTTTAAACCTGTTTCTCACTCACCTACCGAATTTACCGAAATCGGCAGAAATGATTTTCACCTATAAACAATTGGCGACCTCAGCGGGTGGATTGATCTATCGGTTACAATACCAACTCTGACTCCTGATTTCGTTTCCCGAACGTCAAATCCCAACATGGTGGAACTCGGGTCGTGTAGCGGTGCCGAGAACACCAAGACGTAACGCATCCCTGATGTTAGCGTCTCTCCCAATAACGTTGTTGCATCACCGGCTGACTACAGCAACATCGAATGCACTCCCTCAAGTGTAACACCGCCAATCACTAGGGCCAGAGCCGCTGCCTCCTCTAGTGTCTCTGCACAATCCTCTAATCATGGTAACGAAAATATCTCTTCGGGTGTCACGCCACCAGTCACCAGGGCTAGAGCGCCGCTACGACCCCAAATGCTTCGTCTAGCATGGCGCCTCCGACCACAACTAAGGTTCCAACTACCCCGCCGACGGGACGAGAGACCGGAGGGACCAGAGGAAGTCGTCCTTACGTCACCATCGCTGATTTGATGGAACGACAAGAGATGCTCGCCAGAGCCCAGACGGATATGGTTTCAACGCAGAAGGAAGTACTCATCTTTCTCAAGACCCTGACAGAACGGCTACCACGTGAGTCGCGTCCTCCAGAGCCATTTAGGAACGTCTCCAACAACCCCGACGCCAGCACCTCGGTGGAGAACGCCTCCACGGATGAGGAAACTCGCACTAGAGTCCAGTTGGAAAGAAATCAGCCGCCCAACTCGTCACGAGGGAAGATTTGGAACAACTCCTCCGCAACCGAATCAAGAATGATGAGTTGGACGTGCATCATCACCAACCCCCTTACCCATCCGAAATGCAGAGAATCCCTCTTCCAAGGGGGTACTCTTCTCCTCAATTTACCCTGTACGATGGTACCGGGAATGCACGTGAGCATGTCTCTCGTTTCCTGGAATCCCTAGGTGAACATGAATATAATCACGTTCTCCGTTTAAGGGAATTCTCAAAATCACTTACTGGAAGGGCGTATACATGGTATAACAAACATCCCACCGAATAGCATTCCCAAATGGAGTAGCATGGTCATTGCGTTTTATAAGAAATACTTCTTCGTGTCTCGAACAAGTTACTTTCTCGAGACCTCGGAAGAATGTACCGGTGGGATAACGAACATCCGAATGATTTCGTCAAAAGGTTCAGGGTTCAAGCACTCGACTGTCACGACACAAACGTGACAGAACAACAACTGGTGAATGTATGCATCAATGGTATGGTTCCAATTTACCGCGCCCTGTTAGAAAACTTGTGCTTCCAAACGTTCTCCGAACTCCATGAAGCCGCCATACGATCTGCAACAACAGCACCAGCATTACTGGAAAGAGCTAGGCCAAATCGAGCCGAAGACACGCGTGAAACTCGCGGGAGTAGACGCCTCATCAGCAAACAACTTAATGCCGCCTCATCCTCCGTGAACATAGTAACGAAAGGGGAAAAAGGAAAGCCCCAACTACGAGCCACCAGCCAAAACGTGAAGCGCCGGCGCAACGGGAACCCCCGTCACGAAAGACCGTCACTAAAACTCCCATGCAGCATCATGAGACCGAAGGAAATACCTTTAATTTCCCGTTTACCATCGAGGAGGTGATTGACCTCCTAGAAGCCTGGGTTCAAGATGATATTATCAGACTGCCACCTCCCAGACGTCTACCAACTGAGGCTGAGATGGCGAACCCCAAGTACTGCCATTACCACATGTTCGTTCACCACCCGACCAGCGATTGCATCAGACTAAAGCATATTTTCAAAGAAAGGATAGAAGCGAGAGGGCTCCAACCAGGAGATGAAAGAGTGTATCGAGACCCACTCCCAATAAGAAACTGTGGGTCCTCTGGGGACTCCGTGCACGAGACTGTACAATCCATGATGCAACATATATGCGAAATTCTCTATCTTTCCAAGGTGGAGCGCCAAGATATTTTCGCAGCTCTCAATCGTGTTGTATCCGGCAAACGACTTTTTCTCTCCTCGGAATCCACGCCGGGGCCCAAGCTTTCCAAACAAAGCGGAGCAAGAAGGAAAGCGGAGACTCACGACCACGTCCCGTTTAAGAGGTAACGAATTTGACAACACGCTCATCGACACGGCCTCGACCACAACATCATTACTTTCAAGACACTAAAGGCAGCAGGATTTACAAAACAAGACGCTACCTATTCCCTGTCTGTGATTAAGAGCTTGAGAGGAGAAAATTTGAACGCGCATGGCTACATCAACCTAGAGATCAAGATGGGAGACGCTATAACGCATAGCAAGTTCCACATTGTCAAAGAACTAGATTGAGCTGTCAACGGGCCAAGCTAGGGTCAACCCTAACCCTAGTACTATTCATCTACAAGCCCAAAATCTCAACCCTAGCCCTAGATAGGTTGGCTTGGCGGGTTCACGGGTTGGCTTGTTTTACTAAGCCACACAAAATTCAAGTATTTCTATTTAAAAATAATTTTATTTTTTTGGTGCTAATGAATCAATTTATTTTGGATTTGATATCTCTATTTTATTGATATGGAATGTGAAGGGATTGATGATCTAAAATAATACAAAGGATTTAATTAATAATTGTTATTCGTTAATATGTATATAATAAACGTAAAATGTGTTTTTTATTTCTTAGGTGTAGGCTTCTTTGGTTCTATTCTATTGAATGTAAATTTCAAGTTATTGGTTGTCATTCAATTGTAAATAAGATATAAATTTCAGATTATTGAAAAAATATAAAATGATATCACGGGAATTTTTTTTTGTGAGCGAAAAAATCACAAAAATCAGACATATGACTATATGAGCGACTATATGAGCATATACTCACGGGTTGACCCTAGCTTGGCTTGTTTTCTACTAGGGCTAGATATGCTAACCCTAGCCCGGCTTGTTTAGCCAACGGGACAAGCCGAGCCCGGTTGAAACAAGCCAAGCTAGGTCCAACCCGCAAGCCGGTTGAAAATTGACAGCTCTGGAACTAGATCATGACATGATATTGGGACGCTTATGGGTGCTCGACAACAAAGCGAAATTGGGTGTACCCCCTCTGCCGACGTCCACGCCCGAAGGAATTCCCAAAAAATCATCTCACGGGTTATCGCATCAACGAGCTATTGAAGGAACCCAGGCCTCCGGAGAGGACCCGTTGGCGCTAGCTCATGATTTTTAAATGCAAGTAAGTCTGACCAAGCAACTTTTTCTGCAACCAGTCATTCCTTCCCCCATTCCGTCATGGGGACTCGGCGCGATTACTGGCACAAACGCTGTCAAGAAATGTGAATGGGGAGCTGGACCATTTGAACACTTTGAAAGAAGCTTGGAAACTTCTATTGAATCCAACGAAGTCAAGACTCAAACGGTTGCACGACGTCTGAACCCGTTTTCAATTGGAGATTTAGTGGTTAAGGAAAGCTCGTTTCAAGTTGGGAAGATGACAGTAAAAATGGATTTGCCCAATGAAGGAGAAGACGAGCCGTATCTGGTTGCGGATACCTTTTTGGGAGGATATTGCAAGCTCATCATTGCAGACACACCTGAAGGCGTGATAATTCACTCGTGATGGCTCAAGGAATCCAATCCCTAAAATGCTGTACTTCCCAATCACTTCCCCTTTTTTAGTATTTCCTTTAACAATTCCTCTTAATAGTTGTAATTCCCCAAGATGAATACACCGTTTGTATTTTTCCCTAGGGATTCCCTTTTTGTCCAAAAAAAAAAAAAAAAAAAAAAAAACATAAAGACATCTCTTTCCAAGCGAACCCTCCATATATCAGAGAAATACATCAGGCAAACCCAGAAAACCATTGCAGAGCCATCATACCACAACCTCTTTCAAAAAATATATATGAAGCAAAATGCTGACTGATGAAGAAGAAGGAAAAAACGAGTTTACAAAAAAAAAAAAAGGGGACACCAGGGGAACTAAAGCAGCTAACAGGAATAACAAAAGGGAAGAACTAGCCCTCGAATGACGGAGTACAAGTCCCCTCGGGTAAGACTATCTTCAAGCACTTCCCCCAGCAATCCCTCGGGCAACAAAGGTTCCATTCAACGGTGTTAGCAGCAGCAACCTCAACATCCCATCCCGAAATGGACACAACGGCAGCAGTGTCCTCACCAACGACCGGTCCAGCATACGCCACCATGACCCCTCCGGTATCACCAACAACACCTTTGGCATCAACTTCAGAAGGTATCTCCTCCAAGACCACCACACGGAGAAAGTTTTTTGATTCATCCACATCAGAGTCAAGAATCATGGCGCTCTCCTCCAAGACCACCACACGTTCACTTTTCCGTCGTTTCAACCTAGAAACGGTCCGATCTGCCCCCATACCTGGATCGAGGAAAGGCTTTGCCACACCGAAACCTCTCAACATTCCAAGACTCTTCCTTGTTCTCTCGCCCTCCTCCATGCTCACCGAGCCCAAGAAAGTCCGAACACGCACCCGTTATTTATGGGGATAGATGGAAGGGAGGTCCTTAATGATTCCACTAGCTTCGTGGAATGGAGATTCAATCCCAACCAATGCCTCCTCAAGAGAAGAAGATCGATCTCCGCCAAGTCGAAGCCTTTCTCCGAAGAGTTAAAGGCGTGACCATCCTCGGAGGGTCCCATCATATCTGCAAAAAGATGGGGAAAATGATCCAGTTCCATCATATCTATACACATATAAAAAGAGGATAACACAAACGGATAAGAAGAAGAAAACATACCGGTACGATCTTTTTAGCCCGAATAACCCTAGTCGGGGTGCTTTTGCAAGAGTCAGACCTCACGCCTTCACCTGGAGAATCTGGCTGGCTAGAAGGTGATTCGTCTCTGTGCGACATGACGAAGAGGGGAAAATTCAACAAGAAGAACCCTTTCTCAAAAGAGGGAGATGATGCAATTACGTTGGGTATGAATACGGAAACTTAAAGAAGGAAAGGAAGTAATGATGGGCGTAACGCTTTCAGATTTTTGGCATGGGTGATGCCCTGACTGAAGCCGCGCGTGAAGGAAGGCAAAATAAGGAAACTTTGATATCTGTAAGAAACACTTACTCCCTCCTTGTTTTCACCGACCCTATCAAGTTGCACCGGTCCCACCAATTGCGCCAACTTCCCAAGGACCGCCCAAGTCGCGCCAGCAAGCACGCGCAGCTTCCCCACCTTGCGCCGGTCCCACTAGCTAGCATGCTCAGTTTCCCAACTCACGCCAACTTCCCAATGACCGCCCAAGCCACGCCAGCAAGCACGTTCAGCTTCCCCACCTTGCGCCGGTCCCACCAGCTAGCACGCTCAGTTTCCCAACTCGCAACAACTTCTCAATGCCGTGCCTTCCCGTCTCTCACGACGCTAACTTCCAAATTGTGCCAGCCTCCCGATTTGCGCAAAACTGCCAGAGGCAAGGATTCCAAATCCTATTTATAAAAGGTCAGACGAGCCTCCTCAATTATCTTTACAGTTTGCTGTTGATAGTTTGATACCATCTTATGCTTACCTCACAACAAAGCTCCTGTTCCGAGCTAAGCAGGGGACTTAATGTTGATGGTGGTTTTTAAACAAAGGGTAAAATCGTAAAACCCCAAATAACCTAATGTCACAAGTGACACATTTATTAGGACTTTTAATGCATGTAGTCAGTAATTAATAGGGGGTATTTTTTCAAATTAGGGTTACAACGAACAAAACCCTAATTCCCCTCCGTGCCGGTGGCAAATCATGCCAGCCACACCTAGCCCAAGCTAGCCGCACCTCTATGCCAATGGCAAAGCATGCCAGCCATACCAAACGCGCCGAAGCATGCCAACCATGCTAGCCGCACCTCCGTGCCAATGGCAAATCATGCCAGCCACACCTAGCCCAAGCTAGCCGCACCTCTATGCCAATGGCAAAGCATGCCAGCCATACCAAACGCGACGAAGCATGCCAACCATGCTAGCCGCACCTCCGTGCCAATGGCAAATCATGCCAGCCATACCTATCCCAAGCTAGCCGCACCTCTATGCCAATGGCAAAGCATGCCAGCCATACCAAATGCGCCGAAGCATGCCAAAAATGCTAACTGCACCTCTATGCCAATGGAAAATCATGCCAGCCATACCAAACGCGCCAAAGCATGCCAACCATGCTAGCCGCACCTCCGTGCCAATGGCAAAACATGCCAGCTACACTTAGCCCGATCTAGCCGCGCTATGCCAAACACACTCTGCCTTGGCCCTAGCTACGTTGGTCACGCCACACCAAGCCCAAACACCCTTACAGCCGCGCCATGCCAAAGTAGCGCCCGCACCTAGGCTTGCAAACCATGCAACCCAGGCCAAATTGGCCACGCAAGCCATTGGCACATGCCAACACGCACCACTGGTAGCTTTTTCTACCAAGGCGCGACCTAAATTGGCCACGCATGCCATTGGCACATGCCTACACGCTTGCTGGTAGCTTTTTCTACCAGGGCGCGGCCCAAACTGGCCACGCATGCCAACACGCTCGTCGGGTAGCTTTTTCTACTGTGGCGCGGCCCAAACCGCCACGCATGCCATTGGCACATGCCAACACGCACCGCCTGGTAGCTTTTTCTACCAAGGTGCGACCCAAATTGGCCACGCATGCCATTGGCACATGCCAACACGCCCACTGGTAGCTTATCCTACCAAGGCGCGGCCCAAATTGGCCACGCATGCCATTGGCACATGCCAATGCGCTCATTTTGGTAGCTTTTTTACTGTGCGCGGCCCAAATCGCCACGCATGCCATTGGCACATGCCAACACGCTCATTTGGTAGCTTTTTCTACTGTGGCGCGCCCAAACTGGCCACGCATGCAATTGTCACATGCCAACACGCTCGCTAGTAGCTTTTTCTACCAGGGCGCGGCCCAAACTGGCCACGCATGCCATTGGCACATGCCAACACGCACCGCTGGTAGCTTTTTCTACCAAGTCGCGACCCAAATTGGCCACGCATGCCATTGGCACATGCAAACACGCTCGATGGTAGCTTTTTCTACCAAGGCGCGACCCAAATTGGCCACGCATGCCATTGGCATATGCCAACACGCTCGCTGGTAGCTTTTTCTACCAGGGCGCAGCCCAAACTGGCCACGCATGCCATTGGCATATGCCAACACGCTCGCTGGTAGCTTTTTCTACCAAGGCGCGACCCAAATTGGCCACGCATGCCATTGGCACATGCCAACACGCTCGCTGGTAGCTTTTTCTACCAAGGCGCGACCCAAATTGGCCACGCATGCCATTGGCACATGCCAACACGCTCGCTGGTAGCTTTTTCTACCAAGGCGCGACCCAAATTGCCGAGCATGCCATTGGCACATGCCAACATGTATCGCTGGTAGCTTTTCTTACCAGGCCACGGCCCTAATGGCCGAACACGCCATTGGCACTTGCCACACACGTCACTAGCAGCTCTGGCATTGCCACTTACACTCAACGTACAACCTACCACCAAGGCATTCCGCACATGCCACACATGCCACTAGCATCTCTGGCATTGCCACTCGCACTCAAGATGCAACCCGCAACAAAGGCATCTTGCACGTTCCACACGCGCCACTAGCAGCGCCACTTGCACTCAAGGTGCAACCAACACTCGAGATACCAACACAGACTGGGGGATGCTTTCCAGGGTTTTGGTTTGGCGGTCACAGCTTGCAGCGTACACTACGCTCACATTAAGAAAGCGTGAAAAGGAATAAAGCGGTCAAATAAATGAGGAAATAATGGTGAAAACGTTTTCACCCATAAACTCCATGTGGTTACCACCTCCTCCCATTATTTCACCCTTTACTCTCTTTCTTCATGAGGCCAGGGTACGTTTCAATATCGACTTGTATAAATAGGTCTTACCTATTTCCCCCAGACAACAAGTCTCGGTCAGGAGAAAAAATACAACACTCTCAGAAAAGGCAACTTTGCAAGCTATCCAAAAGCTTTCATCTCTTGCAAGCTTCCTAAGCTTTCACTTTCTGATACAAGTCGAGACACTACTCTCCCAGAAGTATTCTGGCCTCAACACCTTTCTTTGCTTCCCTCCCCAAATCAACCCTTCTCCTCCACTTTGTGACCGAAGCAAGTCTGGAACGGCCATTTCTTGGTTTAGGCCGGACTTGTACAGATTAATCTCTCGAATCTATAAAGTGCTCACGTGCAGCACATTTGTTTAGGGTTTAAACCAATTTCTCACTCACCTACCGAATTTACCGAAATCGGCAGAAACGATTTTCACCTATAAACACTACTGCTCAAAATTTCAATCAAAAACGAATTAGAAGTAATGGGTTTGTGGGAAAATACTTATGGATAGGTTTGTTTATAAAAGATTGATTAATCGACGATGAAAATTCAATGAATCGACCAGGCTAAAAATTTGATGATTTTGATTAGATTTGTATATGATTAGGGTTAGATGGTCATAAATTGATGAAGAAGAGAAGAAGAAAAATTGTAGAATATAGGAAGAAGAAGTTGTAGATTAGTTATAATTTTATTTAGGTAAAAAAGTAAATATGTTAATGATTTAAATTAAGTTATATATATAGAGGTGGTAGTGTTGGGCGGCGGTGGTAGTCGGAGGTGGTAGTGGTGGGCGGCGGTGGTTGGAGGAGTTGGTGGTTATATATATATATATATATATATATATATATATATAGGTAATTATTAGGTTAGTTTTAAATTAAATTAGGTTAAGGGTAGGTTAGTCATTTCCACATTTTAGGACACCCCTTATAACTATAGGGAATGTGGCCTAATAAGACCATGATCCACTCAAAAAAACCATGGTCCCCAAAAATGGTTCCAAAACAGGTTTCGTCTAATGAGGTGCCAAAAGGCCCAAAACACTATGTTGTAGTTAGAATGTTAGATTAAGGGATGTGGGATTGGTGAGAGGTTCGAAGCCCACAGCATGAGGAAGGACTTGGGGACGACAAAGCCCATGTTCTAAAGAAAATTCGGAAGAGAGCAAAGAAGGAAAACTAAAGCGTGGATTTCAAGGAAAGAAATGACAATGTTGTAACAAGAGAGGATCGGGAAAGGAATAAGACTTGAAGAAGGATCTTTTTTCACTCTTTATCTTTTACTTTACTACTTTAATTACCCTCATTTGACCACTGAATTACTTGGAAGAGTACCAAAATACGTATAAGACGAAAAATCAATACCTCTCCGTTGGTATATCCTTAAGCAAATTGATACATGTTAGAGCATTGCTCGGTCGAACTCGCAAGCATTGTTATCTCAAGTTTGTTTGTCAAGTTTAGTTAATCAAAATTATATACTTGATTTCTAATCTAATTATAGCTATGTCTCGGATTATGATAGAATGTGGAGTTGAGCTTTAAACTTCACGATGTTCACCAACTGAAGAAGAAGATCTACTAAGGAGCTTGGAGGAACTTCATCAACAAAAGGTATGTGGAGACTAAAACTTATCTATCGCTCAGAAGTCTATTCTATTATATCTTCTAATGAGACTAAGTCGTATAGGTATATAGACTTTTACATTATACACATTTGATATTACGAGCTTAGTTTATATCGCTTATCTATTTCTCGAAATATGTGTTGGAAGATTTTTGGTTTAGCTATGTTCATCATATTATTGACGAGTTTAGTTAGAGACAATTTATTTGTTGGAAACTAGATATTATGTCAAAAGATGATCATGGAAAAATTACCTTGAAACATATTATATGATGTCGACTTGGGAAGTTTCGTATTGATCATTCGATCACTTGAAAATTACTTGAAGCTAATAATATGTGTGAGATTACTATTGTCGTCTTCTAAGGATGTTTCAATGATTGGAATGAGAGAGTTTATAACAATTACCAATGTCTGGATACAACACGGTATGCATACCTAGTATGCGAACTGTATTGTTACGATTCAAGTCCGAAACTCTTGTTTGCATACCTAGTATGAGAATGGATTTACCTGAGAAGGTCCGAAACTTTTGTTTGCGAACCTAGTATATGAACGTATTTACCTGAGTTGGGTCCGGAATGGTGGTTCGAGGGTTTGCGAACGGCTTGACTATAGGCCAAGGTCCGGAGCTGATGTTCGTGTACCTAGTTTGCAAACACAGTGGTTAAGTTCTAAAATCGGTCATGTATGATTTTCATAATCATGAACTAAAACATTTATGATTTAAGGAATGCAGTCTTTGCAAACCGAGGCTTAATGTTCATGAATTGATTCTTGTATAAGTACTTTATACGATTACGAATCAAACCGATTTTGTTTCAGTTGCATTTATATTGAATGATGAACAATTTAAAAACTCTATTTAATCACAATTAGATTCATTTGATTATCTATCATGATTTATTGAGCTTCATATTTGATCTTGAAGTGTTGAATGAATACGGCTAAGACAAAAGTGTTCATATGGCTTACTTCGGTTAACTATTATTAAGCCAACTCAATATACACGTTTAGTTACGGTTACCCATATCCAAATATAAATATATTTCATTTTTATGTAACCAGCTAAGACCATCTAACGGTGGAGAGATATTACTTAGTTTTTAAGCAGACTTAGCTTGAATCTTAAATCAGGATTTCATCTAACGATGAATATTGAATATGCTTTGTTACTAAGCTAAACCTAGCTTTGACTGCAAGCAACCCTGATTTGAAAGACTACAGAAGGGAGAACTCTAGCAATTGGAAAACCTAATCCCGACTGTAATACCCCGATTTCGGCAGTGGTTGGCCGTGATGTGTCCTTCCCTAACACCGAGGCCTTTTCAGCACAATTTTCTCCAGACTTGGCAGAAAACTCCGTAGTTAAGCATGCTTGGGCGGGAGCAATCCAGGGATGGGTGACCTCACGCGAAGTTGCTGCTGGATAACCGCAGCGATGCCTATTGAAAACCCCACACTGCCGGATATCCGCAGTGGTTAAGTGGGAACAATATCGGTGGAGGGACTGGTCATTATTCCGACACTTTCATATGTCCTAGTTGAAAACTAGAGTCGATTCTCCTTTAGCCTAGGGTTTTCCTAAACCTTTACTAGGTTAACGACTTGAATACTTTATTTGAGATTCGTGAAGCCAGATCCAACTATTTACTCTGTAGTTGCGTATTCTGATCTTACTTGTTCTATCGTTTTATCTTCTCTAAGATTTACTCGAGATTTATCTCCGATCGATAGGTAAGATATAAAAAGTAAACACAAAAGTTCTCCGTCTTAGACTTTTTGATTCCACGATAACTTTTCTTGTTAATCAGTTGGGTTATTGTGAGGTGACTAATATTTTTAGGATGCTCTTCGGGAGTATAAGACCGGATTATTAGCTGGATTCTGTTCACCTTGATTTATCATAATACAAAACAAAACGAATAGATATTTTTGTGGGAGACAGATTTGTTTATAAGTCTACGAATTTGGGTCGTAGAAACTCTCAGTTGTGGGTGAGATCAGCTAAGGGAATCAAGTGCGTCTAATCCGGCGTGGTTCTGGAGGCGTAAGGACCGTGACTGTACCTGAATCGGTGTGAGACTTGGTTAGGGCTCAACTACATTCTAGTCCGAAGTTAACTTGTAGTATGCTAGTGTCTGTAGCGGCTTAATACGGTGTGGTGTTCATTCTGGACTAGGTCCCGGGGTTTTTCTGTATTAGCGGTTTCCTCGTTAACAAAATCCCTGGTGTCTGTGTTATTTCTTTTCCGCCTTATATCTGTTTATATAATTGAAACATCACAGGTTTCGGGTAGTTCAATCTTAGTTGATAAATCCTACATTGTTTGTTGGATATAACTTGATTGGAATTTGGACATTGGTCTTTGGTACCATCCAAGTTATTTCTCATATCAATCAGGCTCACGGATTTCTATCTGTTCGATTTGCTGATTGTATTGAGAAATATAGATATAACTCTTTGATATCTTTCTTGATTGGGATCGCTTTATAAATTGGTGATATCGGAATAATATTGGAGTTAATCCATACAGATTGCAAAACGAAATATCGGGTGTTGTTGTTAGACCCCCGCGTTTTCAATTGCTATTAGAGCATGAAAACATGCTAAGACCTCATAAGTCTATATTTGCAATAATCTGACACTATGGACAGAAGTGATATCTCTGACAAACGCATCACCAGAAATAAAAATTTTGTTTCTATGAAATCTATTAAAAGAAAGACTTGTCGATCTCACATATAGACGAACATTATGTTCCCATGAAACAGACAAATATCGATAAGTGTTATCTTTTTTATCTTACTGACGAGCCTGACTCTAAGTAGAAAAGGGAAGCAGCTCATGAAAGCGCATCGATTCTAAAACAAGTTAGAATATCAAGGATGCTAAAGTTAATAGGCTGAAACAAAAAGTCAATATGCTTATTGGTAATGTAAATGATCGTGATTCCCAATTAAGGATTCTCCGCAAACAAAAAGCCGAAGATTATTCATCACGAACTTTAGTCGAGGCCAAACTCAAGGAGGATTCTTAAGAAATCGAACGTCTATTGAGTAAAATTCTATTCAATGAGAGGTTTGTGCTAAGGAGTCTACTATACCAATTGCCTCTGAAAAAACTAAGAAGTTAGAAAACGTGACTACTTGTAACCATGTTTCTCTAACAAATTCGGTTTCAGAAGCTAAAGTGCATGTCCTTCCTGAATTTCAAAGGTGCATTTAACTTCCTCTGATCAAGGAACTTATGCCCCTCATGAAAGGAAGAAATCATCTAACGATGTTGTTAATCCTATTTACTTTAATCACTCTGGTGATCAGAAAGTGTGTCTCTTTTGTGATTCAAAAGGACATGTTCGACGAAAGTGCAAATTAAGGTTGGATGACAACCATATTGGTCGACTTCAACACGCCTTAAATTTAATTCTCAAAGGTATAACTGACATTCGTAAGTATAAACCAATTGGTTTTAGTACTCACCCTGTGAAACCCTTTAGGAAAGTCAATTCAATCTGCTCTTCTAACGTTTGAACCTGTAATAGTATGGTTAACACAAATCGGTCAAGAAGATTTCAAAATGATCCTCCTCAGACTAAGAAGAAGGATGTTTTTCAAGGTGTGAAAAAGGAACCAGAAGGTGTAAATGTTGAAGGGTGATTAATATTTTGGTTCTACCCATCCTAGTCACACAATATGAGCACACTTACTAGGAATGGAAAGAGAGAGAGTTGCCTTTCTATTGTACCTTGTCCTTCCTTATATAGACTTTCCAAAAGCCCCTCATTTTATGACATCATGACACATGTCCTAGACCCCCTTAATTACTACTAATTCCATCCCTTCTCTAATATGACCTCCCTTTTCTACATCAATTCCTTCTTTATACCTCTTGTCTCATGGATACTTTCTTATTGGACTTGGTCTTACTCCCCAAGTCCCCATGTCTCTTGTTGGATTTGCTTCCCCTTCGGGGACACCCCTGTCCCATTAAGGGGTATCCTTTTTCATGTATCAACATTAGTCCCCTGACTATTGGGTCATCTTATCTTTTAAGTGCGCCCCCTTATCAAAATTCAGGATGGAAACTCTACCTTCTTCTTCCGACTCCACGATTCCGAGTGGTGTTTTTTCGTTTCCATCGTGTAGCGACTTTTCAGTTTCTGTAAGTTATTTTTCAAATCTGTAACCTCCAAGTTCAAACCCTGGAATCCTCTATATATGGATCCACTGACCTACGCCTCTTCTTTATTCCATCCTTGTGTTTTCTTTCTTCCTTACTTCGAACATTCGTACACGCGCCATCTCTAGTGGTAGTTCATCCGAGAAAGAATCTGAAGAAGTAATGAGCGCTGGTTCTGACGAAATTGACTGCGTGAAAATAGAGGAAATCCATTTACCTCCTCCGGCGGACGGTAAGTTGTATACAATTGCGGAATTCACCAGCAGCCCCGATATGAAATGCGCGCTAAAGCTAATGGGGAATTTTTGATGGTAAGTTTCATCTAGAAGATATTCTTGTTCCTCGCCCCTTAAACCCCTCTATTTTTCCTTATCCGTCTGCCCCTGGCTGGCTCATGCATCCCAAATCCGATATTTTGGTTGCTTTCTCGTTTAAAGATGTACCGCACATGGACATTCATCGCGGGGACTATGCTCTTCCCACTATTGATATATATTCCTCGTATGCTAAACCTAGTATATGGCCGCATTGGACATCCTACATCCGTTCTAATCCATCTCACGTGGAGATCCTTCATCAGGCGGGAATTGACGAAGCTATTAACTTGTATCTCAAGTGAGCAGTGGTAAGATGTAAGCATGATAAGAATCGACTCTTCTGTAGTTGGGAGTCCCCGTTCCATACTCTTTTCACCACATAAAGGGAATCAACTATAGTGTTGGAGGATGTAGTTTCTCTTACAGGGATACCCATTCACGACGGTCACTCGTATAATGAAGTTGATATCTTCGAAGCTCTGACTGACGAGGATATGAGACTGTGGGATTATCTTTTGGATTGTAAGGATGATTCTTGAAACGAGCTGGTGAAGAAGGACCAACTACTGGTAAAACATGAAAAGGGAAAGGGAGCCACTGATGCTAGCAAGAAACCTTCCTCGGTACTCCCAACAGAGGAGCGCTTACTTTCCAGTTCCTTCCGTGCTCATGAGGCGATTCACGACTGGTCACTGCTCAGGCAGTTCCTGAATGGGTTACTAAGGTCAATTGTCGTGCTTCTTTTCCCCTATAATCAAGTATTGGGCTCCGCGGTTTGTGAATGGAAAGGTCTTGCCCCCTCGAAGGAAGGAAGAAAACCTTCGTGCAGAGCTTGACGCTTATATCCTGTTTTGGGTTTGCCATGATGTGTTTCAGTATAGCCCGCAGGATACGATCAACAACGAGTTGGTGCCTATGGCAGTCACTACACCAAATTTAGTGTTTCGCAACAGTAACTAGCAGTTGCAAAATAGGGTCGCAACAGTTTAGCTCTGTTACGAAAGTCGATGTTGCAATATTTCGTAACGGCTCAAAGCCGTTGCGGATTCTCAGTCGCAACTGTTTCAAACAGTTGCGCAATTGACGGACGCAACCGCTTTAAACAGTTGCGAATTGGAATTTCGCAACAAGTTGCGAAAATTTAGTAACATCAAAAATAGTGGTTTTGACTGATCAAAACCAGGTCAATATTAGAGTTCCCATTAGCAAAATCAAGTTTCCCCTGCTCATTTGAAAATCCAATTAATCCAACTAAAGTATCAAGAAAGTGTTCTTAGAGTTAATTCACCATGATTAACTCATACACAAAGCCACACATCACAAAAATCATATGAAAAATTATCATGTGGATAAATTTATAAATTCAGTATCACATCAAGGTTCTTGCATAACAAGTTAAAGAAAAAAGAAATCTCACGTTCTTTGGAACTACGGAAATCAGCTACCTAGGTGAACATTTCTGCTGCACGAGGCATGACCAAAGGTTGAAGTTTAAGTTGTCGCCATGGGTTGTGACGCATTTCTAATGGAAACAGCAAGAGCAATATGCTAGATGTCGCACGCCACCTTCAGTGAAGAAGCTCAAAATCTACAACAAACAATGAACCAATTTACTATTAGTATTCAACATCCAAAATGAGAATGCTACCATTTTACTCGCTAGACATGTGAATGCATAATCCTAAACACCAAGCACCGTGTCATTAAAAACAACACAGAGATGATAACAAAGTGATATGAAGGTGTGGAGCGTGCATAACTAGTTGAAGGACCATTTATGTTACTTTGCAGTTCCTGAATTAAGTGCTTCCACTATCACGCAGGCATATTTTTCTTAGTCTTTAAAAGGCACCAAAAAGAGAGTGTAATGATACTGACATATATATTTGCGAATAAGAGAGTGTGGCATCAATTTAGTACAATGACATAGAAAGATACTCCGAGAGAGACAGAGAGAGAGGTAGGAGGAGCATCTACTTACGTTGCTTTTTGGATAGCCTTCATTGCAGCAGCTCCACTTATTTAACGCATCAAAAATCTCTATTGTAGCTTTTGCTCATTCCAACATAACCATCTAAATTTAGGACAAGGGTAAAGCTAGAATCTATATAGGAAATGGGTTCACTAAAACCAGTATTTGATATTTGATAATAAAAAACCATATGCACCTGATCATGAATTCACAATTTGAAGCCAAATTAGCAAACCAAAGCAACAACAGGTGGTAGTGGAATAAAGGATTGGTGGTGTAACGGTGGCGTATGGATTGGAGTTATTCATTCCCTTGCTCCGCCATGTATTCATAGCAAACCTGGACACAGCCAAAATTGGAAGCCTTAGTATTTAATTATCTAAATTTCCTGAACTCAGACCAAAGAGATCGGTAAAATACTCAAATGAAAGTACGTATTTCTTGTTGTTGGGCCATGCAAATGGGCGACACAAATATGAGTTTCTTAACTAGCACTTGGCCTGTACCTTGAAATCAAGGGCCAACATTTAGAACCAACAACCTTGAAAATCCAGCAGTCTTGGTGAGCTGTCCATGGACTCTGAGATTCTAATAATGCCTCAAACCATGATGGTTCCTGTAAAAAAAAGTACATTATAATTCCTTACATTAAATGCCTTCAAGTTAATTGTTCCCTGACTTTAAATAACTAGCAGATCCAAACTTGCAGCAGATAAAATAGGTCCAAACTCAAATGCAGTTGCTGAAAGAGACTAAAACATAACGAAAGGTTCAAGTAAGAGACTTGTCAAGGACTTCTACCTCTTTCATTTCCTCAGATGCTGAATACTGCTTTCCAGTATGAACAAATGCTCTTGTTTTCAGCACGTGCTCAATTCAAGAGAGTTCACATAGTGTCCTTGTTTCTAAAATACAATCAAAAGAACTTAAGTTAGAGTTCACATGGTGCCCGTGTTTCTACAATACAACCAAAAGAACTTAAGTTAGACAAATATATTTATACAATGAAAGCTCAATCATGTGAGACTTAGATCACTAAGAGAAAGCTCTATGGTGCGTAAGATATCTGAATACTCAGTTTCAGAAAGCAAAATATAAGTTGCTTTACTACAATAATGACTAGACAAAGTGATATAACACGTAATCATTGTTTGTTACCTTGAAAGAGTTTTAAAGCTGTGAAATTATGGGATCTGAGTTCTGAGATCCCATAAATGCACTGAAGTATCACCATTGTGTGCCATCAGGGATGAACGCAACGATAATAACAACGCCATTATGATCTATAGGTCAAGAGTACATGACAAACAAACGTAATCAATCTCCACAAAATTGGTTCCTCAAAATCACAACAAGAATAAATATTGTAAGATGACAGCTCAACGTTTGACTGGAAACACGAATTGGATAGAGACCCAATCATGTTGCCTCCCTCGATCCAGATACGGGAACAAGGAAATTTTATCTGGATTGTACCCAACGTTCTTCAAGTAAGATGACACCTTCTTCACAATTTCATCATATCTAGCCTTCGAGTACTTGGGGGTGGTGGCATCCAGACAGTTATTACAAAATGAAAATACCATTAGTTGGTATCATACAAAAATGCAGATATAGATATTATTATTTGCAAACTATCTTATATAAACAAGATGGTATTTGAAACTAGTTATACCTTGTTACAGTAGTAGATCATCTGCTTAACACCAAGTGCGAAAGCAAGAAGGGCGTGCTCAGGAGTCTGGCCATCCTTGGAGATACCAGCCTCAAAATTAACCTCCAGTGATGGAGTCAATAAGGACGGGATAGTCGGCCTGAGATCGATGGCATACTGAAGAATTCCAGTAACTATGACTACTATCCACATAGAACCAAGCATGAATTAATAATATTATGAAACCAGACCAGCACTGACGATCAAATTAGTCATAATACATAGATGCAAATATATAGAAAACATACAAATCTATGAGAACTGATTAACGAAATTGAATAAATCACCCACCAATATGATATCACTGATTTATAGGATATGTTCTTCATCTTTTCTCATCTTTTCTTTTCTGATCCAATTTCTTGAAATCCGTTGGGATAATTGTGTTTCTAGGACCCCATCTCTTCCTGTAATAAAATAAAATTCAATTTGAATTTCAAAACCCTAATCTTATCCTGACCTATGTATTGAAATTTCAATTTCACAATCAACATATATCAAGTAAACAAACAAACCCCTTTCTACTAACCCTAGTTTCGATGACGACCATTAGGTTTTGGGATTGGGGGCTCTTCAGATAGAAAAAGATTTCTTGGGTTTTGATAGAAAAAAAGGGAAAATGATCTGGGGGTTTATGACGCTGATGATAACGATGGTGCATGTAGTAGAATGGGGGGAAGAGAACGAGAGACGAGTTGAGAATTAGAAAAGAGAACGTGAGAAGAAGGGAGAAGAGAATGAAAGGTAGAGAAGAGGAGAAGATAATAAAAAAAGAAGTATTCTCGATACAGATAAAGCACGAGTCAGTTTTGAAGCTGACTCCGAGCATCTGAATAGGCTGAAACTGAGTCAGCTTGAAAGTATGGGCAACACACACATGAGTCGCACGCGTAAAACTGAATTTTGTTGTGAATCGTAACAGAATGTAACAGTTGCGAGTTCCGTAACTGTTTTAAGCTGTTGCGAAATTTTTGCAACTGAAATTAGCAACGGAAAATTCGCAACAGCTTCTAAGTTGTTACGAATCTGAGTTGCTAAACCCCATATTTGGTGTAGTGAGTGTTGTTATCCAGCGACGTCTCATTTCCTCTTGCGCCCATGTTCTTAGGCGACTTATATCGTTATCTCGATCTATTCTGCCAGGACGTCCGTTCAGTCAAAGGCGCTCACAAGGTCGAGATTTACTTTCCAGCCTATTTCATACAAGTATGGTATTGGGAGCACCTTATTGAATAAGCTCAAGAACCTCATGTTTTATCGGTTCATCATGAGGAAGATGAAGAGCAAGGCGATGGCACTGTCAAGAAGGTCCCCGTTTCTTATGGCTATCGGCGGATGGCTCTTTGGAATGGCAAGGGAAAGCTTCAGAGGCGACATAGCTCGGTACATAGATGTATTCAAGAACTTCGATCCTTTTCCTTATCACGACAGTCGATCAGGTCCAGCGCATTATGATTTTACTTCGTTCTTTGACATAGAGCTGAACTCGACGCAGGTCTTAAACGACTCGAACTTTTATTCGGTGATGGCGGTGTTGCCTGGCTTTCTTCCTAGTTTTCATGCGAGCAAGTTTGTTATTGTGTCTTACCAGCCTGACCGAGTGGCTAGGCAAGTTTGGTTAGATCAGGGGGTGCCTCCCAGGTTTTTACCTTTTCTTTTGTTTCCTTTTGCAGGTGGGTGGGGTGGGTTGGCGTAGGGCGTGGGTTAAACGCGCCTACTCCCCCCTTTTTACATGAGTAAGGCGGGATAGGATAGGGCGTAGGTTAAACACGCCTTCTCCCCTTTTCTTACATGAGTAAGGCGGGATAGGATAGGACATAGGTTAAACGCGCCTTCTCCCCTTTTCTTTTTTGAGTGAGTAGAGCGGGATGGGATAGAGCGGGGGTTAAACACGCCTTCTCCCCCTTTCTTTTTGAATGAGCAGAGTGGGATGGGATAAGGCATGGGTTAAACGCGCCTACACCCCCCATTTTTTTGGAATAAGTAGAGCGGGATGGGATATGGCGTGGTTTAAACGCCCCTTCTCCCCCCTTATTTTTGAATGAGTAGGGCGGGATGGGATAGTGTGTGGTTTAAATGCGCATGCTCCCTCTTCTTTTTGAGTAAGTAGGATGGGATAATCATGTTCATATATAGTTCTGGGTAATTGTTCAGGCGCCTTTGGAACTCTTATAGGTTTGTTAGCTAACTGGGTGTTTTTGGCATTCTCGAAGCCTCTGTAAGTGGCCTTTGGAATTACCGTGGTTGTTTCTATCTTTGTTGGCCGACCGGGCGCCTTTAACATTCTCATAGCCTCTGTGAGTTAGTTGGCCGACCGGACGCCTTTATCATTCCCGTAGCCTCTGTAAGCTTGTTAGCCGACTGGGCGCCTTTGGCGTTCCCGTAGCCTCTGTAAGCTTGTTGGCCGACCGGGCACCTTTGGCATTCCCGTAGCCTCTGTAAGATTGTTGGCCGATCGGGCGCCTTTGGCATTCCCGTAGCCTCTGTAAGTTTGTCGGCCGACCGGGCGCCTTTGGCATTCTCGTAGCCTCTATAAGTTTGTTGGCCAACCGGGTGCCTTTTGGCATTCCCGTAGCCTTTGTAAATTTTCCAGCCGACCGTGCGCCTTTGGCATTCTCGTATCCTTTTGTGAACTTGTAAGTCGACCGGGAGCCTTTGGCATTTCCGTAGCCTTGTGTGAATTTGTCAGCCGACCTGACACATTTGGCACTCCCGTAGCCTTTTGTAAACTTGTCAGCTGACTGGGCGCCTTTGGCATTCCTGTAGCCTTTTGTAATATGTGCCCCTTTCAAAGAAAATTTCGCAATACTCCCTGTATTTTATATTATTGTTGATTA
The DNA here is from genome assembly GCA_023531295.1 of Papaver armeniacum. Classification (NCBI taxonomy): domain Eukaryota; kingdom Viridiplantae; phylum Streptophyta; class Magnoliopsida; order Ranunculales; family Papaveraceae; genus Papaver; species Papaver armeniacum. The sequence continues at coordinate 26,336 of JAJJWW010015114.1, forward strand.
TGACAGACATAAAATGTGACTCGCCGTTCTTATAGGACTCTACCTTCTGCTACCTAGTCAATCCATACCATGAGCGGTGAAACGCGATAGCGTTTTACTGCTTGCTTTGTGTACGCTCTGTCTGTTGGTGTCTTAGTGGTGAGGAAGGGGATCGTATGGAATCGTTTGCTTTGTTGCCTCGAGTTCTCCATCCACGTACTCTTTTATGTTCGAAGATGATTCTTATGGTGAAATATTCCACCGTTTGGGTGTCCTAAACTCTGGTGGTAGTGACAATATCTAGCAACATTTTTATCCATTTTATTGATATCTACTACTATTGGAGGTAGCTCGATTTATCCTCTTGCGACCCATTGCTGCAAAAGCTCGATTATTTGTTCTCTCGCTGCACGGAAAAGGGAGCGGTGGGTTAGAGTCCCTCCTAGTCCACCTTCTTCCTCCCGGGTTCCCATCGGGTGCTCGGAACTGGTCCTTTTCTTCCTTGCCGGTGTTAAGCCTTACATTACGCGGTACTTCAGACACAGCTTGGACCTCATAGCGCCAGGTAGGGTCCATGTGTGTTTCTCCCATACAGTCAACGATCCTCTCCGCTGCTTCTTCTAACTCGATGAAAGTCTGGAATCTGAAGTTGATCAAGCTTCCTTCGAAGGCGGGTATCATTCCACGCATACATATTTCGACAAGTGTTCCCCCGCTGATGTCTTCGTGACAATCCAGTGCGAGATGACGGAATCGCAAGATGTACTTTCCTATCTCTTCTCCCATCTGCTGGCCACTTCGGCTCAAATAAATCGATGTGATCTTTATTTTTTCTGAATATAATTTCATAGGAAGAGCGCGAACATGGCCGTCTATAAATCCACGCTTTCTGCCTTTAGGTTGTCACACTAGGTGAATGTTGTGCCTGATAGTGACTTGGGGAACTCTCTTAGAAATAGCTTCCCATTTAAAGCTTTACCGTTCATAGTTGATAGGAATCGGATGAGATGTTCCCGTGCGTTTCCTTGTCCGTCGTACGTTTGGGGATATGTAGCCTTCAGGATACGGCTACTCGCGGATACTTGCTGGGTAAGGGCTACCTATAAGATGATGGTTGTCTTGTTTTATCACGTGGTATTTTTCTTCTAGGTATCTCGCCATTTCATCCTATGACATTGTTGTTGGCTTGTTGCTTTTGTATTCTTTGCCATGTGTTGCTTTTTTGGAGGTTTTTTGGCCTCCCACCACTGCTTGTCTTATCCAATCTTCCAGCTCTTTCCTTCTCCGAGCGCGTTCCTCTAGTTGTTTTTGTAAATCATGCAGAGCTAGGGGGTGGGATTCTGTGACTGGGTTTTTTGTGTGTTTTTCTCCTGTGTCACGCTCGTTTCTTTATTATGAGGTTCGTGCATTATTGGCTGTGTGGCAATATCTTGGGCTAGTATTTCTTCTTCACTGTCCTCATTCTCGTCTATTTTTACTTCCTCCAAGTTGAGAGGTCGATTGGCTGACTGATTATTGGGCGCCCTTGAGCTATTACCTCTCAGGTGTGTCATGGTGAGCTAAGCACGAGCCTCCGGGTGTGGTCGCCAAATGTTAAAGGGTGATTATTATTTTGGTTCTACCCGTCCTAGTCACACTCTATGAGCACACTTACTAGGAATGGTAAGAGAGAGTGTTGCCTTTCTATTGTACCTTGTCATTCCTTATATAGACTTTCCAAAAGCCCCTCCTTTTATGATATCATGACACATGTCCTAGACCCCCTTAATTACTACTAATGCCATCCTTTCTCTAATATGACCTCCCTTTTCTACATCAATTCCTTCCTTATCCCTCTTGTCTCATGGATACTTTCTTGTTGGACTTGGGCTTAGTCCCCAAGTACCCATGTCTCTTGTTGGATTTGCTTCCCCTTTGGGGACACCCCTATCGCGTTAAGGGGCATCGTTTTTCATGTATCAACAGTAACAACAATGGAGATGTGAAGGACAACCTGAATCTGATAATTGAAGGGTACACAAATTTTATCAACAGGCTGTCAAAATCCCCCAAACAAATTTCTTCAGGAAAGGTTTCAAACTTAGTTTCATACTTTGATGATAGTAAGTTTTATGATACTTTTTCACATCAAAAAGGGTTTCCTCCAAAAATTAGAAGAAAAAAGAGGATTAACCATGAATAATATTCATTGGATGAGCATAAAGCTCATACTTGTGTTAATCAATCACAAGGTTTGAAATATTAATCATGAAAAATCATGTTGAATAAGCTCATACATGTTAATAATCAAGTATACTTGAAATGTTCTCTGTTTAGTAAAGCTATTTTCTTCTCGTTCATAGCTAGACTATCATCTACAGACATCTCCGGTATAAGTATTTTATTTGGTAGAAAATCATTCTAAAGTGTCTACTTTTTGAGTTTTGTAAAGTTAAGTTGTTACAAATACTTAGTGTGCTATTCTGTGCTCTAAATTTTCCTCTTGTGAGATTATAAAACATATTGAGCTAAGATTTGTGAAAGAATTTTTTCACTTAGCAAAATTTTGTTGTATATCCATTATACATCATGGATGGAACTTTACAGTATTTCTAAGTTTCGTTTATGGGTTATATGTTGATGTTCGTACGGGTACATGTTTATGACATGCCACAAACCGACTTTAAAAACCCTAAAAATATATTCCCTACAAAAACAGTTTATATACCTATCTTATTTAGTTGAGTTCTCTCACTCTAGGATATTTTATTTGTCAAGAATGTCTTCTCCTTCTCGTACTTGTAATTTTGTGAAAGGATTTCTTGACAAGGGTATCGTTTACGGATCCAAAGGTAAGACGAAATAACTCTAGTAGAATATGATGTCATCAATTCTCAGTGCTCTAAAGATTATTCTGATGTATCATGCAATTCTGCATATACTCATCAAGATGTAGAGCATGATAAGATGGTTTCTACAGAAAGTTGTTCATGATTTTCTTAAATACTTTGAGGAAGCAAAACTGCAGCTCGTTGATACTATGAAAAGTCTTGATCGGTTACGAACTGAGTTGAAAAAGTTTACTTATGACCTTGCAAGGTACCCCTACTACGGGAAAAATCATCATTTACAACACTGTATTAGGGTTGTAGTACCCCTACTACAACGCTTTTTTGTGTATTGTGTAGGTGGGGTATTGTAGAAAGTCCAAGCTGTTCTACAATACTTGACTAAGTGTTGTTAAGGGTGATGTGATTCATAGTTCGACAATATTTTGCCAAAGTTGTGATTCTCTTTCGATTTTTTTTGAAAGCCTAACACAACTCTTGCTTGTTGTTGTAGGAGTATCTTGGACAACACAAGTAGTGTATCGTAAAAATATGTAACACAACACTTGTTAAAATTGTAGGACTATCTTGGACAACGAAGGATGCGTATCGTACAAATATGTAACACAACACTTGTTAAAATTGTAGGACTATCTTGGACAACGAAGGATGTGTATCGTACAAATATGTAACACAACACTTGTTAAAATTGCGAAACTATCTTAGACAACCTAGGATATGTATTGTAGAAATATGTAACAACTCTTATTACTATTATGAATAATATTTGCACGACACTTGTTAGAGTTGCAGAACTATGTTGGACAACACCTAGTTATGTCGTAAAGACATTCTTTCACAACCACTGATTTGTGTAGTTAAAATGTGGAACACAACTCTTATTAGAAGTTGTGTGCATAAAACTTTTTTGAAAAAAAAAAATTATAGCTGAAATCAAATTGCCGAAAGTATTTCACATTAAGCTGCCAGTGTAACACATTTACATTCATTCAAGTTAACCTGCCACTCCAATTGCATTACCTTGCTAACTTCAAATCACCTTGTATGAAAGTGTGTTGCGCAACGAAAGAAAAGAAAATGATAGATTTTTTTTTACATGACCAAAACTATCATATAAATCGTAAAACGCAGATATTGGCCTCCCCTACAAATATGGTCTGTAGCATACACATTCCAATACGGTGATCGGGTTACATTGCTAAATGGAAATGATCCGCTTTTGTTGCGCACTTTCTTCTTGGTAGCCTTCTTTTCCTCCTATGTCTCCTCTCCAAAAGATCAATATCAGAATCATCCTCATCATCCTCAGCTGGCTGTAACTCAAAAAAAAAAAATCATTAGGGATGACGGATTGCGGGGAGACGCAAAAGCTTTCTCGGATTTCTTGAAACTAAGCCCTGTAATCAAAGAAAATTCTCTCTTGCCAAAATGCAATACTTTCCCACCAACCTTAAAGTGCATTTCATCTGGTTTCCCATCCATGTGAATCTCCCTCGAAAGTATGAAATGCGCAATAGTGCTGCTAAACTTGGAATCATTCGGCACCGAAAGTAGATGGCTAATTGATGTGCCCATAAATATGGCTTTCTCTTCAACAGACAGCCAGTCCCGCACTTCCGCTAGTAGCAGCAAGCTTGATCTGTTAAAAAATTGCACATTTTTATCCCTAAACTTCCGAGGGTGAATATACCTGCTACAAACCGCAAGAACATTTACAAATTAGCCTTTTCGAGTTCTTTGAATGTAAAATAGAGGGAGACAACACATTTAAGATAAATTTGTAATGCATGCAAAACAGGGAGGCTTCGTGCATAACACACAAAGCATATGAGGTTGCCAGTCTCTACTCTCTATCTTTCGTCCACACAGATTAAGTAGACCAGGCATGATATTGAGAGCCCAAACCTGCAACAACGATAACGTAGATGATACATCAACCAAAAAAATTTCCTCAAAAAAAAAAAAAAAAAAAATCAACCGAAGTACCACCTACCAACAAGGCATGTGCAAGTCCAACCACCGTGTAACTCGGTTCCCCACCAGCACCACTGTTCTCTTTGTTGGCTTGATAAAGTAGTGGTAATCTAAATCTCGTAATTCTATCAAATGTTACTTCACCCCAAGGGTGCTTGTTAAATTCCTCCAAGTCGTCAACCAAATGCCAATGACCAATATCTATTTTATCTCTATCTTGACGGCTCATAAGGAAGTTGTGTACAACCAAAAGTAATGCCAATTTCACCCTGTCTAGAGAAAGGCAAGTAAATTTCTTTCTTATGAGGAGAGCTTTCACTTTTAATGCACTTACACGACGTTGGTTTGGGAATCGTCATCATCGCGTAGCCTTGGCAGGTTATTATTGTGTTCCCCCTAGTTTTCAATGGACTTTCATCGCTTTCAGGATTTTGGCCTTGAAAATCCGAGGCATTCTCATGCATGTGCTTTCTAATAATCTCATTATCTTCGATCAGCTGTCCGGCCTCCATTAAATTCTTCTAGCAACAGATTAAGGATTTAAGAGTCTTCATACCACCACAATCTGTACACGGATTACAATTTAGGTACTTTAGAACCTGCTGAACATTTCAAGGGATCCAGTAAATGTATGTCGTAAATGCAAAATCTTGCGACGACTATGAAATAACTTTGTGACTATGAAGATGATTAAAAGTTATCATTTGGAATAGGAAACGATGCTTAGAATACTGAAAAATCCATGAAAGAAGAGTAGGGTATTAGTAAAATCTTTGATTTTACATACACTTTGAATGAATTCTTACAAGCACAGATGCAGAACTCCTCCAGCAGATATCAGTTATCCAACCTGAAAGAATGAGAGAGAATCAAGCTGCTTAATCTCAAAACTATCCGAGCACATACATGACTTCAGTTCTAAATCTAAAATTTGTGTTTCAATTCGCAGTAGAAATACCCATTATACATGAGTGAATTGACATTCTTATAGAAACTACATCTCTACAAGGTAGAGAATATACTCAAGAAAAATTAACTCAATCGAATAAGGTTGCGTGAAAGAAACGTACATTTATACCACTAAATCGAATATCACTTCAAATCCTTCTCGCCAGAAGCAACAACCAACTCCACCTTCTTCAACCGAGTTCTCGATTCAATCTCCTCCCAGTCTCAGATCCAATCTTCTTCAATCAACAATTACAGACTCCCATTAAATCACCATCTGCAGCTCCATCAAACCCCCGTCTACATCTCAATCAAACCCTAGATTTTCTGTTCTTGGCTACAATAACAATCAAATTGAGAGAAACCCCCAATTTATTCTCAAACCCTCACCCCTGAAATTCTCAAATTCTTCTTATTTGATTCTTCACTGACTGAAACCTCTCATCCATCTCTCTAGCTGCAATTCGAGAAAACCACCAAAATCAAACAAAACTCAAACCCATCTTCTAATTCATCATCAACATCTCCAAAATCATTTTTGTATCACCACCAGTGATGGGGTTGATTAGAATTTGGTTCAGATCTGGATTTGATGAGCTGCTACTATTGACTGTTGCGGATGAGAGAAAGGGGGAGTTAAAGAGAGAGATTGAGAGAAGATGATGAAGAAGAGGGATCGAGAGAAGAGCAGCGGTGGTGATGCAGCGCCGGTGGTTGAGGAGAGGGTTCAGCGGTGGTGATGAAGATAAGGAGAGGTGTTCTTCAGCGGTGGTGATGGAGAGAAGAACATATAGGAATTGGGTTGAGTGGTTGAAGGAGGGTTATGCTTCGAAAAAGAAAAAAAAAAGTGAATTCGAATGAAAATGATGGACGGTTGAGATTGTATTTGAGATGCTCATACGGATTAAGAAAAGATCTTGACGGTTGAGATTGTATTTGGGATGCTCATACGGATTGAGAAGTATGTGTTTCTTTTTGTGCTAATACGAGCTCATGTTTTCGGTTTTATTATCAACCTCCGACACGAAAAAAATCCAAAAAAAATATTAATAAATTAAAGACATTTTTATTGACATTCTGATATAAAAAAATCCAAAAAACGTATAAGAATGAAGCTGAAAAATAAGAAATGAATTCGATAATTAGTGTGTTTCTTTGTGCTTTTGTGCTTTCTCTTTGTGCTTCCGGTTTGAAATTCAACTAGTTACATAGGTCATGAAGTAATTTCGACTAGTCATACAGGTCATGAAGTAGCTTTAGTTCACATTGGTAGACTCGGGTTATAAGATTACTAAAGATGGACCATGAAGCTCCGGAGGAGTTTTGACTTCAAACTTAGCAGGATACATCATCGAAATCGAGATATATGAAACTCAAGAGTTGATTTGAACTTCAAATGTGGTATAACGACATACAAAATATGAAAAAAGAAGCTCTGGGAGAGTTCTGACTTCAAACTTAGCGTGATACATCATCGAAATCGATAAATATGAAGCTCAATGTCTATTTGAACTTCAAATGTGGTATAACGACATACAAACTATGAACCAAGAAGCTCTGAGAGGATTCTGACTTCAAACTTAGCATGATAAATCATCAAAATCGATAAATATGAAGCTCAATGTCGATTCGAACTTCAAACTTGGTATAATGGCATATAATCTATGAACCACGAAGATCTGAGAGGGTTCTGACTTCAAAATTAGCATGATACATCATCGAAATTGATGAATATGAAGCTCAGTGTCGATTCAAACTTCAAGTTCGGTATATCGATTTACAAACTATGAACCAAGAAGTCCGATAGTTCACAAAAACGATGAATCAACCAATTACTGGAAAAATTCCATGGAAATATTCTACGAGACCTTAAACACACACAAAACTTGGTAAGAAAGATGAATCCATCCATATACAGGTAATATTCCTTCGGAATATTCTACGAAACCTTAAACAAACCTTATTTCTGCATATTCTATGCATACCATGCTCCGAGATCGAAACCTGGCCGCGAGTTGACTACTCTAAGTCGGAAACTTGATAAGAACGACGAATCCATCCATTTAGAGGTAAGATTTCTTCGAGAAAATCAACGAAACCTTTAAAAAACCTTCTACATATTATATGCGTACAAGGATCCGAGATCGAAACCTGGCAGTGAGTTGACTACTTTAAGTCAGAAACTTGAAGAACGACGAATTCATCCATTTGCAGGTAAGATTCCTTCGAGATATTCTACGAAACCTTAAAAAAACCTATTTCTGCACATTGTATGCGTACTAGGATCCGAGATCGAAACCTGGCCGTGAGTTGACTACTCTAAGTTAGAAACTTGGTAAGAACGAAGAAACCATCCATTTACATGTAAGATTCCTTCGAGATATTCTACGAAACCTTAAACAAACCCTATTTATGCACATATGTATGCATACCAGGATCCGAGATCGAAACCTGGTCGTGAGTTGACTGTTCTAAGTCAGAAACTTGGTAAGAATGACGAATTCATCCATTTACAGGTAAGATTCCTTCGAGATATTCTACGAAACCTTAAAAAAACCTATTTATGCATATTGTATGCGTACCATGCTCCGTGATCGAAACCTGGCCGCGAGTTGACTACTCTAAGTCAGAAACTTGGTTAGAACGACGAATTCATCCATTTACAGGTAAGATTCCTTCGAGATATTCTACGAAACCTTAAAAAAAACCTTATTTCTGCATATTGTATGCGTAATAGGATCCGAGATCGAAACCTGGCCGCGAGTTGACTACTCTAATTCAGAAATTCGGTAAGAACGACGAATCCATCCATTTACATGTAAGATTCCTTCGAGATATTCTAGGAAACCTTGAACAAACCCTATTTATGCACATATATATGCATACCAGGCTACGAGATCGAAACCTGGTCGTGAGTTGACTGCTCTAAGTCAGAAACATGGTAAGAATGACGAATTCATCCATTTACAGGTAAGATTCCTTCGAGATATTCTACGAAACCTTAAAAAAAAAACCCTATTTCTGCATATTGTATGCGTACCATGCTCCGTGATCGAAACCTGGCAGTGAGTTGACTACTCTAAGTCAGAAACTTGGTAAGAATGACGAATTCATCCATTTCCTTCGAGATATTCTACGAAACCTAAAACAAACCTTATTTATGCATATTCTATGCATACAATGCTCCGAGATCGAAACTTGACCGCGAGTTGACTACTCTAAGTCAGAAACGTGGTAACAACGACGAATCCATCCATTTACAGGTACGATTTCTTCGAGATATTCTACGAAACCTTAAAAAAAAACCTATTTCTGCATATTGTATGCGTACCAGGATCCGAGATCGAAACCTGGCCGTGAGTTGACTACTCTAAGTTAGAAACTTGGTAAGAACGAAGAAACCATCCATTTACATGTAAGATTCCTTCGAGATATTCTACGAAACCTTAAACAAACCCTATTTATGCACATATGTATGCATACCAGGCTCCGAGATCGAAATCTGGCCGCGAGTTGACTGCTCTAAGTCAGAAATTTGGTAAGAACGATGAATCCATCCATTTACAGGTAAGATTCCTCCGAAATATTCTACTAAACCTTAAACAAACCCTATTTCTGCATATGGTACGCATACCATGCTTCGAGATCGAATCTTGGCCGTGAGTGGAGTAGTCTAATTTAGAAACTTGGTACGAACGACGAATCCATTCATTTACATGTAAGATTCCTTCAGAATATTCTACGAAACCTTAAAAAAACCCTATTTCTGCATATTGTATGCGTACAAGGATCCGAGATCGAAACCTGGCCGTGAGTTGACTACTCTAAGTCAGAAACTTGGTAAGAACGACGAATCCATCCATTTACAGGTAAGATTTCTTCGAGATATTCTACGAAACCTTAAACAAACCCTATTTATGCATATATATGTGCATACAGGCTTCGATATCAAAACCTGGCCGCGAGTTGACTACTCTAAGTCAGAAACTTGGTAAAACGAAGAAACCATCCATTTACGGGTAAGATTCCTTCGAGATATTCTACGAAACCTTAAACAAACCTTATTTCTGCATATTGTATGCGTACTAGGATCCGAGATCGAAACCTGGCCGCGAGTTGACTACTCTAAGTCAGAAACTTGGTAAGAACGACAAATCCATCCATTTACAGGTAAGATTTTTTCTAGATATTCTACGAAACCTTAAACAAACCTTATTTCTTCATATTCTACGTATAAAAGGCTCCGAGATCGAAACCTGGCCGCGAGTTGACTACTCTAAGTCAGAAACTTGGTAAGAACGACGAATACATCCATTTACAGGTAAGATTCCTTCGAGATATTCTACGAAACCTTAAACAAACCCTATTTATGCATATTGTATGCATACCAGGCTCCGAGATCGAAACTGGCCTTATTTGGACTACTATAAGTTAGAAAGTTGGTAAGAACAATGAATCCATCAATTTACAGGTAAGATTCCTTCTGAATATTCTACGAAACCTTAAACAAACCCTATTTCTGCATATTATATGCAAACCAGGCTCCGAGATCGAAATCTGGCCGCGAGTTGACTGCTCTAAGTCAGAAATTTGGTAAGAACAATGAATCCATCCATTTACAGGTAAGATTCCTCAGAAATATTCTACTAAACCTTAAACAAACCCTATTTCTGCATATGGTACGCATACCAGGCTTCGAGATCGAATCTTGGCCGTGAGTGGAGTAGTCTAATTTAGAAACTTGGTAAGAACGACGAATCCATTCATTTACATGTAAGATTCCTTTAGAATATTCTACGAAACCTTAAACAGACCCTATTTCTGCATATTATATGCAAACCAGGCTCCAAGATCGAAACATGGCCGTGAGTGGACTAATCTACGTCATAAACATGGTAAGAACGTCGAATCCATCCATTTACAGGTAAGATTCCTCCGGAATATTCTACGAAACCTCAAACAAATCCTATTTCTACATATGGTACGCATACCAGGCTGCGAGAACGAAACCTGGCCGTGAGTGGACTACTCTAAGTCAGAAACTCTGTAAGAACGACAAATCCATCCATTTACAGGTAAGATTTCTTCGAGATATTCTACGAAACCTTCAAAAAACCCTATTTCTACATATTGTATGCGTACCAGGATCCGAGATCGAAACCTGGACGTGAGTTGACTACTCTAAGTCAGAAACTTGGTAAGAACGACGAATTTATCCATTTACAGGTAAGATTCCTTCGACATATTCTACGAAACCTTAAAAAAACCCTATTTCTGCATATTGTATGCGTACTAGGATCCGAGATCGAAACCTGGCCGCGAGTTGACTACTCTAAGTCAGAAACTTGGTAAGAAAGACAAATCCATCCATTTACAGGTAAGATTTCTTCTAGATATTCTACGAAACCTTAAACAAACCCTATTTCTGCATAAATGTATGCATACCACGCTCTTAAATCGATGCTTGGCCGCGAGTTGACTACTCTAAGTCAAAAACTTGGTAAAAATGACGAATCCATCCATTTACAGGTAAGATTCCTTCGGTATATTCTACCAAACCTTAAACAGACCCTAATTCTGCATATTATATGCAAACCAGGCTCCGAGATCGAAACATGGCCGTGAGTGGACTAATCTACATCATAAACATGGTAAGAACGACGAATCCATCCATTTACAGGTAAGATTCCTCCGGAATATTCTACGAAACCTCAAACAAATCCTATTTCTACATATCGTACGCATACCAGGCTCCGAGAACGAAACCTGGCCGTGAGTGGACTACTCTAAGTCATAAACTTGGTAAGAACGACGAATCCATCCATTTACAGGTAAGATTCCTCCAAAATATTCTATTAAACCTTAAATAAACCCTATTTCTGTATATGGTACGCATACCAGGATCCGAGATCGAAACCTTGCCGCGAGTGGACTAGTCTAAGTCAGAAACTTGGTAAGAACGATGAATGCATCCATTTACAGTTAAGATTCCTTCTTCCTTAGGAATATTCTACGAAACCTTAAACAAACCCTATTTCTGCACATTGTACGCATACCAGGCTCTGAGATCGAAATCTGGCCGTGAGTGGACTAGTCTAAGTCAGTATATTGTATTGTTTTTACGATATTGAATTTTTACTGTCATTGTCACTCTTGTTGTATTTCCTTTACTAACACTAGTATTTTTCTTGTAAAATAGACAGTTAACAGCTCCATTTGGGTTCTACGGTGTTTTAGAAGAAATTCTATTGTTGGACTACAATCATATGTTTTAAATTCCAATATTCAAATGTGATTGGGCTCACACCAGTTTTGGTGTGAAGGTAGAAGATGGCTTTACATTAGTCAATTTAAAACATCATAAGAACCAATACTGTAACGATCATTCATTTTAGCAAAACAATCGCGACAAGTTTTCTATTCTCGAGAGTCAAATACATCTAACTGGTATGTGATGCATTACAGAGAAGCTTCGCGCTGTTTACGGCTCAGTCACTTGAGCATTACATTTTGAGCATTATATTTTGTTTGACAACACTTATGAAGGGTTGTCATAAAGTTAGTGTATAGTTAGTGTATTAAAGAACCACAAACCTGACAGAACATGTGATAGTGTAGGATGGTTAGTGGTGTAGACTTCTACGCTTGAGGCTCAGGATCGAATCCCCCAACCTCATTTTTTCCAACATTATATATTTTTACTTCAACAACACTTATAAGTGTTGCTGTAGCTTTCTATTTAAAAAAAATCAAAAAAAATAAAAACTTGTGAACTGAAAGGGTGGCTGATGAGTTAGACTTCCATGCACTAGTTTCATGTTCGAATCTCCCCTCTAACATATTTTTCATTGTCATATTTTTGTGTTCTTCAACAACACTTGTGAGAATTGTGATAGGCTAAGTCACTACATATATGGAACATTATATATTTTTACTTCAATCATATTTTTGTGTTCTTCAACAACACTTGTTAGATGTGATAGGCTAAGTCACTACATAAATGGAACATTATATATTTTTACTTCAACAACACTTATAAGTGTTGTTGTAGCTTTCTATTTAAAAAAAAAAGAAAAAAATCAAAACTTGTGAACTGAAAGGGTGGTTGATGAGCTTGACTTCCATGCAGTTGGTTCATGTTCGAATCTCCCCTCTAACATATTTTTCATTATCATATTTTTGTGTTCTTCAACAACACTTGTGAGAATTGTGATAGTCTAAGTCACTACATATATGGAACATTATATATTTTTACTTCAACAACACTTATAAGTGTTGTTGTAGGTTTCTATTTAAAAAAAAAAGAAAAAAATCAAAACTTGTGAACTGAAAGGGTGGTTGATGAGCTAGACTTCCATGTAGTAGGTTCATGTTCGAATCTCCCCTCTAAAATATTTTTCATTATCATATTTTTGTGTTCTTCAACAATACTTGTGAGTGTTGTGATAGGCTAAGTCACTACATATATGGAACAACGTTGTTATAACTAAATGTCGTCACAACTGTTTTGCTTAAGGAGTTGTCGTTTCTTTTCTTAGCGCAACCCCTTGTTTCCTAAGGGTTGGCAGTGATGATATACGACAACTCTTTCTTTGAAACCAGTTGTAAAACATAGGACTTTCTACAATACTTAGCGAAGCGTTGTAAATCTCCAGTTGTAGATGTATATTTTTCCTGTAGTGCATATTGTTCTCATGAAGACACATGTTAAAGACTTTCTGAATAAGGATATCTTCTCCGAAGAAGCAGTAGATGACGTCAATCACAAGCTCAAAGGCCTCAAAACTCGTGAGGGTTCCAAAAGTGTACTTTGATTTTAGTATGTTTTTGGTTTTCATAATGTCTAGGAAACTTCTTATGAGAATTTATTCTTGTTTATGAAGGATAACTAGGGTTAGGAATAGAAATTATTGTGATTACACATAGCTATTGCCAACGATTTTCATCTTGCAATGTTTTTAGATTTATTTTTTATAATTCTAAGTTATTTGGAAGATGATTTTGCAGTATTTAATCTTTTTGATTTCATATATTGCAATTGACTTATGAGATATATGTGTGTTTACGTTCGCGAATTATGTCATTATTTCATTTGTTCTCAAGTTAAGTCTATCAGGTCTTTATGCAAATATTGATAAAAAATAGAATGAACTTGGTAAATATTTCGCAGTATTGATGTTTCCCTAATCACTTCTATGTGAATTCAGATATATCCTTAACTCCTTATAGAGAGCTATTTCTGGCAATTACGGGGTTCGAACCCTTAATTCCACAATGGGGAGGGAGCATGCCAACCATCGGACCACTTAATGGTTGACAACATCTTTGAGCTTTTAATTCAAGAACTACAGTTGGCCATGACGGAATACAAGTTACTAGCAAGGAAATAACTATTTTTCAAGCGTTTTTAGTAGTTTTGTTTGTTTTTAGCCTAGGGAAGCCTACATGCATGGATAATCGATCAAACTACCACGACGTATCGTAGTTTTTACAAATTCCTTGAGTTTTTTTTATCAGTTATCCCACGTTTTAACTATTTTGGACCAACAAAACATTTTATCTTTAGCCCCAGTTAGTATCCAGATTTCTATTGTACAAAAGTAAAAAGTTAACTTGCTTTAAAAGAATAAATTATATTCTCTTGAAGACAGCGCGCACTTTAAAGGCATTCATCTAAACCATGACATGGGTTCCGATATTGTTGGGAATAAATTGTATGTCGAAATGAAAGTTCTAAGGAGTTATTTTCCAGAAGAAACTTCAAGGGTAATTACGTGTTGCATTTCTTGAAAAATATGGAAGGTCGCTACCCAAATGCTGAAATTTCATACATGAATTTATTGACAATTCTCGTTATAGTTGCTCTGCAGAAAAAAAGTTTTTCAAAGTTGAACCTGACGAAGTCTTACCTTCGGGCGACAATGTCACAAGAAAGTTTGAATGACCTAACAATATGAGTTGTCGAGGTGGATATGGTGAACAACATTGATTACAATGCAATCACTGATAAATTTGCATTGAGGAGGCCAGGAAGCTCAATTTAAATAGTCGTTTCTATTTGCAAGTTTTATTGTATATGTTATCTTTTTATTTTAAACAATCAGTAATGTTTTTAGGGCTCCATTTCCAATTTTCTCCTGGGGCCTCTAAAAAGTTTAGTAAAAAACGGTATTACGGTATAAAATAACAGATTTACATGCATGAATTATCGAACTTTTTTATGGTCGAATCTTAGTAAAAAAAACGGTGTTATGGTATAAAATAACAGATCTGTGATAAATTCATAAATTCGTTCCAAAACATTAGGTTACATGTACAAATAAAAAGTAAAAAGGCAAAAAAACATTATCAAGCTAGCAGCACATAAATCTGCCGGTCCCAATTCTCGACGTCGCCGTCCGAATGCTATGTCTTCTCTCAACTGGGCTTGTTTCAATTCTACTTCCCGTATCCAACCCATGAGACGAATGTGTCGCTCAGCTGGCGGATCTAGCAATATCCGCACAAAGTTCTAGTGGCGAATATCAGCTCTAAGGTTACCTAATATCCGAGCAATGTTCATGATCCCACGTCTTAGACTACTATGTGGTTGATCTAACTTTGGCTGTTGTTCGGATTCTCCTTCACGTTCTTGCTCCATGGAATACTCTCTCACTTTAAAAAACAAAATTTACGTAAATCTTAGTTCAATCTTTTGATCAACTTTGTTCTGTACATATGGTACTTATAGAGGATAAGAGATGGATTAGGAAACCGAATCCCATAAGAACCTTCCTTGGACACGCCAAACTCCTTAACTACCTTCCATATATAGTTAAACAAGACATTACATTGGAAGCTTAACTAGTGACACTGTACTTATTCATGATGCCATTGCGGTGACAAGGTAATATTCTATGAATCGGATCAATTTTTCTTTGGTGTGCTGCCTTGCACCTTGTTTGTTTGCAGCTGACTTGGAGTCTGGGTCTGAGTCAACCCATGACTCGCCCGAGTCAGCAGCCAGATTGGTTGTTTTCCACTTTGAATTAGATTTGACTAGAGCTCTGACTCAAACCTAAGTTCTGATTCGGACCCGTTTGAGTTAGCTAACAAAATATCCCTGGCTCATGGGACCAAACCACTAACTCACATATTTTTGGGTCATTTCAGTCAGATATGACTCAAAACAAACATATTAAGTCAGATCCAAATGAGTCAGATGATTTCACTCAGATCCAAACGACTTAGATGAGTCATGAGTAACAAACATGGTGTTGGTCCAGTGAAGACTCAAATGATAGGGGAATTTTTTTTCTAGCCCAATTTCATTTTTTTCTATATAAGAAACCCACCAATAAGATTGCATATATGGAAAATCCAAAATTAGTTATAATAAGATTTGTTTACAAAAATAACCTTTCATTTAATTAAGAAAATTAATTATGATTAATAAATAAATAAACAAGCAGTTATAAACCTCCCTAAAAATGCCAAATTTGGTGAAGATTCATTCAAATCATTATTCCTAAAATAACTCCATCACACATGCAAGATTTGATGAAACTTTCCCAAATAATCCCTCAAATTTGTAATTTATTTTTAATTTAACTCCGACCAATTTCTTACCCGATGATTGTCTTTTCGAGTTGTAATTTATCCCTCAAATAACTCTCTATAAATAAAAAAAAAAAATAATGAGAAAATTCAGTCTATTTTTAATTTGTGAATATTCCGTCATTTTTACAACTGTCATTTGCCAATTTTCACGGGTGCCATTTGTAAAAAATTCTAACTTTCCCGTATTAGTTTTATGAAAATTATAGTTTTCACATAAATAAATTTTTTAGTTTTCATCCGTAAATAGTGTTAGTCCGAGAAATCCTTGTTTTCACCAGTCATAAACATCATGTGCTATCGCTGAAAAAAGAATACCAATTTTCACTACTGCGATCAATGAAAATTTTTGTTATCACCTATAACGATTGATGAAAATTTCGGTTATCACCTATAAAAATTGATGAAAACTTCAGTTATCACCTATAAAAATTTCACTTATCACATGTATTAACCATTGAAACAATAATTGCGATTCATGGTAATTACAATTTTCACTTTCAAGGCAAACCCTGGAATCAAAATCAGAAAAAATCTATCGCAAAAGGGAAGAAAAAGAGAAAGACAATGATTTAGGTTCTTCCAATCGCTAATCGTGAAAGAGATGAATTACGACAGTTTAACAATTGCAAGAAAGATAAAAAAGATAGCTCGTCATTAAATCATTCAAATAAATTAACAAAAGAAAAATTGTTAGGTTTACAAAACTAATCAAAGCTGCCAGGTTAAGGGAGTGCAAGAAGCTGATCAAAAAAAAAGGGAGTGCAAGAATCCTTTTGAACATGACGAATTTAAACCCATGACATCAAAATGAGTTCACGACAACCGAAGCACAAAGAAGGTTGAAACTTTCCAATGGTGCAAGTGGTGTCATAGCGATAGTGTTACACCACATTAATTACGTTTCTGTAAAGATGAGAGAAGAAAAGAAAGAGAACACTCGTGAGATAAGAAAAGAAACAAAAGTGAACCGAGAAATAATCAGTGATAAGTTAGTAAAGAGAGAAACCAAACGGAAGAAATAGAAAATAAAGTTTCAGGATATAAAACGATGCCTTAAATAACGCCCATAACCACTGAGTCACTAAGTACCGACTGATTATCACCAAAAACGCCCCATCAATTGACCACTAACTAAATCAACGAATTTTTTTTTTTTAAATTAAATTTTGTTATTAGTAAATAACTAATGAAGGTTAATTAAGTCCATCTTAATATGTAGGATTGCTAATCAAATCTAGAACTAATAATCTTAGCCGTACATTAAGTATTTTGGGCTACCCATATAACCCATCTTAATGACGGGTTTCTAAAAGAGAGAGGAACCAGACCTGGGTTCCTCAGAAATTTCCACCAAATGATGCATAATTGCACGTGAAACTCAAATACCTCAAATATCGTTGCTTGGCGATGAGAAATCCCTGCTCTTCCAGTGAACGTCTTGGTGTAACAGCACAATGACGAAAAGGCTTTACAGACCCTAGTTAGTAAGATTCGCGAATTTTTTCGTATCAAGAATTTTATCGTCTTATTCGCGTACGTTTGCAACTCCGAACCCAAGACGCGTATTATATGGCATTCCCGGATTATTCGCGAATCGTTCGCGAACTTTACGTATCCCGAATAATACGTCCGCTTAATTCACCAGAAATTCTTTAGCTCTTACGTTTTTAAAGGCCCCACTTTTTGGGTTTTACTGCCTCCCGAGCATACACAGCCCAATATTAGACATTGTTGTAATAACTTTTATGAAACAAAGACTGAAGAGATTTTAAGGTGCATCTAAACCACTATACCACTTCCTCTTAGATGACTAATATTGTATATATTATTAATATCATCATATTAAGTTTATTTTTTCTTTAAATAACTCTCAAATATGCATAAAAATTAGTCTATGTTATTATAAATAATAATTATTTATTATAATAGATACCGAATTTCAGAGCCGAACTCACATTTATAAATCGAATTATACACGTACGTATGTTGTTCCAAATTACTGAAGAATCACGTCCGTTGACCGAATTTTGGACCGAATTTGGGTTTTACAAAACCATATAATACTCGTACGTTTGCCGAATACCGAATTGCTAACTAGGTTACAGATATCATCATCATCCATGTGCCATTTCAATAAATGGCGGGAATAATTTATAGGTGTGAGGTGTGTATTTTTACCTAACGTATAATGCTTCTCTTGCATACAGGCTTTTAATGAGAGAGTTTATTATTTTATTGGCAATATGTTTTAAGCCATATTCCTGGCTGAAAGGACATCATCATCATCATCATCATCGGTGTACCATTCCATTAAAAAGATAAGAAAAGCAGCTGCAATATTTGTCTCCAGTCTCCAAGAATAATAATACATCTCCTTGACCTTGAGCTATAAATCTAGAGAGTAGACGCATCAAACTTGTACTAGTGTTCGATTTTAAACGTACCCTCTTCAATTCCCAACCACCCTTTAGTTACTGAAACATATTGATAAACCTTTTTTGAATCAGGAGGCGATTGTGAAACACTCTCTATCTCCATGCACTTATTTAATGAGAGCCACATCCACAAGTCTCGTAGTCGTAGCCCAAAATCGAGCTTGACATTTCTGATTAATGATCAGTAGGTAATATAATATATGGAGATTTCTGATGCCAAACTTCGTCAACATATTCAAGTCCAACAATTAAAAGTGCTGATGGGTTTTTGTTTCAAACCAGGGATTTTCTTACTAAATGGATCCGTTTTATTAAGTAATGGACTTTTATCATTGAGGTTTTCTTCTTTGTATTCATATTAATTTGATACCTCTTTTCAGTGAAAGTTATCTTAACTCCGTGCCCAGACACTCAACGCAACT
Organism: Papaver armeniacum; assembly: GCA_023531295.1. Taxonomy (NCBI): domain Eukaryota; kingdom Viridiplantae; phylum Streptophyta; class Magnoliopsida; order Ranunculales; family Papaveraceae; genus Papaver; species Papaver armeniacum. The sequence goes on from JAJJWW010015114.1 coordinate 45,521, forward strand.
ACTTCGTCTGCCACTGTTGATAAAAATTGATGATCTCATCTGGAAAATTGATACGTACTATTACTAAGCTCAAAATTTATGAAGACAAAATAGATGGAAGGAAATTGTGATCTTGTAGTGTGGGAGTGAACCCCTTTCATTGAATTTTGAGGTTTCATTGCTGGCGTCATCTTCGAAAATGGAGACTAGGCCACTAAGATATTTATTTCTAAAAGGACGCCTTATCAATGAACGCTTAACGTCTATGAAACAGAATCATTAAGGTTTTCTCGGACGGGTGATACCTGGCTGGCTCCATCCCCTCCTGTTTTCTTATTAAAAGTTGAGCACCAAATTAGCAATATGAAATGAATCATCGAGCTTTTAGTCTTTGTATCCACTTTTATTGCACCGTTTGGCCAAAGAGACGCAATGACCGTCGGCAGCCCTAGAGATGCTAATTAATTGAGATACTGTGTCTCAAGTTATAGTATAATCTTCTTTTATAATTAATTGAGATACTGTGTCTCAAGTCTCAACGCAAATGCCATGCCATGGACAATGTTTTGGTTTGAGGGTACCTCTTTAATGTGTACAAAAAGTCACCTAAATCAGACCTTGAAGGATTATGTATCACTGTCATGAAAAATTACAAATTACTTGCAGGAAGGACGAAATACTTGAACACTATAATACTAAATACAAGAAATCATCACGAGTAACTGAACTGAAAGAGGAGTGACTGCGTATCTATTAACCAAGATTGCACTCCATAATGATCATTGTAAACGAAAAAATCGGAAAAAAAAAAAAAAAAAAAAGACGAAAAAGTATGTTCATGATTCGGGGAAGGTTTCCCTCTAGATGCAAAAAACAGTGCCATAACAGTTAAAAAAAATGTTGGTAGGGTAGGTTAAAAAGTACAAGATGATTCAGTAAATTTAAATTAATCTTTCTTCAATTAATATACTTGTTCAGTGCAAGTCTGGCCATATCTCACTCCCAGTCCTAGGCTCCTAGCTAGCTCTGGTTGGCATAGTTTTGAAATCTGATAGCTCTGGTTCACATCCACCATTAACATAATAATAATTAATGTGTGTCTGATTCGGAGGGATTCAAAGTTCAAACCATTTCCCAAAGGTACGTAATTAAGTGGTTCAACCAACTAAAAACAAATATGGCCCAGATTCTACCCTGTATCCGCCTTCAATCAATTTGCATGCATCATTTGCTTCCCATTATTATAGCTAGCCTAATAGCATTTCATAATCGGTTCAAAACTTATAAAATACCATGATCACCACTGAGCTACTCTCTTTTATTGTTATAGATCAGTAAATTAGAGTTTACATATATAGTAATCTTTTTAAAATGGGAGTTTACTTTTTACCCTTCTTTACCGATAATCAAAAAAAAAAAAAAAAAAAATTCTGCCATCAATGCAAAAAATGATAAACATGAACTTGATGATTATATCCCACAGTAAAAGCTTTGAACCACAGCATTAGCAGTGCTAATCAAATTCATACCTAAGTACAGAACCCTTCAAGTCAATGAATAGTTCTAGAGAAGATTCCTTTACTACATTCTTTCCGCGTATTTTCAAGATCTTTAAATTTCCCTTTTACTTTTATAGTTCTTAATTAGTCAGAGTAATCTGCATGTTATTGCCTCACATGAAGTACGCAAGTTAGGCTAGGCTCGTTATATGCACACAAGAACAGCAAGCAACCCATTCTAAATCATCATGAACCTTAAGAAATCTAGCATTTTAATCCTGTTTCAATCTTTCACTCACAAACATCCAGAGCACTACAGATATCCCTTCTCTACTACATACAGAATCTCATGTAAAACCAGAGTATTACCTATCAATACCCTTATTTGATACTACCAGGAACTCACCATTCAAACATTCTGCGACTACATAAACCTTTTTTCTCCCGTACAGCGACAAAGGCCGGCCTCCAAAGTAAAACTATTTAAACAAAGTGTCCCTCCGATCACACACACATAAACAATGGGGATCCAAAGAAGAACTCCATTGGCTGTCATTAACCTAATTAAACTAAAAGTGACCTACTGATCGTTGCAGTAAATATGAACATCCCTGTATAATGAAAAAGACAACTAAGGAAAGAAGCACTGTTATGACAAAAGGTTATGTTTGAGATTAATTTACTAATTCCCAAGCTTGGAAATAACATATACTAAAATCTCAAGCTTTATAAAAACCAAAATCTCTGGTTCTGTCATTAGTCTCTCTTCCAATACCAATTACATATAAATTAACAAACTCCCCAATAACTATAATTGACTCATAACATAGAAATCAACGTACTTGTTAGGTCCGTCACACACTAATTCATAATATTGATATATTTGTCGACCATCTATCTGAGCTTCCCCCTCATCTCGGACAAGAGCTACTGCAAAAACACAACCAAAACAAAACAAAAAAAAATTATCATCAAGTCAAAATTGAAAAACAAAAAACACTAATAAAAAATAAATAAATGCAAATTCATACCCATTGATAGGCCACCTATGGTGTTATCATCTTCCTCACGTTTCTTCAGGAAAGAACCCGTAGCAGCCTTCTGTGTACATTTGTTTATGATTTCTGCTAAGCCTTCTGCATCGATATCACCTCTAAGTTTCTCCTCTAAGAAATCATTAATTTCAACTTGGGTTTCTTTTGGTGCAGAACCAGCCATAACCCACCTTCCTTGACCCTCTGTAAATGTTACTCGTCCACCTATCGTATGAATAAGAACAACCCTAGGATCACCATTTGGGGAAAACCCTGCCACTATCAGTTGGGCTGCTATCTTTTCAGGTGCAGGTTCTGTTCTCAATACCTCTGTAATTTTATTTACGAATATCTGTATAGTATCATCGAAACTTAGGTTTAAGTGGTGTAAGCTTCTCAACTACAGAAAATTCCAAAAAAAAAAAAAAAATTAAAACATAACTCCAAATATATAATCTGAACAAAAAGAAGAGACTAAAAAAAAGGTAAGAAGAAGACACTTAGATTTAGCCGATAAAAAATCTAACCCAAAACATTAAAAAAAAAAAAAAAAAATCAAAAAGAAACAAAATAACTTACTTTACTTTCTATCAACAAGGTACATTTGTGGTTGAACTCTTGGTCTCCTGCTCTAGCAACAATTACATTAAGGCAAACTCTAATTTTATCACTAATCATTTCAACATTACCATATTCCATCTTTCTTTTTAGAGGATTTCCAATCACACTCCTAGTATCACACCCTAAGCCTATTTTACCACCATGTTTTAACCAAATTATATATGTTCCAGTATAATTTTCCATACTGATATTGATTTTGAAGAAATGAAATTTGTTTTAAAAATAATTTCCTCTCTAAATTTCCTCCCTCTCCTCTTCTCTTCTCTTTCCTTCTCTTCATGGTGAGTTTATTCCTCTTCATTATGAGAGAGAAATATTAAGAAATTGATTAGCTTCAGAACTTCAGTGTACTTTCTTACCTTAAAAATGATACATAACCAGAGACGAGTGTTTGAAAGAAAAATTGAAGATTTTGCCTATTATACTGCCTTGGAATATTATACGTAAGTGGAGCCCACTCCTTCCGCTTAAAAGTGGACGTGTGTCCAATCCAATATAAATAAATATAGGAAAAAAAGTTTAATAGTTTCAAGCCAAGCCAAGCCAAGCCAAGCCAAAGTGGACGTGTGTCCAATCCAATACATATTATATACTAAAGATAAAGGAAAAAGGTTTAATAGTTTCAAGCCAAGCCACTCAAGCCAAAACAAAGCAAGGTGCGGTGAGCGTAGAGGTAGCCGTCCCTCTCGTTTTGCTCTTTAATGGATCTGCCCTAATACGGCCTTTATCTAATGCTTTGGTCAGACATGGGCATCTTAGCTGATAGAAAGTGAACGCCCCTTAATTTTGTTATGGTATGACAAAGGGCCGGCCCTGAGGGAAGGTCAACGAAGGTTGACTTCGGGGCAGCACACGACAGGGGCAGCAAAAATGTATTTTTCTACGGGGGTTTATGTTACAAAGGATAAAAATGAAGGTCTATATGGTGATTAAAAATAAAGTGGAGAACGTATTCATAAAAAAAGAAGGGGCATACTGTAAATAATAAGTTACTTTAATGGGTTAATTTCTAATAAGTCTGAAGCAAAACTTCTCCTGACTTACAACTCTAACAGCCACCACCTCTTCATAATTTGAGTAAAAATAATATACTAATGGTTATTTCTTGGGCAACCGGGACTTCAAGAGATAGAAACTGGACTTGGTTAATGTTGTATTCATTTGAAATGCCAGTTTACATTGATGTCTTTCTGTACAACTTCTGCCCTTCATGTTTTCCGTTTTTCATGTCCATTTCTGATGGACTTCTCTTAATTGTTGGTAGATTATAGCTTGATCACTCTGCAATAATACTTCTGCTCTTTGTTTTTCCAAATACTATATATACTCAAATAAGATGGCTAAAGAGGGTCACCATCTAATCTTGAAAGGATATTGTGGCCAGTGGCGGATCCAACTAGTAGCAAGGGTGTGCACTTGCTACCCCTCTACATTGGGCTTCCAAGCCTAAATTTCCAAGCATAAAATCTCCCCCAAGCCTAATCTTGCTTTTTTGTTACCCCTTATGAAAATTTGCTTCCCCTAAGTTTAGTTTCTAGATTTGCCGCTGATTGTGGCTTCTCGTTTACGTGCATTGGTCTTGATTATCATTCGCATATCTACATACTCTTACCATTAGGTCCATTGTTGCTACAACGATCCAATATTAATGAAGCATTTATCTAATAATATGGTGGTCTGAATTATTGTTTAGTCTGATGAACTCATGCTATTACTGTGCTTCAAAAACTATTTTTTGTTGGATATATGTAAAAACTTGAGAAGTACATTCAGTTTTTTGAGCACACATTTGGCAACTTGATGTAAATGTATGTAAAAATTTAAAATTGTTGCTTGATATATGTAAAATTTGAGAACTACATCATTTTTTGGACAACTGGGGACGGCACAAGGGATTTCTGGATGGGGCAACAATTTTTCCTTCGTTTCGGGGCATCGAAATCTCAGGGCCGGCAGGTTACCTTGCCAGCCTGTCTGTGACAGTCTGTCAGTACACGTGTATGATGTATGTTGGTTACTTTGTGTGTGGTTATCAGTGACTGTAATAAGAGTATTTAATACTCTTGTCTAGTTTGTTTTCTGTAAGATCTTTTGATCATCTTTAATGAGAAGAACTATTATCTTATGTTGGTATCAGACCTGAGAAAATTTTTCTCAGGGGTTTCTTCGATCCGTTTTATTCCTCCATTAATGGAGTGTTCTTGAGCTCAATCTTTCTTTTTCGAGTGATCTTCTCTATTTTTTTGTTCTGTGTGTCTCTATCACTCGATCTGTCTCAAGATTTGTTTCGGATTTTTCACAAATTTTCTTGATTTCTTCTTCTTGTTTGATCTACTTTGATCAGATCTTCATTTTCTTCCACTTATCTGCAATGGAAAATCTATTTATCTCAAAAGTTCCGCTCAATCAATTAACAGGTATAGTCAATTTTAAACTCAATGAAGACAATTTCTTAACCCGGAAATCAGTAAATCTTGTTATTCTCAATAAATTTCGAGTTGCTGATTATGTCACTGGAGAACGTGAATGTCCTGAGCAATTTACCTCTCGTAATCATGTTAACAACAACATTGTGAATCATGCTTTCACGCTTTGGCAAGATGAAGACACTACCATTATTCTCTGGCTCAACTCCACCATGTCTGAGTCGGTTCTTCCTTACTTTGCTGGTGCATCTACATCGCATGAGCTTTGGAGCAACATTGAATCTCAATTCTCCTAGGTATCCACAACAAATACTATTCAACTCTGCACCAAATTACAATCCATCAAACTAGGTAATGATTCTATTACTTCCTATCTGAATGAAATCAAGAAAGTTGTTGATGCTTTAGCTGCTGCTGGTTCTATTGTTAGTGATGGTGAAATTGTAGTTAATACTCTGTCTGGATTGAGCTCCTCATTTGATGCTTTCGCTACATCTATAAGAATTTGTTATCCTCCTGTCACTAGCGTTGAACTACATAACCTCCTTCAGTGAAGAAATTTTCATCAAGACCAGATATAAGTCTGTCATGGTAGATTCTGACAGTAAGGCTTTTCTGGCTTCTAGAGGATTTAATCAAAATTTCAATCCTTCATTTTCTTCTGCCGATCATGGTTATCCTATGAGAGGCGGTTATAATCATTATCACAGAGGAAAAAGAGGTTATCACAATCCTCTCCTAGTGGTTATTCTCAACAAGCTCCTAGACCTCCAAATGTAATGTCAGCACCTCTACCTTCATCATTTCATTCTGTAGAACGTATAAATTATCAGATTTGCTTTAAAGATGGTCACTCCGCTGCTGACTGTCCAAATCGGCTTAATTTTTCTTATCAAGGTGGATCTCCTCCTCAAAATTTACATGCCATGCTAGCTGCTCCTAACATTTTTGATGAGAATCCCTGGTATGCAGAGAGTGGAGCTACTAATCATATTGTTAGTGATCATTCTTATCTTGATGACTATACTTCCTATGATGGATTTGAGTACATCCAAACTGCAAATGGAGAAGGTATGTCTATTTCCTCTGTTGGTACTGTGTCTTATCCTACTTCAAATAAGCATTGCACCTTGCAAAATGTTTTACATGTTCCAAAAGCTTCGAATAACCTTCTATCTGTGCATCAGTTTACTACTCAAAATAATTGCACTATCAAATTTTCTCCCACTAATTATACTATACAGGATCTTCACTCTGGGAAGATTTTGTTGTAGGGCCCTCATCTCAATGGTCTCTACCCAATCAATTTTCACCAGCAACTCAATCAACCACTCAGGGCTCTTCATCTAAGTAAAGCTACCTCTTCTGTCTGGCATCATAGACTTGCTCATCCATCTTTTCAAACTTTTCAAAGAGTCTGTCATCTTTTTGACAATTCTGTAATCAAAACACCACTCTTCTGTGAGTGTTGTCAGTTAGGAAAGTCTCACAAGTTGCCTTTTTCTGTCTCTTTACATTGTACTTCAAAACCACTAGAACTCCTACATATGGATCTTTGGGGTCCATCACCTATATTGTCTAATAGTGGTTTCTTGTATTATGTGAATATAGTGGATGATTATTCCAAATTTTGATGGCTCTTTCCCCTTTCTGCAAAATCTGATTTTAAGACAGTTTTTTATAACTTTAAAAGACAAGTTGAAAATCAATTGAACTGCAAAATTGTCACCATAAGAACAGGTGGTGGAGGGGAGTTTATTAACAAAGAATTGGCTGCTTTTACTGCTATACATGGTATTCAGCATGAATTTACTTGTCCTTATACTTCTGAAAAAAATGTAGTTGCAGAAGCTAAGCATAGACACATTCTATACATTGGTAGAACTTTTCTCATTAAAGCTGGTTCACCTGATTCTTTTTGGGTAAAATCTTTCATTACTGCAAATTTTACAATCAACAGACTCCTTGTTAGAAGTATAAACTTTATCTCTCCTTTTGAGAAGTTGTTTCATAAGAAACCAGATTATTCATTTCTAAGAAGTTTTGGTTGCTCTTGCTATCCTTGGCTTCGACCTTATACTTCTTCAAAACTAGCACCTAGAAGCTCACCTTGTGTCTTTCTTGGCTATGGTTCTCAACAAAAGGGTTATGGATGCTTGAATCCTGTCAATGGAAGAGTGTATATTTTAAGACATGTAACTTTCAATGAAGATGTCTTTCCTTATTCAACGGGATTATCGACCACTGGTTCCCTTGTATATGCCAGTGTGTTGATATTAGTCCAGACCAGTATCTCAGTCCATTAGGATAGGTTCATTTTGGCGGAGGCCTTCAGACAGATATGGGAAACATCGATCACTTAGTAAACATCAAAACCATCTATATTTTTCTCTATATCCATCTTCTTGATCTATCCATGTGATTAGTTTTGACTCCGGGTATTGATGTCCATAGTGTGACTATCTGAGTAGAGCTTTGTGACTTATATATGAATTTTAGTATGCTTGAGTGCAAACTCGTGTACATCAATTGGAATTTCGCATCAGGGTACTTCCTCCTGTAGTCAATAAGTATGCCAACCAAGGAGACTTTTTAGTGCCTTCCAAGGTTTTGCGTAGATAGTTAGGGTCTGGAGTGTAAAGGTTTTGTGGGTACACCTCTGGTAAACCCTCCCGAGACTATAACTCGGCCACTAGGGCCACCTAGGGGTTTAAAGGCTTATTGCATGCGCTAAATGCAATCGACGATGCCTGCGACAGTGAGTTAGGATTTTATTTTTATTTGATTTGCTCGAGGACTAGCAAATAATAAGTTTGGGGGTATTTGATAGACACATTTTTGTGTCTGATTTAATCTCAATTGTATATTTTGTTATTGCTCGATTTTGTATTTATTATGGCTTTTTGTGTCTTTGTAGGTGTTTTTGGAGAAATAAGCTTTTGCGGGAAAATTGGCTCGAAAAGTGGTATTTGCGCTCGTGGGAGAAAATTACTATTCGAATCCCCCATTTTGGATAAGGGGCACCCAGATGATAAGGGGTAACCTCACAGGGCAACTACTAGTGGCACACCGGAACTGGATAAGGGGAGGTCATCCTCTTCGTTTGAAATATTGATTTAGGCGGGAAAACTGGTTTCTTTGCGAACAGATTTAGGGTTGGAATTTTTGAAGAGTTTTAGAGAGACTCAATCACCGAGTTTGCTAGGATGGACTCGGATTGACTAAACAGGGCTAGTGTAAGTGATTTAACGGGTTAAATTGGGTTGGAAATTCATATTCTCGACAAACAGGGGCGTGAACTATACTCGGCTTTTATGGAAAGTTTCAAAGAGATTTAGTCGGAGTTTTTCAGTGTTTTGGATTGCTACGTACCTGTCTTGACAAAACAGGGAGGCTATATGGTTCGTGCACGATAAGAAAGGAAATTTCCACCGAACAAAGATGAAGCTATTCACGGAATAATGGTGGTATATTTGGAAAGGTTGAAGAGTTTTAGGAGATTTAAAACACCGAATAACTCTCTTACCATAACAACAAGGTTACGTACGTGTTTGGGAATCAAAAAATATGAATTAAATCTTCATATATTTGTTAGTTTGCGAAAACAGGGGAGGTGTCAAGCTAAAGAGAGAAATAATCTCCGTGGCTTTTGATAAAAGAAATCGAGAGATATCCCAGGGATTGCTCGCCATATTTTCGGCTTGGGTGCATTTATATGTGTTGCTGAGGATTCACGGAGGGGGTCGAGACCTAGGGGTACGATTGGAGGCCAACAGAAAGCCGCGGGAGGAGTTGCTGCTGCTGCTGCTGAAGAAGAAGGAATTGAAGAACATCAACCCACATGCGACAGTCTCAGAAAACTATCGCAGATCAACAACACAAAGAAACCGCTCTTGAGGGCGAGACTTATTTTTCTGTTTTCCAATATAACTCCACTACCGTTGTAACAAACTGTTTGTAACGCCTCTGCAGCGTTGCAAACCATTCGCTTTGTTAGTTTTCTCTTGTTTTTCACCCTTTTGAGCTATGAACACCTATTTTGAGCACGTGAATAACATGAGGAGCTAAACCCCAACACTGGGACGATGGAGGAAGTCATTTTTCATGCATGTGGTAATTCTATTAATTCTTTTATGACTTATTGCACTGATTTTTAATCGTATCTTATGATTTTTATTGAATGATTCTGATTTCAATTAATGGGTCATGCTTTCTTAAGTGTTTTAATGTCTCATGCTTTAGATATACAGTCATTACTTTCAAAATCTACTTTCGGCAATGAATTAGAGTCAATAAATTTGAGCTATAAATGTCTAGAATTATTAGTTGAACCACATGAATGTAAGAATTGGTGGAATCCTGAGTCTCAGTAATCTCTCGATATCGTGACAAACTTGTGTATATATTTTCTTTGTTTTTAGAGTTTTCTGAAACTAAATCTTTACAAGTCTGAGAGGAACGACAACCTATTACCACTTTACTACAACTTGTTAAAACCACATCACATGCTCAAACCTTTAATGATTGAATGAATGATAGCATGTATGATTGGATGAAGGATAGCATGATACACACTGCTCTGTGCTAACTCCAGCCCCTGCAGCTGGAGAGCCTAAGCTGCAACTCGTGTGACCCTGTGAGCCACCACTGTGTTGAACCAAGTATTGTTAAACCCCTGAGCATACCCTGAAACTGTGAGTTGGGCTGTGGTTGAGTTGTGAGCTGTGCTCTAACCCTACAGCCCCCTGAAGCTGTGAGCTTGAGCAGCAACCCACATAACCTAGCCCTCAGCCAAGCTAACTTGTCTTTGTGCAATTGTCACGATTCACAATTCGATTGCATGCTTGAGCCCTGCTAACTGAACTTGTTGACTGCTAAAGCATGCCAGACCCTTCCTGAGAATTTGTGTGAACCCTGAGCATGCCTCTGAGTTGTGCTCAAATCCACAGACCCTGTTGAATGACCTGTGCATAAACCTGTGGAGTGAAATGTGTGCATAATTCTATTGGCTGAAACCTGAGTGGCTGAAATCTCAAGTGACATCAACTGAGTGAGTTGATGCCACACACACCTGAACTCTTTTGCATGCTTAATCTTGTTTCGAACCTTGTATGAGTCTTCACCTGCCATCAATTGAGCTTGTAGAGCTGTGTTGAGAGTTGCTTGGCCTGCACTTAGAGCCGCACTTAGAGAGTTCTTTGGCTCTGTCGGAATTACAGCTTTGTCTTTGTTGCTTAAGCTTCCTTGTACAACTTGCCCCATTGTTATTGTTCTTGTGCTTGGCCTGACCAGGGCTGCATATAACTTACCAGGATGTGCACACAGCCAGTGCATAAGCTTGCCAATCTCATCTGTTGGCATTTTACTGTTGTGCTCATAAGTCTATTGTGCTCATATTCTTGTGCTCATATTCTTGTGCTTGTTCTGCTCATAATCTCTGCTAATCTGAAGCCCACATAAGCCTGTGCACCTGGGCTGCAGCCAAACTAAACCCACATAAACCAAATTATAAACTGGGCTGTGCACAAAACTTCCAGCCCACATCCTCTGAGCTGCTGGGCTGTGCACTGTACTGAAGCCCACAACCTGGGTTGGTCACAAAACGAAACCCAGTTCCACTGGGCTGTACATTCCCAACAAACCAAAGCCCATTTAAACCAAATGAAACCCAATAAACCAAATTAAGTCTACTACAACTGGGCTTGAGTTCAATTTGAGTGCTAAATCATGTCGGGATTTTGGTCCGCAACCTGGGATACAAACAAATCAATTAGAGAGCTTGCTTACGGGCACGCTTCACAAAGTATGAACTCCCCACATACCATAGTGATTTTAGGGAATTTTATGAGCCTTCTCGGGGCCCCGACCTCACATACCCTAATCATTATGAGCACATGCATCATCCACCACAAAGTTGAAAATGAACACTTTTCTCATACCAGATCATCACTTTTAGATCAATTAGAAGCTCGACTATCTGCTTTAGAAAGGCAATTACATGAGCAATCTGTCGAATCTAATTTCCCTAGGCAATATGAAATGTATGCTTGTACCTTATGTGGTAACTTAGACCACCCTGCTGAGAACTGCTATATTTTGCATGATTTTAGGCAGTCTAGGGAAAGCCAAGATAACCTAATGTACGAATTGTCTAGAAGTGACTATGTTGGCAATCATTGGGACCATAATCAACCTGCACACATGCATCATTCACCATAGTGGGGAGATGAACAATTTTATACTCCCTCAACTCCTAGTTTGCAAACAATAATGGAAACACTCATGGAGCAAAATGCTAGGCTTGAAATGAATGCAATGCATGACCATCCATATAGCAACATGTCTGAATTTCCCTTCTCTAGTGAACCTCATGCACAACCATACAATGAATATCCATATGAGGAATGCATACCCACTAGTGAAGACTCTCCTTCAATAGAACAACTCACTGTGATTCTTCAAAGGAACCTGATTGAGTTACAAAATAATGTTGAAAATAGTGTTTCTAGACCTACTCATGCAACTAACACTGAATATGAACCTAATCTAGAGGTAGATGAGTACACTAAAAATACTATCATTTTGAATGAAGAGATTAATTTTTGCTATGATGATGATGATGAATATGAAGAGCATGTGTATTTTGAAAATGTAGTAGAATCTTTAGGTTCAGAGACATTAAGTGTCTCTTCTGTGAACCCTATGAAAGATGCTTCTTCTAATATTCATACATGTGATGCTGATTTGGAACTTGTGGAATTTTCCTGTGGAATTGAGCATGCTTTACCACCTGTTTGTGACCTAGGAATAGCTGAATTGTCTGTTGACACGGATGATTCAATGCATGTGCCTAACTCCATGCCTAGGTTACAGCATGATATCTCTCCTGGTTATGTTGTGCATGAGAGTGATGATGATTATGACATGGAGATTGATGAATTGTTCTATGCAGGTGAACATGATTTACCTTTGTCTGACTTTAGGAAAGTGTGTGATGGTGCAAATGATTTTATAAATGAAAACAACTTAGATGTACCTAACCCCTCTCCTGAGTCACAAATTGAAACTCCTCCACCAAACCTAGGTGTAGTTTGTAACAAAATTGCAAAACCAACTTTTCTGGAAATGCCTAACTTAGGCCTAGAACTTTGTGCTTCCCAAGTCCTCTTGGACTACTTTGCATCAAAGTATAACACCTTTAGGGAACCACAGTTGGAATGTGTATGTCTGCCTGTTATTAGCAAAACTCATTTTGAGTTAGACCTTTTGCATGATATACCTTTAAAATTGCAAGATTTTGTTCTCACAAACACACCTGTTCACAAGTTTAGGTTTGGGGGAAACTCATTCACATACACAGTCTTACTTGCACTCTCATTTTATATCTGTGTAAGGCTGTTGATGTTTGTATATATTTTCTATTGGGTTGATCCTCAACTCTTTATATTGTTGGTTTATGGCAAATTTTCATTGTATATAATCCAGTAGGACTTGTTAAATTTTTCTTTTCTTGAATCGGTTGAGTCTTCTTGTACATTTATTGTGCTAATCCGATATGATCTCCGCTGAGAATGTTGGATTCTAGCCTTGATTAATGAAGCTCCAACCTTGCTTCCGCCGACATCCGGTAATCTCTTCCCTTTTTCTCTATTCAACATAGTTCTCATGGTATGTGACTGTTTAAATTCTTTATATCTTTTGACACATTGAGGACAATGTTTGATTTAGGTTTGGGGGTGTGATTTGCATGTAGAGTTTTTAGTTTTTTTGTTTTCCTTCTTATTTAAAAAAAAAAAAAAAAACTCTTTTTGTAAAAACCTCCAACTTTTAGAGATTTTAGAGTCACTAGCATGCTTCTAGCTATGTTTACATAGAGATTCTGACCGAAATAACAGAAATTGGAAGTACTAGGAGAACACAATCGGGTTTCTTAGTTGATTAGAGCGTTAAAGTTGGATTTAACCATACCGGAGAGCGAATTAGGTGTTGTTTAGATATTCGGTAGTAGAATTGTGATCACCCATAGTGGAGACTACCCATTTTACATCAAGTGAGGCACCAACCTTCAAATTTTTGCAACTTTCTAGAAAAGCTGTTAGAGTGTGTGTCACCGTACGTCAATTAGGGTAGGAATGGTGAGCTACCCAACTTCGCACCAATTTCAGCACTACTTTTGATCTCTTGAGTGCTAGTTTTTGTCAATCATGAGGGTGACGTCTAAAGATGAAAACTTCTTCTAAATACCGATTTGCAGTTAGCATCACTCTCTCTCTCAATAAACAGACCCATAGAAACATATCATCGTCAGCAAGCGGAGCATCATCAGAATATTGAAAGAAAAATTGATATAGTCCAAGGTTTATGTGCAACAAAGAAAAGAAAATAGGATGAGAATTAATAAAATTTATAAAATCAAGACAATACAAGTTGTGGAAAAATTGAGTGTTAAAGTCCTTTGTCCATGGAGTTAGTTGTTTCATTATTTGTATTTTTATTTTCACTTATTGTATACATATCAAAAAAAAAAAAAAAAAAAATTGTAGTTTATTTTCTTAGTTTTGATACCACCATGGTAAAGAAGAATTGAAAAAGAAAAATCCAAACAACAAGGAAATTGAGTAGAAAAGTTAAAAATTGTCAAGTTTTGTGAAGTTTAGAAGTTCGTCATCAACAATTGAAGACCGAAGAATGAAGATTCTATGGTTCTTATGAGAGAGTGATATTAATTGCCGATCGGGTGAGAAGTGAGTGAGTATTCCCACCCCTTGCTAATGGTTGATTTCCTTTCTTAGAGATCATCAGAAAAAGATTCTTTTTGTCCACACTTATGTGGAGTCTCCAGAAATTATTTCGGAAGGTTATCCTTCTTACCTACAACGTGTGCAGGATTTCTCTCTTTATCCCTACCTGCACACATGAGAGACTAAAAAAGCGATCTTTTTGAGTGCAATTATCATAAAACCCTAATGGTGGGCGAAGTCGAGGCTTATGATCACAATCGAATCCGAATTCTTTCATATGGTATGGTTACTTCTCGCTCAGCACTTAAGGATGAGAATGCGTTCTTTGGTAGTTCTAACTTCATGTTAATAGCATGCAGAAACTCTATGTCCTCATAGCTTCTTGGAGGCTTGAGACTCTTTTACACTCTGAAGTTGGAGAAGGTTTTGTGGGTACACCTCTGGTAAACCCTCACGAGACTACAACTCTTCCACTAGGGACACCTAGGGGTTTAAAGGCTTAGTGCATACGCTAAATGCATTCGAGAGACTGCGACAGGGGTATAGTTAGGATTTCTTATTTTTCGTTTCACTTGAGGACAAGTAAAATTCAGGTTTGGGGGCATTTGATGAGTGCCAAATATTGCATATTTATACATCTATTTATTGGCATTTCACTCATCTTTTGTGCTCAAGAATCAGATATTATCCCAAATTCTGTATTTTCTTTGTTTTCAAGAATAAATATTTGTATTAATTAATTTTGTGTTTTTAGGTACTAAATAAAGTCCGGAGAAATTGAGGAGCCAAAAGAGCGAAGAATTGGAGTCAAGCATCTATGGAGCAGAGAGCCAAAGCCCGAGTGCGAATCAGTTGCAACCCAACAAAGAAGACATGGGCTAGAGTTACCCATGACCCGGATCCGAACCCGTTCATCCCAAGCCGTTAAGATCGCGTCTAGATACATCCTACGGTCGCTCCATCGTTCACATCAAGTCTTGATACTCCCGCTCCACACCAAATCGTCTCATTCTTCCTCAGCCGTTCAGATCTTCCTCACCGAGATCCAACACTCGCTGCAGCTTCCTCATCGATCTTCGCTGCACCCGCCTCACAACGAATCCTCCTACACCTATACCCCCATCAACCTCACACATTTCTTCTTCTTCTTTCTTCTTCTCTTTCTTCTTTCTCCCAACCACTCTGAAAAACCCCTACCTCCCTCTTCTCTTCCCTTACCGCACCAGAGCCATCATCACCACCATCTCAGTCTTCCGTCGCCATCACCACCACTCCATCTCTGCTCCCGCATCATCACCCTCTCTCTCAATTATCTCCTTCTTAGCTTCTCATCAACCTAGAAGCTAGGTTAGAGATAATTAGGGTTAGGGTTTCACCAAACCCATTGCATGTCGACTCAGAGGAGAAGCAAAGGGAGAAGTCAGGTTTGGGTCAGTGTAGTTGTTAGTTGGTATTGTTTTGTGAGTTATAAATTCTTGTTTTGATGTAAGAGAAATAGAACATGTTTTAGGGTTCTTAGTTTTAGTTTACAATTTGTATTTGAATTCTGCTTTAATGTTCAACATGTTCTAAACTACCTTGCTAGGATTAAAAATGAAACCCTAGTTCACAGTTCTGCTATTCAACTATAATTGATGTGTTTTTGCATGCTTAAAGTCAAGAGAAATTCAATTCAAACATATCAATACACCGCTCTCACAATGAATGTCCAAAGATCCATTGTAGTTAGGATAACATTGTCTTTGAGTATGTTTGACTCATGCTTTAACTGTCATTGCTATTTCTTTGATTATGTGTGCTTAACTAGACATGTAATGCTCTGAGTAGCACCTCTAGCTGATAATTGATCAATCACCTGGTGAAACTCCTTAGGTATATGGTAGCCTGACACACTTCCTTTACCTGTAATAGGAACAAGAATTCTCAATTTAGTTGAAGCTCATAACTAGAACTAGAGGTGGATTTAATAATCCTAGTGCCTTAAACATTATTATTTGTAGTTCATCTTGAGTTAACTGTCACAATTTCCATCTTGTCGTAAAGACACTAAACAAAGCTTTTTACTTGAGTTACCTCCCCTGAAAACAGTTGAGAAAGCCTTAGAACACCCTTGCACACCCTAGTTCTCTGTGGAATGACCTGTGCTTGCCACTGCCTCCAAAGGCTCTGTGCACTTGCAGATTAAGACGTAGGAAATACGCTTTTGAGCTCCTACCAGATACATGCAATAAAAGATGTAGCATCGACATTTCATCAATGTGTCAAATTTCCTATGCCGAGTGGAATTGGCGAAATCAGAGGAGATACCAATAAGGGAAGGATATATCATCAAATCGAAATAAAACATTATGAAGAAAAGGTGAAGAGGCGTAGAGATCGCAAGAAGATGGCAAAGGCAGCGAAAAAGGAAGAAGAATTTAGAACTTACATGATAAGAGCAGAAGAAGGAAAAGGAATATATGGCGAAGAGGATGAACTTGCGAAGGAAATAAAAGGACCAACGCCCATGAGTGAACCGAAGGTTAGCTACACTTCAGCAGAGCCAACAAAGCAAGTGAATATCGGAACTGAAGAAGAACCCAAGATGTTAAAAATCGGGACTAAAATGGAGGCAGATAGGAAAGAAAAACTATTGATTTGTTGCGAGATTATAAAGACATTTTCGCGTGGGATATGGATGAGATGCCTGGAATAGATCCATTTGTAGCTTGCCATAAATTAGAGATTGATAAAAATGCAAGACCATTCAAGCAGAGAATTAGAAAAATTGCAACAGCATATCATCCTCAAATAGAAGAAGAGTTACAGAAGATGCTTGACGTCGGAATTATTAGACAAGCAAAATATCCCGATTGGATAGCAAATATGGTCGTTGTTCCAAAGAAGAAAAAAAGGGATAAGAATTTGCATAGATTTTACAGATCTAAACAAAGCTTTCCCAAAAGATAGTTTTCCTTTACCAGATATTCCGCAAATGGTTGAATCAGAAGCAGGAAACGAAAGGATATCCTCTCTTGATGGATACAAGGGATACGATCAAATTCTCTCGCTGAAGAAGACCAAGAGCATACTGCCTTTTTCGCTCCAAGAGGATTATCTTTGTTACACAAAAATGCCATTTGGTCTGCGAAATGCTGGAGCAACATACCAAAGGATGGTGGAAAAAGTGTTCGAATAATGAATACATAAAACACTAGAGGTATACATGGATGACATGTTAATAAAAAGTAAAGAAGCAAAAGATCATGTTTGAGATTTGAAGGAAATCTTTGAACAAATGAGACATTTCAACATCAAAGTAAATACGGAAAAATGTACCTTTGGGGTGGCATCTGGAAATTTTTAGGATACATTATGTCAAAAGAAGGAATACAAGTCGATCCAGAGAAAGTACAAGCAATTCGCGACATGCCGACACCAGCAACAATGAAAGATGTGCAAAAGTTAAATGGACTATTAGCTTCGCTGGGAAGATTCATCTCGCGATCATCTGATAAGCGCAAGCATTTTTTCAACATACTTAAAAAGGGAGCGAAATTTAGATGGACAGATGAATGTGAAAAGGCGTTACAAGGAATAAAAGAACATCTAATGGATATATCAATCTTACAAAAAGCAGAGCCAGGGGAAGAATTACTAATTTACCTTGCGACAACCTCGCATGCATTAAGCGCAGTATTATTGCGAATGGACGCAGGAGTAGAAAAGCCAATCTATTACATTAGCAAAACATTCAATGCTGCGGAGAAGAATTATTCAAGAATTGAAAAACTAATTCTGGCATTAGTTTATGCAACATTTAAACTTCACATCTACTTCGAAGCACACACATTTAAGGTAACGACAAAAGTACCAATTGAGTCAGTAATGAAAAATTCAAAAAGGTCAGGAAGGGTTGAAAGATGGAATGCTCAAGTAAGTCACTGCAAACTCAAATATGAAGTACTTTCTTCACCCAAATCACAAGTTGTTGCAGATTTTCTAGCAGAATTCCCATTGGAAGAGGATAAAGCAGTGGAAGAAATGATGGATATAGAAGAAGAACACGGAAATCCAAGGGATTTATTAACTGAGCCAAATAGATGGGAAATATTGGTAGATGGATCGTCAAATGGAGAAGGTAATGGAATTGGGATCATTGTAATTTCTCCAGAAGGCAATAAAATGGCTTTTTCTTTCAGATTGGAATTTGCATCTACCAACAATGAAACAGAGTATAAAGCTATAATACATGCTTTGCGATTCGCAATAGAAATGAAATTGGAGAATGTAAGAGTCACCAGTGATTCCCAGTTAGCTATTCGCCAGATAAAAGAAGAATAGACTACAAATGAACCATCCTTGAAAAAATACAAAAAACTTGTTGAAGAATTGTCGGCGAAGATACCAAAAATACAATGGAGACACATATCAAGAAGAGACAATAGGCTCGCAGATGCTTTTGCTTTTATATCAAGTATGATGACAGATCCGACTGCGAGATGCATAAAAATATAGACACTTCTATCACCGTCAATCAACAAAGAGGAAAAAGAAGAAACAGAAGTAATGCTCATAGAAGATGGAACACAAAGACCCTGTTGCGAGGATTGGAGAACAGAACTTCATGCTTACCTAATGAAAGGAGAAACGCCAAGAAATAGATTAGAGATGCATAAATTAAAAAGCCGTGCAACAAATTATGAATTAAGAGATGGGGTATTGTACCGAAGATCCTTTAATGGACCCTCACTTAGATGTTTAACACGAAAGGAAGGAGAAGCAGTGTTAAAAATGTTACACAGTGGGGATGCTGGCAATCATAGTGGTGGACGATCTCTAGCACATAAGGCGAAAATGCAAGGCTATTATTGGCCATATATGCATGAAGATGCGAAACAAATATCAAGACGTTGCGAAGATTGTTAAAGGCACGGAAAGAGAATACATGCACCAGGAACACCATTAACCTCTTCAACAAGTGTATGGCCTTTTGGAAAATGGGGGTTAGATATGTAGGACCGTTTTTACCAGGTACATGGCAGAGGAGATATTTGATTGTCGCTACAGATTATTTCACAAAATGGGAAGAAGTGAAAGCAGTGTAACATATTCGCGATAAAGATATTTTTACCTTCATATTTGAAAACATAATATGCAGAATTGGAATTCCAGTACAGTTGGTATCTGACAATGGGAAACGGTTTGAGGAACAAAATATAGAATTGCTGCTTAATGCATTTCAAATAAATTGTGGAAAATCAACTCCTTTATACCCACAGGCCAATGGACATGCGGAAGCAATAAATAAAACAATCGCAGATATATTGAAGAAGAAGTTGGAAGGATATAAAAGGGGATGGTGTGAACAAGTGCATAATGCAGTATGGGCTTACAATACAATAAGGTGAGAAGCTACGGGAATGTCACCATTTTGTCTAACATATGGAGTTGAAGTTGTACTTTCGACAGAAGTTATTATTCCAACAACAAAGAGAGAAGCTTGGGAGAAAAATCTTAGTGCGGGTAACATTTTGGTTAAATTAGATGAATTAGAAGAAAAGAGAGAAAAAGCACTACAACATATGGAGAATTATCAGAGAAGATTAGCCAGAGAATATAATAAACGTGTCAAGACACGTGAATTTCAACCGGGTGATGTGGTATTGAGAGAAACACCAGTATATCAGCGAGAAAGTGGTGGCAAACTGGCGAGAAAATGGGATGGACCTTATATCATCAAGGAGATAGTTGGAACAGGGGCATATAGATTAATGGATCCTGAGGGTAAAGATATGGGCCAAAGATTGGATAAACCGTGGAATAGATTATATCTCAAGAAATATTACCCATAGAAGATAGATGAGAAAGAATAAGTTGCGAAATATTAAATGATGAAATGAAATGAATTCATATGAAATGTTCCTGCGACAGAGTGATTGTGAAATTGCAGAAAGAATGTGTGAATATCTCGCAAATCAAATAACAAGAGATAATCAAAAATGAATGATTGAACGAATTGACAGAAATAAAAGAATGAGTGAATGGGACGAACCTTTATGGCGTACACCCTAGTTCGCGAATGATATTTCGTAAGAGGCAAATGTCAGACCTAAAGTGCGTCATATAAGGGGGTATCTCTTGACATGGCTCAGGGAAAAGGTTACACCGCCCCTGGAACCTGAGTCATGGAAATTTGGGGCCCATGAAAGCCTATCCGGGAGAGATACCTTGGATTTCCAACTATATATATAAGATTATACCCTGGTTGGACGCCCGAGGGTCTCTTCCAAGGAGTCAGTGTATGACCAAGGCGCCGAGGTACACGGTTGAGCCAAGAGTGCCTGGGGCATTTGAAGTGTCTCGGCCATTCTTGGAAAGTCTTGGCACATGCTGCACTCGGCCCGAAGAAAACTCCACTTAGGGTGCAGTCTCGTAACCATAAGCCATATAGGTATAAGGGATAAGAGGTTGCGAAAACAACTGGTTGTTGTTAAGACCGGATGGGAGGAGCTAGTCTTGTATGGCCGATGTACGCCTCCTTGAAGGGGCAACCGGGGAGATGATAAGGGCGGCACCCTCCATTAGGGAGCTGATAAGTGTCTTAAGACGCAAATGTCATGAGGCTCTATTTTCTCAAGAAAACTTAGGCTTGTCATATTTGTGCGATGATCCTGAAGAGGCAATAATACTAACGCGAGGGTAAGACGAGATCAATGGGTCTTTACATGAAAGTGTAAAGACGTCCTGCGATTTCGTCGCAAAGACGGCAATGTCATGGGGCTTTATGTTCGCAAGAATATTTAGGCCTGTCATATTGTCGCAAGAAAAATATCCTGCAGAGGCAAAAATACTAAAGAAATGATAAGACAAGATCAATGGGTCGTTACATGAAAGTGTAACGACGTCCTGCGATTTTGTCGCAAGACGGCAATGTCATAGGACTTATGTTCGTAAGAATATTTAGACCTGTCACATTGACGCAAAAATGAGGGGTGGAAAAATAAGACCTTTAACTAGGAAGGCAAAATAAGACCACACAAGATCAATGGGTCATTACATGAAAATGTAAAGACGTCACGCGATCTTGTCGCATTGATGAAATTCAACATAAGTAAAGATAATGGAAAACAAAATGATAATTATTAAATAACAAGAATAATTTTCCTTGCAAGAAAGGGAGATAATAAGCAGATAAACACGTCTGCAAGATAATTGAAGTACATAAAGAAGTAGTAGTACAAGAAGAAAAATTACAAGAGAAAGTCGATTCTCAAATATCAGTCTTTTCACCAGAAGGAGATACTGGATTTTCTTCAGCAGCTTTATCCATATTTTCGCCAGTTATTATATTTCCACTAGATCCTCCTTCACCCAGATTATCGTTGACAGCTTTACTCGGAGAGATTGTCTCTTCATTTGCGATCTCTTCGCCACTATTGTAGTCATAATCGCTATCAGGAGGGTTAAGAACTTCATCATCGCTTACTTCCAGAGGATCGACACATACAGGATCAAGAGATTTAGATAATAAAACATCATTCACAAGAACTTCGGATTTGAGATGAAACTGACGAAGGAGTGCTTTCTGATGATTTCTACTCTATATATCTTTACAGTCAGACATATAATCAAATCTTCTTTCTGCACGATCGCGAGAGCGAGCAAGGGAAGCAGCGAGTACTCCATTTTCTTTAGTGGTAATAGTGGAATGAAGATTTTTCTCAGAATCTGCAAAAAAAAAGAACATAGAAAATCATTCAGATTTTTTGGAATTCTCAAGGAAAAAAATCATAAAATAATAAATAAATGGATTAAGGTAGTCAAATAATATGACTACCTTCCTTTTGCGAGGTAAGATGTTGGATTAAAGCCGAACAACTGTTCTCCAAGTGATCCATAGCATTGTCAAAATTATCTCCAATTAAGCCTTTCAGTCGAGATCGCAAGCTTTTTTCGTTAAAAACAAGTAAGGCATTTTCTTTCGCAAGAGAAGAATTGGACTCTTCTAACTTGGAACATTGATCTTTGAATTGGTTCGCCTTCATACTTAAGATTATTCTACCCTGGATAAGTTTATCCTTCTCGGAAGTAATTTCTTCGAGTTGGTTTTTCAGTGAACAAAGAGATCGTTCTTGTTCTTTACACATTTTTTGCCAAATATCAGACTGTTGCGAGTAGATCACCACATTATTTAACATAGCTCGCTTCTCTTGAGAAAGAGTCGCATTTTCATCTGATAAAGTTTCCAACTCCAAATTAGCTTGGGTCAAAGAGTAAGAGAGGCGAGATAATTCACTACTTAATGAGCCTTGTTTCTGAACTAAGTCGGCATTTTCTTTAGAAAGATTATCTATTTGATCAACAAAATATGTATGAAGATTATCTAATTGGTTATATTGCTCCATCCAAGCATCTCTATCCATTCGAGCTTCTTCAACTGTAGATTCCAATTGATATATCTCCATTTTTCGCTTCTGGTTTAAAGCTTGAAGGGCGAACAAGGGCTTGAGGATTAAAAAAAAAAAAAAAAAAAAAAAAAAAAAAAAAAAAAAAAATTGAGAAATACAGAGGCAAGACTATACCTTTCAATTCTTCGTTCTTCTTGCGAAGATTATCACGATCCAGCGAGACATTCTGAAGAGTATTCTTCAATGTCTTAACTTCTTGCTCCAAAGATGCTTGCAAAATTCTATCGGAGCCAAGGTATTTGGTCAAAATCTCGCAGACATTAGATTTGATAGGATCAGCAGAAGTCTTCTTGGCATCGTTCACAATATCTGATAGAACTTTGAAGGCTACGTCTATTCCTTCCAAATTTTCCTTAGTAAGAGGGATTTGCTCGGGTAAGGAGGAAACGACGATAGAAGAAGGAAGAGATGAGTCATTTCTTGTTAAAGGAATATCATGAGAAGAGGAAATCTCATGAAGATCAATGATTGGGGAAACAGTAGAGGCATTGACAATAGGAGAAGAAATAAGCTCATTCGCAATGGGACTATTATGAGGGATTTGATCAATGAAAAATTCAGGCGCAGGAGAAGGATTATCAACAGTGTTTTCACAAGTAGAAACAGTGGGCTTATCTTGCTAAGATTTCGCAGGAGGAGTTGTAAGTTTGAATATAGGAAAGGAAACAGCAGGTGCAACAGGCTTAGAACGACGAGGTTTCTTGGGGGACTTATCAACCTTTTTTGTCATCCTGCGAATTACAAGTTAAATAAGAAACAGAGACAACAATATTGTTATTAAAGAGTAAATGTTCCTTAAATACCTTGTTATTCACAGACTTTCTTTTAGTGCCAGTGGATTTCGGTTGCGAGCCCATGGAGATAGTAGGGTTCACGATGGTGAACTTGGTGTTAGATTTGTTCTTGCTAAAACAAAAAAGACAGGGAAATCATTAAAAGAAGAACAATATCAAAACAAAACGACTTCAATAAGAGAGATCAATCACAAAATGATCAAATTTAGCAAAATTAACAAACCTTGATGGCTCCATAGAAATAATAGCAGAAAAAGAAAGATGAGAACAGTAGCAGAAGAATGATAGCAAAAAAATGATGAAGAAGACGATGAAGAAAAACAACAGAAAAAAGTTGCAGACGATGAAGAAGACGAAGTAAAAGAAAAGAAATACTTTCATAAGAAATTCTCCTTTAAATAGACAAGAAAAGAGTAACCGGATAACATTAAATATGCCGCTAAAAAGGGGCAGATTCTAGATACGTGTAAACAGTTATCCCTAAATCCAGGGAATCTTGTCGGCAAAAAATTGGTGGAAAACAAACGATTGCGGCATTTCAAAATACTGGTTCTCATGACATTCTCTTCTTCGCAGAGAAGACATGAGAAGAGGCAAGATGTAGGATCAGAATATCACGACATCTATACTTCGCGAGATCAATAAACAACAGCATTGCGAAAGTGTCGCAAACGAGTAATATAAATGACGCAATGAATGACGACAGCCAAAACACGAGAAAGATGTGAAGATCGAGCGAAATTTAGAAGTGTCGCGAGATTGTATACTTGTATACTTGCGATATTTCGCAAGTCATTCCCGAAAATAAAGGACAGCTTAGCTGTCATCCATTGTGTACTACCCTATATAAAGAGTCGAATAAGTCTGTTGTGGGGGGTTCTTTTTTGAAGTGTTAGGCAAGTCATTAGGAGAGAGAAAGTTTGCAGTGAGTGTAATTCCTTTTGCTCTTTTCCATTTTCTCTTGTAAACATTTCAAGGAACTAATCAATAAAAATCATAATTGTTCATCTTCAATGTCTTAATTGTATGGATTCTTGTGAGGGGTGTAGTGTAGGATTTTCTGCAACTACACTGCCGGGTTACACTTTCGCAGAAAATTGCTGAGGCATTTGGAGGTGTGAAAATAATCCTAATACAACATGCATTACGTTACCATTTTATTCGGATTCACTTGAAGTGATAGGGAAGAAGTGTCACGTTCATGTTCAAATGAGGTACAACTCATTATTGAAAAACGTTCGGTTAAGAAGAAATAATATAAAGTTGATAAGTACGGTGAGGATTTAAGCTCAGTTATTTGAAAAAGACCAACCAGTTCATAGTTGGTGTGTTTCGGAAGAAAAAGTCCCTACTGCAATGGTCCACAAATCAAGCGAAATCATTCAAAGAACCAGCATTAATCAATGGATCGCAAATTAGAAGCTCTTTACGAGCAGTTGACTTGGTGGTGGTGATGGTTTGTTTATGATTAGCATAATGTTAAGGTGTTGTTCGGCACCGGTATCAGCAAAGTACGTTAGAAATTACTTCACGACGAGATGGAGCAAAATTTTGTAAGAAATCAAAACCCAAGCTCGTTCGAGCCAAATCACGCTAGAGAGACTTTCCTTTGTCTGTTTGCAAATCAAGTGCCCCGGCATGATTTTTCTCTTTGTTATGGTTTTATTATGTGTGCATTTATACGATGGAAAAACTATCTTGGGATTCTTAATTTTCGTACCATGGATAAAAAACCTCGTTTGACTGGGGGCCATGAATATTAATCGGAGGCCTTGACATTTTATTTGCACCCCAAATTTTCCAGGGGTGTATTAAATCGATTGTGAAAATACTATTTTATCCTTCACTAAAAATAAATCTTAAAAACCTATTAACCCTTAATCCTAAGCCCAAATTCATTTCTAGTTCTAAACAAAAAGATCACTCCCTCCCCTCTCACCCTCTCACCCTCTCACCCTCTCGACTCTTCTCTTCTCTCCATTAACGAAAAAATTTCTTCACCCGAAAAATTTCAGTTACAGTAAAAGGGTCGTCAATTCGACAAGCCTAAACCCTAACGATTTTTCATATGCATGTAAAGACCATAAAAAATCGTTAGGGTATATGATGATCAAGATAACGACCATATTTCTGGTTTTCATATTTTTTACCCTAGATTAGAGTCGTTAACATAATATAGAAACCTATGACGATCCTCTATGGACGACCCTTTTTTAAACGTCAACGACCCCAGGTGAAAAACAAACAGTCTCTCTGTCCCAAAAAATTTCAGAGTCGTCTTGGTATAGACACACAAAATAGCGACTCTTTGTGACCCAAGCTAAGAGTCGTTAGGGTATATCATATTACCCTGACGATTTTTCATAACCTAGAAAAGTTGCAGGTTTGAGTCGTCATTTTTGGTGTGAATACATTGACGACTTTATAGAGTCGTTGGGGTATACATCTCTCGGCATTAACGACTCTTTCTCTGTGTTGTGACATATATCCAATCCATGAGAGAATTTAAGATAATCTTACCATCAACACAATCATCTTTGTTACTTGAACCTTCTTCAACATCATTTCCCCTACTTGAATTACTCATTTCTAAAAACCCCAAGTTTTCCTCTAAAACCTCCTCTTCTCAACTCACAACACAAAAAAAAAAAAAAAAAAAAAAAAAAAAAAAAAAAAGATTATAAAGTATGATTTTAATCTAACATAATCTAACCACACTAATTAACCTGAGGTCTTTAGGGGCGACTCCAAAAGAATTAGGAGCGATATAAAATGACAAAAAATGTCATAATCGGTAGGTTATTTCCGGGGCATTTTTTTTAATGGCCAAACTACCCTTTA
Organism: Papaver armeniacum; assembly: GCA_023531295.1. Lineage (NCBI taxonomy): Eukaryota > Viridiplantae > Streptophyta > Magnoliopsida > Ranunculales > Papaveraceae > Papaver > Papaver armeniacum. The sequence continues at coordinate 71,906 of JAJJWW010015114.1, forward strand.
CAATCGGTAGATAACTATACAATCGGTAGTTAATCAACAATCGGGAATAAATTTAGTTTGTATAACTTTTGAATATAAAGTATCTCCAAAATAAAATCCTTTATCTTTTGAATTTTGACTATCCTATAATCGGTAGTAAATAAAGTTATCTTGACTCCCGATTAAAGTAGACCTTTGGCAAAAATGCTACCATAATCTGTAGGGAATTTAGGTTATTTAACTCCCGAATATAGAGTAGCCCGAAAATAAGATTTTGCAAAAATCCTTTTTTTTTTTTGGAATTTTGGTTGAGCTTGTAATCGGTAAGAAAGGAAGAGTTATCATGACTTCCGATTATACAATGGCTCTCTTTGCAAATATCCTACCATAATCGGTAGTCAAGATAGTTCATATAATTACCGAATATAGAGTAGCCCCAAAATGAGATTTTGCAAAAATCTTTTTTTTTTGGAACTTTGGTTGAGCCTATAATCGGTAAGAAATGAAGAGTTATCATGACTTCCGATTATACAGTGGCTCTCTTTGCAAATATCCTATCATAATCGGTAGTCAAGATAGTTCATATAACTACCGAATATAGAGTAGCCCCAAAATCAGATTTTGCAAAAATCCTTTTTTTTTTTTTGGAATTTTGGTTGAGCTTATACTCGGTAAGAAAGGAAGAGTTATCATGACTTCCGATTATACAGTGACTCTCTTTGCAAATATCCAACCATATTCGGTAGTCAAGATAGTTCATATAACTACCGAATATATAGTTCCCCAAAATCAGATTTTGCAAAAACGGACTGCATTGTATTCATGCCACGTCCATGCCCGCACCGAGCTTTTTCAACTGCATTGGTTGAGCCTATAATCGGTAGTAAATGAAGATATCCTGACTTCCGAATATAGAGTTTCCCCAAAATGAGATTTTGCAAAAATCCTCTATTTTTCTAATTTGGTTGAGCCTATAATCGGTAGTCAAAATAGTTCATATAACTACCGAATATAGAGTTTCCCCAAAAATGAGATTTTGCAATCGGTAGCTAAAAAAAACCTAAACTACCGATTATGAAGGGGCATATAAGTATTTTCAACCTATTTTGTCTTTTGTGTCGCCTCTAAAAATGCTAGGCTAATTAAATTAACTTTATTAAGTTTTAATACTAATCATTCAGGGACAGTTTAGGTATTTAGAAAAAGATTTGCTAAGGGGTAACCCAAATTAGGTTTTGGTGACCTTTTTCGTCCTCTAATGGGAGGCCCCCAATTAATATCCATGGCCCCAATCAAACGAGGATAAAAAAATATCCCTTTGCAGTGATTTTGTGATACATTTGGGGGTATGCAATACTAGTATGATAAGCAGTGGGTTTGGGTTTGGTCTTCACGGTGCCGTCCTGATTGGCCCGGCCCATATCCAACTCGACTGGTCGTGTTGCCTAAACTAGAGTGTTTCTGTAACTTATTCTTTCCTTGTTTAAGTTGTGTTTCCTTTTTCAGATCAGAAATCTAAACTAAAGCTATATATATATATGAGCTCCTTGCTGTACTAGAGAACGCATTCAATTAATTATCATCCCATCAAAGGAAGGATTTTAAGGTGGCCGAGTGATACCCGATCCATTCTATATATCGTTTTCAGTACTAGCCTAATAAACATATGGCTTCTTCTTCTTCTTTATGCGTACAGCGCTTTGAGAAAGACAACAACGCCTCCGTATCAGACGACATTAAAAGAAAAAATGAATGGGAAAAAAGGAAAAGGGAATGGGAAAATGAAAGAAGGGAGAGGCAGAGGAAGAGGAAGGGTAAGTTTACTTTGCCCTAATTTGATTTTTTGTTTTGAATTGTTTTGTTTGTTTAATCACAGAAAATTATACTAACGCATGAGTATTTTCTGACTATCAGAAGAAGATGAGGAGTTTCTACGTGAACCCCCGTTCCGAGCCATCTGTTTCAAAGCCGCTGAACTTGAAGCCTACAGCAGGCATCCAAACTCTGACCGTAACGAGGCCAAAGTGCAGGAGGATGTGCGCAGGTCTGTAGAGGAAGAGATCCGCAAGCAAAATCAGGCAAGCTGTGCTCCCATATCAGCAAGAAATACTGCCAGGAGATTATCATTATTAGGTGACAACAACACAAGGACAAAAGCTTTACCAGAAAACAAAGATGGTTGTGACCAAAAACCTAAGATGCCCGTGATTGCTAAGTTAAACGGCGTCACAATCTTTCCCAAGGTAGATGGCCAAGGTGGAGATACTGTCGTGGGTACTCTCGAAGCCCATGTTGACGGGTTCATATATACAACCTCCACCTCCAATTTCCATTCAGAGCTTACATATGAGTATGATAATGTAAAGGATGTCTTCTTCCAAGGTGAAGACGAAGAAAAGATACCGCCTCTCATGCACTTCCGGTTGCATCACCCCATCAAGGTGGGGACAGAAAATAGAGATCATATCCAATTCCGTTTGGTGCCCAACTCTGAGGGAGAGAGGAGACCAGATAATAATTCGGAGAAGTTTGAGAAAGAAAAGCAAACTAGGGATAGTGGCTGTAGCAAAGATTTAAAGGATTTTGTGTTGAAAGTTGGAACAAAATGGTGGGGATTATGTCCTCCTCCATTTTCATTTCGCCAGGTATCCAAACGGATGGAATTTCGCGGGGTTCTGCCCTCCAAAAAGGCATCCGACCGCTTTGTCGTGACTTTTGGTGCGATAATTCAGCTTACAAATACACCTTTCGTTGTGGTCACCCAGGAAGACATTGAGCTTGTGCATCTGGCGAGGATTAGACCCGAGGAAATTGATATGACCATCATTTCTATGAACTTCAATGTGCTTCAAATCAGCTCAATTCCTTTAGACTCCCTCGAAGGCATAAAAACAAGTCTCGACAACTGGGGTCTCAAGTTCTATGACAACAATCTATATCTAGACTGGGGCTCCATGGTGAAAAATATCGCAAAAAACCCGGAGAACTTCTTCATTAGTGATGCGTATAAACTCGAGGATCGTGCAACGTTACTTTACTACAAGCACTATTCCTTGCAATTATCTCAAACTCCAGTTATTGACTTTAAGGATAGGATACAGGGTTGATGAGACGGATCAAAGTCAGATAATGATGCTCATAAATGGGAGTACTGGCTATTAATTCCTCCACTTCCTCACTTGAACAGCTTCGTTTCACTGAAAGCATGATTTCAGAGACATAATTGAGATAGCGCGAATTCAAAGCTAAAAAAGCTAAACACATTATTTCATATGGATTTTGTTGAACATGGAAAACTAATTTCTTTTATCATGTTGTAGGTGTGTTATGAATAAATGTCATGCTATCAGACGTTTGCATTTACACGCAAAAAAGTTATCACTCTTCAGTTTTGATATAATATAATCCGCATTTAGCATGCAAGTTTAGATGAGTCATGGAGGTTAAGGTTCAAACAATATTGGTTCATCTAATAAAAAAAGTTCAGTTTTAAGAAGAATTTGAATGAAAAAAGTTCATAAGAATTTGTGAGGAACATTATGAATTGAACCGTGTTAGTTTTATGTCATGATTCCTGCAATTTATACACATACATACCTAGATAACAAACATTACAAAAGCATATTTAATGACAGGCGCTTCTGATACAACAAAGGGATGGAATGTATGTGGTCTTACGGAAACACCAAATAGGCTTGCTTCTATTCCACCTCCATCAACTGTCGAACTTCAGATTCAAAAAGCCTGATTCCTAGTTTTGTTTTGGAAGACCAACCTTCAACTGTTATCAATGTCCATAGATTTAAACATCTCCTTCAACCCCAAGATCTCTCCTTCAGAGAGATTTTCCACAATTACCTGATCAATAGAAGCAAAACGCAATTAGGTACTTCGGTGAGTACTGTGTTACAACTGAAAGTCTGAAATACTCAAAGTGATCAGTCCAAACCCTTAAGAGCTACTTTCTTTAGCTTGTTGATTGGGCGGAACAATTTCATCCTACTTAGGACGGCAATATAATTTGGTTTGTCTGAAGCCTCTTATAGGATCAGGTCGTAGTAGCATCTTCTTCCCAAGTTCCTTGGCACTACCGGAAACGGAAGGCCAAAGCTCAAAAACATAATCAAGATGCCCTTGTAAAACAGCATCAAAGATACCCTGTTCATTCTCTACATGAGAAAGTAAAGTGAGACAAATATACGATTATAATGCACCCGACACTAGATAGCTAAACAGTAAATTTTAATGCCCTTGCATTTTGGTAAGACGTGTTCAACGACGTATTTACGAGGTCAAAAGACTGAAATCCTCGTATTTCCGGTACTTATGTTAATTTTACCTACGACACGATTAGGTTGCTAGAGACTAAAATGTTACTTTATAGAGCAGTTCATAATGTTCTAGCAATTGGTTTTCCTATCATGAAAATAGAACCAACATTCATTTGGATAACCTCGACTCAAGTCGGACATAAAACCAATTGGCAATGAGTGCAGCGGCCCTTCCATATTATATTTTAAGTTAATTAAGCGGATTATAGCGATGTGGGATTATTGTCCTTTCACACGCCCCCTCACGTGTAAGGGCCAGTCACTGGGCCTCACACGTGGACCTACGTACGAGTTACCAGTCCATCGGTAACAAGTGTACACAGGTGAGTGACTAAATCAGGGGGTAACACCTCGGCCAGTATCGGCACCGGCCTACACCCCGGGTGTACAAGTGACAAAATCGGTTAAACACTTCGGCCAGTAACTCGGCCTACACCCGGTGTACGCAGGTCTAGTCTAGGGCTTAGCTCTGATACCATGTTAAAGTCTGCGGGCATCCAACTCAAAACCAATTGCCAATGAGCGGAGCGGCCCTTCCATATTATATTTTAAGTTAATTAAGCGGATTATAGCGATGTGGGACTAGTTATCCTTTCACACAAGACCTTAAGATTGAAAACACACATGTGCATTTATAATATTTCTCAACTACTAAATGCTACATAAGAATCTCTTTAAGTTATATTTTTCTATCGATCTACCTTACATGGTTAACTATGGGCGTCTTAGTAACCCATAAACTAAAAAGTGAACCTCATAATTCATATCCGGCGTTTAAATATGATGAAGATCCAATTTAGTGACCTAGCTGATATGAGAGCTGTAATGGAGAAGCAAGAGAAATGGAAGCGGTATTGCAGTTGTGCTTGAAGTTGTTTGAGGTGGTTATGTGTAAGAAGCAGCTGATGTTGAATTGGAGAGAATAAAAGAGCCAAAATGGTTGCATAGTTATGCAAAGCCAAGATGACTGGATAAGGAGCTATTATGCACAATGATTGCGCAGCAGAACATATGGCCTGTGCAAGGCCTGGCCTGACCAACTTGGCCGAGTCAGATAGCTGAATCAGTATTGACTCGTCAGGACTCAGTGAGCTTGACCGGGCTGACCCGTTTGACTTTGTCGGTTACCTGGGCTCTTTTCCGGTCATTTCTCCAGCCAAGTTCCGACCATTTTACCAGTTTTCCGGCGACCACTTTTGGGGTATATTTTCTACATGGGTATTTTCACATATGGACTTGGTGGACCACATTGGATATGGGATTTTGGAGGATTAACCTAGTTTTGGAAAGAGGAAAAGCTACAAGAAGGAAAGTTTTCTACAACTTTGGATCACGTATTTTTCTACTTGGAGTTTTGGAGAGCGGCCACTAGGGTTTGCTTTTCATTTGTTTTTCATCTTCTTCATTATTTTATTATTGATTATGATTATGATGAACTTAAAAGCTATGAGTAGCTAAACACATATTATTGGTTATGGGATAAAGTGGATTTCACAACATGATATATGATTCAATGAATTATTTTTGTCTCAATATTTTATTGTTTATGATTCATTGTTAATATTGTCATATGATTTGAATACTTGTTAGGTTGAGTTCGGAATCAATCCAATTTGCATTCATTTCTAGAGCTATATTAGGGTTTTCAATACGAAAAAGTTGTTTATCCCTGATTCTAAGTAGCATAATTGTAGGTAGTGCTTGTAGTGATATATCCTACTAGTCACAAGTGAATCATAACTTTTGTTAAAACAGATTAGTACTTTTACACGTTCGTTTGCATTGATTAGTCTTATTCCATAGAACTTATTGCTTTTAGGGAGTTAAACTTGATTGTGCTTTTACACGTTAGGTTGTTTTCTAGGAAGAATTCACATATACATCTTTTAATGTGGTTGTGATGAAATCAGGGAATTAGCGGGATATTCTTGCGATCAAGGCATCCTAGGACTTTTAGTAAATGAGAGATTAAAATACCAATTCTAGTCATTGATGAAAATACAGGTTTGTGAATGATACTATCCCATGACCAATATCTTCTCTTTATTGATTATTCAAATTATTTTATTTGCTTTGCTCTATTTTATTGCTTAGATAAAACAAAAATCCCCCTTGGTTACTAAGGAACTGAAATTCTATAACAACAAAAGCCTCTCTGTGGGAACAAACTCTTCCTTATCACGTACTTCATTTATATTTAGTAGAGTGAGAAAGTGAAATTATTTTTGATCGGCTGACAACCGATCAGATAACAATCATTTTAACTACCGATTTTGGTTGATGTTCATCATTTCTTAAGAAAATGAGTTATAATCAGTAGGTAAAATAGATTTTTATCTTCCGATTATGTTCCTGCTACTGCAAATCCGAAAAAAAAAAAAAACTTCAAATAATTCTCTGCTAACATTAGCTAAATGTACCATAACTACCGAATGTGTAGTTATCAACCGATTATTTGAGGGCAATTTTGCCATTACTAACATTATTGATAAGGGGTGAACTCAATTTAGGTTTGGGTGACCTATTTTGTTTTATTGTTGGCCCCTAATTCCTTTCGAGTGGCCCTTAAAAACGCTAGGTAAATTAGAGCCCATGGCCATTAATTTGGGCCTACACTACAAGACAAAAAAAGATTATTAAGAGATGAAACTATCAACTTACCCTTTATCAAATACCAATACTACAAATGTGTCCCCATTAAATCCTAATCATAAAATTAAAAATTAGAATCAAAATCATAAAACTCAAAGCATAAAATTAAAAATCAAAATCAAAATCATAAACCTAAAATCATAAAATTAAAAACTAAAACTAAAATCAAAATCAAAATCAAATTTATTTTCATCTCCACTTCAACTGATTCTTCTTCTCAATCTAAACTAGGTTTTAGTAACATGCAATCGCTCAAAAATTGAAAATTTTGAAATCAAACTTTTCCGGGTCTACACGTGAATGTACATGTGATCCGATTGCAAATAGGAACGGTTTATGTCATGCCCACAGAGACAGATTGTCCTGAATATGTTTTTTGGTTTGAGAAATTTGAACCAGAATCGGTCAATGTTAATGTCCACATAGCCCGATTGTCTACCATTTGAATTCATAACTGCTTACCCATAATCAGATTACATTAGCACTTATAAAAACCGATTATTGATGTATAATGCTAGAATCAGATTTTATATGTGCGTGTCGAGTAAACCGATTGTTGTAAGAAAAAATTCACAATTTTTCTGTATCTTTTTTTTGTTAGAATCGGATTACATGAGCACTTTTATAAACCGATTCCTGTTGTGCAATGTCAATAATCGGTTTTTATGTGTGTATTGTGTAAACCGATTCTGGTTATACCCAAATTGAAAATGAGTATGAGTATGATTTTACACAATTTTGAAAACGAGTATGATTTCATACTCGATCTCAAAATGAGTATATGAATTTATGCGAACTGAAATCGAGTATGAAATCATACTCATTTTCAGATCGAGTATGATTTAAATTATGTTTGATTTTTTTCTTTCCAAAAATCGGTTTTTTGTGTACGTTTGTAAAAACCGATTCTAGTTTTTTTTTTTTGTGAATTGAAAAAACCAACCCATAATCGGTTTATGAGAGCACGAACATATACCGATTCAGGTTTGATTTTTTTCAATTTTTTTTTCACGTTTTGATGAAGAATCAAGATTAGTTAATTTTTAGTTTAATTTGATTAAATATCGATTAATCACCCGATTAACGCCAATCAATCAAGGGGTAAATTAGCCATTTTTTAAAATAATTTGATAAGGGGTGGTTTTTCTTAATTTTCAATGACCTTTTTTTTGTCATGTAGTCGTAGACCCAAATTAATGGGCATAGGCCCCAATTTAGCCAGGCTATGTATATTTTGAGGGTTGTTATACCTGGCGAGATTGAGGTATACCAAATTTTAAGGGGACCTAGTCGGCATTTTCATAAAAGGGTGATTTTACTTTAATACCCTTGAACTAATTACATCTTAAAAATAAACCCATTTATTAATTTCATTAACCCTAAAATTAAAAAACTAAACAACTCTTAATCTTCTCTTCTTCTTCTTCATCTGCATCTTCCATCAACCAAAGCCATATAAAAATCTTCAACTTTGATTTTTCAAAAAAATTGTTGACTCTACCGGCGAAAAGAAGACTATAAGTGATGTTTAAACTCAAACCCATCATTGTGTCGTGTGATTTGATTGTTATATTAGGTTAAAAAGCGAAAATTGTGATTTCTGTGTTTTTGGTCGGCAAGGTCGTAATATGCATATCTTGCCGACTTTTCATAACAGCCATGTCGACTGTAAATTTTTTCAATAGCCGACATGGTATTTTTTGAAGACCATGCCGACTACTAAATTTTTTTAACAGTCGGCAGGGTATTTTTTGAAGACCTTGCCGACTAATACATTTTTCGCAACAACCATCAGGGTATTTTCAACAGCCGGCAGGATTTTTTGTGATGACCTTGCCGACTAATAAATTTTTTCTGTCGTCTCTTGTGTTTATAAACAATAAAGTTGGCATGATCTTCATTTGTCGACCTTGCCGACTTTTCATACTTTCAGAACTGAAAGTGTTGATTTTTGATCTAATTTTGAGTATTATTTCATATAACAGCTTTGCAATCCCCTCTCTAGAAGTGTTTGGGTAATGTGCTTTCATTTCCGTTCCAAAAGATTTTTTCAAAACAAATTTTTTTCATCGAAAACCAGGGTGCTCATAATTTTTTTCACTTTTGTTATAGGGAGGAGGGTTTCGGATCCAGGGAGAGGAAAACCCGGACTCAACTCAATGATTTTTGAATGAGTTGGATTTAAAATTTTCTGGACTAAAACACCCTTTGAACTCAGTTAACTACTAATATTTATAAAATCTGAAAATCCAATTCGTTTTATGATTCATCACCAAAGCAGTATCTTCCACGAAGGTATAACAACGATGATGGGTGAATATTGAAGTTTGAGAACCATTTTCTAAACTAAGAGAATCTAATGAAACATTTTGTGAATATCAATTTATTCTAAAGGTACGAGTTTGCTGGAAACCAAAAATCTCAATTTCCCAGATGAAAAAAATCAATCTATAAAACCTTGGTTCTTCTATACCAGTAGAAGAAAAGAGAAACCTTCACGTTCAAAGTACAAAACTTGAATTCCAGATTTCTCCACCATGTAAAAGAAAGTGAAATGCAACATTTCACTACCACTACAGTGACGGTGAAGTTGAACATTTCACTGCCATTTTAGTGACGGTGAAAGATGACATGTCAATGTCCATTTTCCTTCCTCTTCCGGTTTCATCTTTTAGTGTTACTAATACCTTAATTTGAATGCTAATATTCTTCTACTTGCGGCTCTCTCTAGTAGTAATGTGCATGTAAACTCATCCTATGCCTGTATGTCGGTTTCCTCCAAACTGTGATTTTATGTAAACCAAAAAAGATTAAAAACTTAGGTGGGTTTGCTCAAGAAGATTATGTTAGAGAGTTTGGCTGAAAACTCTTGCAATGAATCTAAGGAAGTGAAATATATGCACTCTTATATTTACAACAAAAGTCGTGACCGCAAAATACTTCTGGCAGGGAATTTTATACATGGTTACTTAATAGGTGTACCAAATATGGAAATTTGTAGTTTGGAATACCTTAAATTCAGAAGAAAACTTCATGAGGGTAGAACCCGTGGTTTCTTGCTCATATATCTAGGTTCCACTTTAAATTTGGTTAATCATTCTTCTTTAGCTTTCCTTCTGTAATCTTTTTGATAGTTGTGAATCTTATGGTAATATATGTCTCTCTTTATGTATTCACTTGTGTTCATTCTCTACAAGGACCGTTATTCTTCTATATTTGCATATCATGTCATAATAACTCAAAAAAACTCAAAATAATGACATATCCTCTTGCAAACAAATATACGCTAATTGTTTTTTCTTTTCTTTTTTTATTTTGTTATTTGCCATTTCGATTCATTTTTTCGTTCTTACAGTTTGACTGCTGCTTCCAGATTATGCTTTATGGATAGCTATGAAAAGTTCAACGACTTGGTTTGAATTCCTGCCCACTGCATTTAAATTCAATATGTCATGCTAGCCTTGGTGAATGTTTTGTTATTGTCAACGATGGTTGCTCTGGAAATCCGTTTAACAACAAAGATTACATGGCGGTGAAGATATCTTGGGAAGTATATGGCGAAGACGAAGCGGGTTTGATCCAAACAATGTCTTAGAAAAGGAAGGCTGTTACAGAAGCAACTAACTATTCTGTGAGAGTCTAAAATAAGCATCACAACCATACGTATATCCAGTAGACACACATATCTTAGGACTGTATCATCTCTAGTCATTAATTTCCTCTCCAACAGACAAAGAACGACTTCTTCTACTGTGTCTCACAACTGCTTTGCGCAGTTTGCAACATTGGCAAGGCATCACAACAGACAACTGGTTCGTTCTCGTTCTCTCGGGAAAAAGGGGCATCTAATTTTCACGTTCACCAAAGTCGACGAAACAAGTTTGCTCCCATATTTTTTTTCTTTAAATTCTCGTTGACCCTGGATAGCGTGATACGAGTTGGTTTCTTGTTTTCTATAGTCAATGAGATTCAAAAATTTCCTGGAGTTTCTACCAAATTTTTGAAATCAAATTGAAATCAAAATCGCCCCAATTTGTCTGCAAAATATTTTTGCTTAATGAGTATTCTCTAAGATTGAAGCTCTTAAGAAACCCTTCCCTGGTTATTTATTACTAGACCTTAACCTTAAGGAATTTACATCATGAATGTATGTGGTATAATAGTAGAATTTGTAGGTTTTGCTGCATGATAATTAAAATCATCGGATGACAAAGATAAACATTGAATAATACCTGAAGATGCTCTTCACAATTGTAATTGGGAGGAAGAAGGTGGAAATTTTGTTAAAAGGAACCGTGTATTATGTATGTCTGTGTGATAATGGAGGGTAATTTTGACCGATTCGATAGATACTTTAGACTCGTTTCAATTTGACGAGTTGACTCTGATTTTCCCCCTCCCTTGATCCAAAACCCCCCTTCCTATAACAAAGGTGATTTTTTTCATTACTCAAATTCATAATTTGAAAACCAGGGTGCTCATAGAACCGGTATGGTTGCATTTGTTGTGGTTTGTGATTTGATCCCAAAGAAATCAGATTAAAGAATTGAGCATGTGGATAAGCTTGCCTATGATTAGACCAAGTAAAAAGATCCCCCGTTTTTTTTTTTTTTCGAAAAGGAGGATCTTCCTCAATCATTCATTGATAAACTTTCCCTATGGTAACCCTGTTGTAAAACAGAGCTGGGATATTGGTTACACTGATAATTCAAATTTGAAAATGTAAATTGTTCAGTAGGATTCTAAAGTTCTCCCCTGACCATGTCTTCTTAAGACCATGACGATTACAGAAACTAGATAAATGAGCTGCCTCAATTATGTGGTATCTACTTTTTAAAATGAAACCTTGCACTTTAAAGTTTATGCAAGTTCTTGGGTCTCCATTGCAGTCTTCACTGATAGTGTACCTCTTTTCTCTAGCTCTAGCATACATTTCCATTAGCAACATGAGTGTCGGTTCAGAATCACTTTGGAAAATAACGTTTTGTCCTCTACACTTGGTCGTTAATTGGAAAGCTTCTTTGGCTCCAGTTCTCTCAAGTTCTTCTCTAGTAAGACAGTCTGCATAACTACCACTTCCTTCATCAATGTTACCTGCATAGTCAGAAATAGTTAGTCCAAGCCGCTATAAAACTTGAGAGAACTGGAGAGAAATAGTTACAACATCAGAAAATCCAAGCCGCTATAAAACTTGAATGAAATATTCAAGTTAAAATTCAAATCTCCTATATTATAAGACAAGGGAGGGGTACGTACGTAGCTAAAGGTTGAATATACTCCCATTGGATTTTCTTCTCATCATCATAAGTGGAACCATTCCATCAGAACTGATTCCTATGAATTTCAAGAAGAAATCATCATTCAATAGAAGAACAAATGCCACCAGAGAGACCATAACCAATGATTTGGATAACCACATTCCCTCCCAAAGATGTCATGTTTTTTGTTTCTGACAAGAAAACTGCCAGGGCCAAGGAAACGAAACTAGTGAAGACGCTAAGAAACATGATAGACAAAGGGTATTAAATGCTAACATATTTAATAATGAGATGGAAGGAACGTAATTAGTGTGGAGTACATTCCCTAATAATTGTAAGTTAGATTGGTGTTGAATGATTAAATTCCCTCGATGGTTCAATGATTGGTCGCCGTGGGATCGAATTTATTAGTATTAAACGCCAAACTCGGCTCGGTACTAACTCAGTGAGATGCAAGCAGGAAAACGCTAAGTATAAGTAGAGTAAATATACGAGTCGAATCGTCCCGACTTCCTTATGCTGGTTTTGAGTGGGCCCCAGTTCCTACCACGTGCGGAAACTTCTAGACTTGAAGTAGTAGATCTACACAAAGCCACAGCCATGAGTTCCTTATCCAAATTTCTCGAAACCAGAATCGAAAATCATGAAACCACAAAGAACACAAATATCACGTCTTTTTGATTCATCTTCTTCTCCGAGCCTTAAGAAAACAACCAGAAAGAGGAAACGGGGTAAGAGGAAGTCTAATTTGTGCTTGAAGAAGAATAAAAAGTGTAAGCGCCAAAATTTATGGTTATTTCCCCCTAATTTGCATGTGGTTTTCAATTGTTATTTGCTTCATCTTTTATACCTCATAGTGATGATTGATGAATATATATATATATATATATTGTTGTTGGCCATATTACAGCTTGCAGGGATTGTTCCTGCAAACCACCACCTGTCAAATGCGCTCCTGATGCCGCGCAGCTTGAAAGGGATAGGGTGAGGAGAGCGGAATGGGAAATAGAAAAAAGGGAGAGGGATAGGAAGAGGAAGGGTAAGTAATGAATCAACCAGGATATGTGATTTGCTTACATTATGTGCTTCTTTTTGTTCTAGTTACTTTACCTGTTATATCTATGTGTTGCTCTACATGTTCTTATGGTTTGTATGTTGGTCCTAAATCTGAATTGTGACAATTTAGTGTGTCTGCCTTTGGAATTTCGACATTTGGGTGGATGTATGGGTCGATATATAAGTTTGTTAACTTTGGTCTGGGAAACTATTATGTAGGTTTGTTTAGCTGATTTTGTACTATTAATTTCTTGTCACTTTATTTCTGTTGGTAATTCAGGTGTCTAGCTATCCTATTGAACAATCTAGTGATGTTTATGGTTTTCGTCGAGTTATTAATACCTTGTAGGTTGTTGTTCCTTTTTGTATATTCTTAGAGGTGAATGAAAATGTAGTTAGTGTGCAGAAAGAATCTGAATTTTGGGGGGATGAGTCCCTGCATATGTCATTCTCGTTATAAATCTAATGGTACTAGTAGTGTTAGTCATTATGGGGAGATTCACTTAGGTCCTCTTCACTTTCTTGCCTCAGGTGTATGATAGAAAAAATACGATTTTTAACTTTGTTTTCTGTTTTTATTTTTTCCTTCTAAAAGTTCCTGCAGTTTTAATACCAACACGTGACTGTTTTCTGACTATCAGAAGAAGAAGAGGAGTATCTACGTGAACCCCCGTACCGAGCCATCTGTATTAAAGCCGCTGAACTTAAAGCATACAGCAGGCATCCAAACTCTGACCCTAACGAGGACAAAGTGCAGGAGGATGTGCGCAGGTCTGTAGAGGAAGAGATCCGCAAGCAAAATCAGGCAAGTCTTGCTCCCATCTTAGCAAGAAATACTGCCAGGAGATTATTGGGCACTGGGACAACAGGTGTATTTAAGTCTTTGAAAAATTTTAAACCACAAGAGGATCACGGTGAAGAAAAAACCTGGTTAAAACTTGGAGTGGGATTGCTGGACTTCGTAAAGACCGGGACAAAGGCTTTACCAGAATGGCCGTGGAAGAAGTCTAGGACAAAAGATGGTTGTGACCGAAAAATGAAGAAGCCTGTGATCGTAAAGTTACCTGGGGTTACAATCTTTCCCAAGGTAGATGGCCAAGGTGGAGAGACCATTGTTGGTACTCTTGAAGCCCATGCTGACGGGTTTATATATATAACCTCCACCTCTTATTTATATTCAGAGCTTACGTGGAAGTATGAGAATGTAAAGGAGGTTTTCTTCCAATGTGAAGACGACGGAAAGATGCTGCCTGATGAGGAGAGGATGCCGCTTCTATTACAATTCCAGTTGCATCACCCCATCAAGATGGGGACAGAAAAACGAGAGTGTATCCAGTTCCGTTTAGTGCCGACCGAGGGTGGAGAAACGAGACCAAATAATGATTCAGATATGAAGAAGCAAACCAGGGCTAGTGGCCGTAGCAGAGACTTGAAAGAATTTGTGGACGATGTTGGTATGAAGTGGTGGGGATCATGTCCTCCGTTTTCATTCCGTCGGATATCCAAACAAGGTGAATTTCAAGGGGTTTTGCCCTCCAAAAAGGCCATCGAAGTCTTTGTCTTCACTTTTGGTGCGCTAATTCAGCTTGAAAATGCACCGTTTGTTGTGGTCGACATGGAAGATATTGAGATTGTAAATCTGGCGAGGATCAGACCTGAGGAAATTGATATGACAATCGTTTCTAAGAACTTTAATTTGCTTCATATTAACTCGATTCCTTTAGACTCTCTCGATTGTATAAGAAGAATTCTTGATGGTTGGAGTGTCAAGTTTTATGAAAACAATCTGAATCTTAACTGGGGTTCCATCATGAAGAATATTGAAGAGAACCCTGAGGGATTCATAAGGAAAGGCGGATGGGATGCTTATGAACTTGAGGATAAGGCTACTCTAAGGTACTACAAGCACTACTACTTGAATTTTCCCCAAGCTCCTATGGAGCATAAACATATGATATGGGGATGAGTGTGGCAACAGTCACAGATGTGGAGATGCTGTGTTGTTAAAGTATTGGATGGGCAAGATTCAAAAACAAATGCTTACAAGGTATTCAGGTAGAATTTAACAAGTTACTTTATGACTTAATCTCTTGCTCTAGTTTTTTCACTCTGTTTTTTCAATTTCTCTTTTGTTCAGTGTTGCAAGTGTCTCTACTTGTAGTCTGCTCCACTATATAACAAGAAAGTGAAAAAACATTGTTTTTCAGAACCATGAAAAGAACTCAGGCTTTTGTCACCCTAATTTTGTAAGTCTCTTAGAGGCACCCTTCTTTTAATCTGAAAAATCTTATGAAGTTATTTTGATATGGTGACCTGTATGTGTGCTGCAAATCTAATTATTGTTATTTTGTTGGAGATGTCAGAGGCTTTATGTACTGGATTTGTGTTACGGTTGATATTCTCATTTTGATTATTGGTTTGTGATGCGTCTATTAAGATGCTTATCCCGTTCTTTTTCCATTGTGCCTTGTGTACCATAAGCTTGAACACTGTACCACCCACCTCCCACTGTCTTTGCCTTCTGGCCAGTCCATTTTGTCTCTGGAACTCATATGATATTTGTTTTCATTTTTAGAAATGTACATTTGATTGTGGCTTATGTGGTTGTGACTTTGTTTGTGTGAACCCATGGAATGGGTTTTACAGAAAAGTTGGAAATATGATTTGTTCTTGGAGTAGTCTTTGAAATGTCGAAGTCAGGGTTTCGATGAAATGTACAAAAGAGGTTTGATTTTGGCTTGTGTTGAGTATATTATATTAAGTGGTTCTCTATAAGTATATATAGTGGTTACATGGTTAGTTTCAAATATGAGAAATTCATTAATAATTAAATACTGCAAAGTGTATGTTCTCGTGTCTTTTATTATCTTAAATTTCTTAGGGTGACTCACCTGAGCTAGTGGCGAAATGTTGATTTTTATGGAGATTATTAGGTTCGCAGTTGACCAGTTTCTTTTATCCAAGAGGCGGATGGTTAAGTGTTGCATTTCTATGCCTATGTGATGCGAGATCGCTACTCTCCCTGTTTAGTATAAGAGTCACTGTAGGTTTGTGCTTTTCATTTATTTATGACCATTATTTGGAAACTGAAACGTCCATGAATACTAATCTGGTTTTTCTGCATTTTAATATCTTTATGGTTAGCTAGCATATGGAACAGAGTCTTAAAAACTGTCCACGAAATGTCTGAAATTGAAATTGGTTTCTTGTTAAACTAATACTCTTGTTTCCATGGTACGCGTTCCTTGCTGAACGGTTTTATATATTTCCGTATTACAGTTTGGTGTACCTCGCTTCGTAGATTGTCTACAATTTATGCTATAATAATATTACAGTTGCAATATGTGGATCCTTGAATCCTGTGATTTTTATTTCTACCTTAATGCACTATTTTTGTATTGGTACCTTGGAGATCTCAGTCTCATTTATTTTTCATGATTGCTAGATGTATTTAGCAACTGATTTGTGCTTCGGATGTTGAAGTAAGCTGCTGTACATAGAGCCAAACGTACTGATTTCTAGTTATCTATTTTTTCCCCTTTTAAAAGGAAATGAATAATTATTTTTATTTTATCGGTGTCGTCGTAGAATTATACGATCTGACATCTCATTAAATTGAGATTATCTGTAAGACATACAGTAATGCTCTGTTGTCCATTGGTTTATGAGGAAATGTTGGTTATGGTAAGGCCATGAAGTGCACTTTTGCCATCTCGTCTGAGACGCAAAAGAAAATGTGCGACTTTTAAGATGTTCCTGCATTCACCTGGTAAATTTAGAAGGTATAAGGTAGTGTGCATTTTGAGGTAATGCACAAGATAAATGTTGTGTTCTAGATATGAGCACCTGTACATTTTGCCTTTACACAATGGTCGTTTCTTTGCCACAGTTAGTAACTAGGATTTAATGTGCAACTATTAACTAATGTTTCGATGGATTTTTGGTACGTCCATAGTGGTGTGGTAGAACATGAAAGTTAGATCATACAAACACCACTTTGAAAATATATGGAACTTTGGAGCATAACGGTATTACTTTAGGAGTCCTGCCTTGCTGGTATTTCTGAGACTCCACTCGTCCACCGCGTATATTCATCTTGCATTTTCTTTTACGTGTAGTGTTAACTTAAGAGTGCATTTCTATTTAGCCTATGCGTTGGTTCTCCGTCACTGTCGATATTTTTGGATGTACGAGATTTCAGAGTCTTCAAAGTTAGATGGTAGATGCACGTACTTTAGCTGAATCGTATGTGCATTCACTCCTAATTGGACACATTTCTTCCATTAGAAATTAGTTAGTATATTTTAATAAGAAAAATATTGGGACGTTCAGCCTTTCAGGTGATACTGGCCTGGAAAGACACCTGAGAAGGCCAGGTTCCAGTAACCTGAAATGTCAGGTCATCCATATTCACAAATTCAAATTTTCTGTTGAATTGGCATAGAGATCGGGCAGAGTGAAGACACATGAAGAACATTAAGAGACTACATTGATAAAAACTTCATTGTTCATTACATTCTAATTCACATACACAACTCGGTGTCTTAAATAGTCTACAATTACATAAACCGACTATGCCACATACGTGTGACAATAGTCACTACAAATACTATTCTTGACACGAAATTGGTTAAAAAGACCAAAATCAACAAATCCTGGGTGAAAAAGACGTCTAGATTTTGATACTGTTTAAATGGACAAAAATACAAAAATAGCCAGGATGTAACCAGTTTCATCCTACCCATTTTCAAATACTTTTTTTTTTAAGTTACATCAGGATGCATCCAGTCTCATCCTTGCTATTTTTTAAGTTTAAGTCGGGATGAATCCAGTTTCATCCTTGCTATTTTTTTTTTGTCCATTTCGCCCATACTAATTTTACTCGTCTATTTGAACCAAGTTTTAAAAATATTTGTACAAATGACCCATTTTCTGTATTCTTAATATCCTCCCTTAAATTGTACATGCAAATGTTCAATTTATTAAATCATGCTTGACTTGGAAAATAATCTTTGATAAACAAAGCTGCTGCTCTTTTATCTTCTTCGGGCTTTGCTCGTTTTACATAACTGCATCCCCTTTGGTTTCTTCCATAGTATTTCAGACTCCACCACGCACTGCACCTTTGCACTTCGTCAATTGATTTGTGATTCACTCGAGATCCATTTGCTTATGGACCATCCCTTGGTATACACTATACAACATACCATTCCTTGGTACTTTCAAATCTTTCATCTACCCAACATGCCAGAACTGCGGTTCTCTTTCGCTTGCTTGTTGGATGACATGAAATGACCGTGCTCCACTTACATAATTGTCGACTGTAGATATATACTTATGCTGTCATAGGAAAAACATCAAACATTTTCGGACAATTTGCGAATTATCCAAAATCCTGCCTATCTCAAGAGAAAACCATCATCCAATAACCAACATGATCTGCTGATCATAGAATTACAAATACAGCAAAACCCCATGAATTCAAACATTCAATCATCATGGAAACATCATCATAATCATCATCATCTTCTTCATCGTCATCATCTTTCAAACATTAAGAATAACAACATCATAGCTTCACAAACATTTGCTTGCGGAACTTCAATTTTTCAGGACATAAATTTTCAAACATCAATTTCTTCGCTTTAAATAGAAAATACTTCATGATAAGATCAAACCCTTAAACTGAACTCCTAACTGACATGAGATACTATCCTACATACGTGTGACAATAATCACTACAAATACTATTCTTAACATCCTCCTTAAATAATCACTCTCTACCATGTCTCTACCCTAGCTCTGATACCACTGTTGAATTGGCATAGAGATTGGGAAGAGAGTGAAGACACATGAAGAACACAGAGACTACATTGATAAAAACTTCATTGTTCATTACATTCTAATTCACATACACAACTCATCACATGGCCTTCATGGACAAAGCTTAACCAGTATTTGTCTACAACAAAAAACATGTGTTTCATAAACTGGGTACGTCTCAGAAGAGAATTCCAGGTAACAAAGAGAAGGTTGGGCAGTCATTTACCATACCACACATAACATAATAGTTCTTCTCATTAAAGATGATCAAAAGATCTTACAGAAAACAAACTAGACAAGAGTATTAAATACTCTTATTACAGTCACAGATAACCACACACAAATTTAACCAACACACAACATATAAGTGTACTGACAGACTGTCACGGACAGGCTGGCAAGGTAACCAACACAGAGCGTACACGTGGACTCGTGGACTTACAGACTGGCAAGATAGTTATCTAACAAAACAATATGTAAGCAGAGTGTAAACTGTGTAAACCATTACCCCCCGCAAATTGAAGGTGCTGAAAGGCTGAAAGACTGTAAACCTTAAGTTTGTCTTTGAGAAGCTGAAATCTTGGACCATGAAGCCCCTTAGTAAAAATATCTGCAAGCTGTTGAATGGTAGAGATGTAAGAAACTGACAGGAACTTAGCTTGTACCAGTTCACGGACAAAATGGAAGTCGAGAGCCATATGCTTCATTTTACTATGGAAAAATAGGATTAGATACGAGATCAATACTGCTAGTGTTGTCACAGTGCAGAGTAGGTGAGGCAGGAAGGAAAATATAAAGATCCTTAAGAAGCTGACATAACCATACCACCTCAGCTGTTGTCTGATAAAGTGCACGATATTCAGCCTCAGTGCTGGAGAGAGCAACAGTGGCTTGCTTTTTAGCTGACCAGGAAATGGGATTATGGCAAAAAAAGATACAAAAGCCACTGGTTGACCTTCTATCATCAGGAGATCCGGCCCAATCTGCATCACTATAACCTTGTAAAGTGATAAGGCCCTTAGAAAAGAACAACCATGATCTAAAGTAGCCTTAACATATCTAAGGATTCGCTTAGCTGCCTGCAAATGAGTAGTGGTAGGTTGGTGCATAAATTGGCACACTTGATTGACGGAAAAACTTATTTCGGGCCTAGTCCGTGTCAGATATTGAAGAGCACCTACAAGAGATCTGTACTCTGTAGGATTTTCCAGATCATCACCATCATGAGAACTGAGTTTAGTAGTAGTAGAAGTTGGAGTGGAATAAGACTTAGCTCCAACCATGTGAGTTTTCTTCAAAAGATCCAAAGCATATTTAGTTTGACTCATAAAGATACCATTGGCATTTCTCTTTACTTCCAAGCCAAAAAAATAATGGAGCCGACCAAGATTCTTGAGAGGAAAAGATTTGCATAAAGTGGAGATAAGTTCATTGCAGTAAGAAAGAGAGGTACCTGTGAGAACAATGTCATCCACATAGACCAAAAAAAAATGGTGAGTCTTGAACCATATTTCTTCACAAACAGAGATGGATCTGCAGCTGAAGCATGAAAACCAAGAGAGAGTAGAATACTATGAAACTTGTCATACCAAGCTCTTGGAGCTTGCTTTAACCCATATAATGACTTATGAAGCATCAAGATATACTCAAGATGATCAGAATCAACAAATCATTGCGGTTGAGTCATATACACCTCTTCTTGAAGGTTACCATGAAGAAAAGCATTGCTTACATCAAGTTGCTGAATTTCCCAGTTAAGTGAACTGCTAGAGATAGAATGAGGAGAATAGTAGTTGGTTTTGTTACTGGGCTAAATGTTTTATTATAGTCCAGACCCTCTTGTTGATGAAAACCCTTTGCAACCAGGTGTGCCTTGAACTTGTCAATAGAACCATCAGCATGTTGATTGATTCTATAGACCCATTTGCAACCAACAATGTTTTGACCAGGAGCTGGAGGTACTTTGGTCCATGTACCATTAAGCTGAAGAACATCATGTTCTTGAACCATAGCAAACTTCCATTTTGGATTTTTAATTGCTTGTGAGAAACAAGTGGGTGTTATGGGAATAGTAGTATTAAGATAAGCAGCAGGGAGAGGATGCTTAGTTTCAAAGTACATTTTAGGTTTAGTAATACCAGATTTACCCCTTGTCTTCATGTTGTGTGCATTCTGAACAGCAGGCAATGAAGGACCAGAAGGACAAGACAATACAACATCTTGAAGGATATCTGAAGACTCATTTATAAGAGAAGAAGAACTCTGTGGTTGAGCAGCATCAAGGACATCAGTAATGGGTAAAGAAATAGTATGAGCATCTGATATTGTGGTAGCATCAGAAAGGACTGGTGTTGGAGTAGAATCATTTCCAAAAGAATCATAACTGAGAGTTGAAGGTATATAAGTTGCAGACATAATAAGGAAGGCATCTTTTAACTGAGAGTTGAAGGTATATAAGTTGCAGACATAATAAGTTCCAGTGGTCGACTTTATTGAATTTATTCCGGTTGGTCTAATGGTCTGGCCTCACTTTTTTTTTTTTTTTTTCAATCAATTTTTTTTTTTTCACTTCTTTTTTTTCAAATTTTTTTTTTTTTTTTTTTTTTTTTAATCTCAATCACTCTAATTCACCCTAGCATCGGTAACAACTTGATTCGTGGGCCCCACCTAATCACTTAGAGAAACATAGTTTCAAAGGAAAACAAAATAAAAACAGAAGTGAAAAGGACTCAACGAGATATGGTGAAACTATCATGTTATTTCTAACACCTGAGCTCTGTGCTTTTATGAATAGACTCTTTAGATGTTGCCATCTAATCAGATTGGTTCCTCAACTCCTACAACCAAAATGCTTCCATCCACTTAGATTGGTTAGTGCCATCCTTAATAAGCATAAATTTCTAGGCTCTGGAGTTTATCAATGCAACTAAAAAGTTTCTCCCATACCCCCAAACTTAAATCTAACATTGTCCTCAATGTTCTAAAGATAAAATTAAAAACATGAACAAGGAGAAACTGTTACCATTTGAAGTAAAAGAGTTAAGGAAAGATATTACCGTGTCGCATGAATATTGGGTTACCTCCCAAAAAGTGCTAAGTTTAACGTCTTCAGCCAGACTAACAAAGGATTAGTCACCTCATAGAATCATAAAGTAATAGCCGAAATTTCTGTGGGTCATCAAAACCAAATAAAGCTACCACAAATAAAAGGAATCTGCAACATGCCAAGAAAATTAACAAATAAAGCACACCCTTGTCTAGTTTCATGTTTAAGACAACTACATCTAGCTGTGGTTCAGGTTCAGGCTCTATGAAAGGGTCCAAATAAAATATTTGCACGTGCTGGAATTCCTCAAAGCTAAGATCCAGTTCAGGTTGTAAAGTCTGTAAAAACTCAAATAAGAACTTAGAAGCACATAATAATAACCTGAATAATTGCGGATCCTTAAAGTCAATCAGTTTTGACTCAATTGATCACGATGAAACTGGCGGTCAATCTTAAGCAAATGTGTCGATACTAATTTCCTAAAGTACTTAGGTTTAGTCTCAAAACTAATTAATTGACACATTTGAAACTTATACGTTCCCACATTTGGTTGAAAAATATTTGGTGGGAAAACAAAGTCAATCTGGGTATCATAGCCTGGGCTAACCACATCAACCAGAGGATGGGTTTCTAACAACTGAACTTCCTTATGGACATCACTGGGTTCAGGAAAACGTGTGTGAAGATAATCTTGTAAAATGGTTGAGGCACAAATGTCAAGTCCCAAGTGAGGGACCTTTCTAAGAGTTAAAGCACGTGGAGAATGATAATAACCCCCAAACTTAGAGTTTTCAGTGTCTCTAGAAAGACTAGTCACAACTTCCCTAATTTCAAGGTCATCTGATTCCTGAAAATGGTCAATTGATTCTTCTAAGTCAGGTTCATCCTCACTCATCTCTACGAGTTCATTTTCTTTGTCTAAGACTAATGTTTCTAAATCGCTAGACTCTAAAACAATATTCTCATAAGAAACTCGTTCCTCAAAACTATCATCGGCTTCGTAATCATAAGGGAATACTACATCGTCTAAAACGGTGGTATCTCTAGTCAAATCCTCGTCCTTTTGAATAGGTGAATAATTATTAAAATTATTTGGAATTGAACTAGAAATAATATTATCATTGTAACGCTCAATTGGAGTAACAAATTCCTGATCACTATGCCTACTTATTTCAAATTCTTCATCAACACTATCCTCATCATAATCATCATTATAATAACATGAAAATGGTTGAACCTCATCTAAACAAGTAGTGTTACCAATTTTATCCTTGTCATCTTGATTATGCAAATAACTATCCTCATTTTCAAGGGTATTTTTGGAAACACTATATTGGAAATCTAGATTTCGAGCAATTCTTTCGTTCGTCTCCGCCATCAGCTTGAGGGATTCCTCTATAGAAAGTTCTCTTTCGTCATAAACTAAGTTATTCATCTTAGCTATCCTACGTGTCGTCTCCTCTAATTTCCTGAGAGACTCTTCTAAAGGAGAAACATAAGAATTTTGCTCGTATGACCCGTGCGTGTGTGGATAGTAATTGGGCTCATCATGGTATGAGCCATAACCTTGAAAAGGCTGATGTTCCCAACCACTATTCACACTATGGTCAAAGTAGTAACGTCCATTTTGAAACTCATTCGGATATTCGTTGTATTGGCTATTGTAATACCAGTTCGACATTTTATTTGCAGGGGTGTGAGTTGTCACACAGAATTAAAACCCACTGACAGGGGATTCGTGGGTGGATAGAGTCTTACCTCCCGTACCAGACGGGCGATGAACCGTTGAAGTCGACTCAGGCCACCGACTCCGATGTCAGTGTACGAACCCGAGGGGCCGAGACAGTATCGTAACTGTCGTCCTTCCCTGCAAACAGTTTATATTTAATCTCAACCCTTCCTTAGGGTTTTAAAAATAATGTCCAAGTCTAAAAAGTGTCCAAAAATAAAAATGTCCAAAAAGGAAAAGAAAATTTACAAAAATAAAACCCTATTTACAGTTTCTAAAAAAAATAAAATAAAACAAAATAACTATATACAAAATATTCTTCTCCACTCCTTTCAGATTCCTCTTTTCTTTCCTTCTTTGGCGATGCTTTCCTTTTATAGCACTTTTTCTTTCCTTGTAGCTTCGCTCCAAATCTGAAAAGAATCAAAAAAAATACCAAAGGCGTAAAAAAGAACAAAAACAAAAAAAATAATAAAAATAAACCTAAAACAAATCTAAATACAAGTCCGCGTCGGCGACGCCAAAAATTGATGTGGTTTTAACAAGTTGTAGTAAAGTGGTAATAGGTTGTCGTTCCTCTCAGACTTGTAAAGATTTAGTTTCAGAAAACTCTAAAAACAAAGAAAATATATACACAAGTTTGTCACGATATCGAGAGATTACTGAGACTCAGGATTCCACCAATTCTTACATTCATGTGGTTCAACTAATAATTCTAGACATTTATAGCTCAAATTTATTGACTCTAATTCATTGCCGAAAGTAGATTTTGAAAGTAATGACTGTATATCTAAAGCACGAGACATCAAAACACTTAAGAAAGCATGACCCATCAATTGAAATCACAATCATTCAATAAAAATCATAAGATACGATTAAAAATCAGTGCAATAAGTCATAAAAGAATTAATAGAATTACCACATGCATGAAAAATGACTTCCTCCATCGTCCCAGTGTTGGGGTTTAGCTCCTCATGTTATTCACGTGCTCAAAATAGGTGTTCATAGCTCAAAAGGGTGAAAAACAAGAGAAAACTAACAAAGCAGACAGTTTGCAACGCTGCAGAGGCGTTACAAACAGCTGTTACAACGGTAGTGGAGTTATATTGGAAAACAGAAAAATAAGTCTGCCCTGAAGAGCAGTTTGCTGTGTTGTTGATCTGCGATAGTTTTCTGAGACTGTCGCCTGTGGGTTGATGTTCTTCAATTCCTTCTTCTTCAGCAGCAGCAGCAGCAACTCCTCCCGCGGCTTTTTGTTGGCCTCCAATCGTACCCCTAGGTCTCGACCCCCTCCGTGAATCCTCAGCAACACATATATATGCACCCAAGCCGAAAATATGGCGAGCAATCCCTGGGATATCTCTCGATTTCTTTTATCAAAAGCCACGGAGATTATTTCTCTCTTTAGCTTGACACCTCCCCTGTTTTCGCAAACTAACAAATATATGAAGATTTAATTCCTATTTTTTGATTCCCAAACACGTACGTAACCTTGTTGTTATGGTAAGAGAGTTATTCGGTGTTTTAAATCTCCTAAAACTCTTCAACCTTTCCAAATATACCACCATTATTCCGTGAATAGCTTCATCTTTGTTCGGTGGAAATTTCCTTTCTTATCGTGCACGAACCATATAGCCTCCCTGTTTTGTCAAGACAGGTACGTAGCAATCCAAAACACTGAAAAACTCCGACTAAATCTCTTTGAAACTTTCCATAAAAGCCGAGTATAGTTCACGCCCCTGTTTGTCGAGAATATGAATTTCCAGCCCAATTTAACCCGTTAAATCACTTACACTAGCCATGTTTAGTCAATCCGAGTCCATCCTAGCAAACTCGGTGATTGAGTCTCTCTAAAACTCTTCAAAAATTCCAACCCTAAATCTGTTCGCAAAGAAACCAGTTTTCCCGCCTAAATCAATATTTCAAACGAAGAGGATGACCTCCCCTTATCCAGTTCCGTTGTGCCACTAGTAGTTGCCCTGTGAGGTTACCCCTTATCATCTGGGTGCCCCTTATCCAAAATGGGGGATTCGAATAGTAATTTTCTCCCACGAGCGCAAATACCACTTTTCGAGCCAATTTTCCCGCAAAAGCTTATTTCTCCAAAAACACCTACAAAGACACAAAAAAGCCATAATAAATACAAAATCGAGCACTAACAAAATATACAATTGAGATTATATCAGACACAAAAATGTGTCTATCAGCATGCTTATCAATCAATGAGTAGAAATGTGTTTAACAGAGAAGGAAATGCTAAGTGCACAGAGCAACTTAGCTTAACAGGTTTTGTGGTGTCAACTTACTCAGTTGACTTCCACTTTGAAGTTCCGCTAACTTTCGTTTGGGTGCTTTGTTAACAATTGCTCTTCCTTGCCTCGGCTTTCCCAAAGAACTTTGCATGTACTGTGTGCTCAAGAGAAGAGTTTAGTTCCCACAATATGCAACTTAAGGCAAAGAGAATGATGCAAAGATAAAGTGATGCTGATGCAATTGAGTTATTGATGACTCAAGCCACAGAGAGAAAGATGCACAATGCGAGATGTTATGCAAGCCAAGAAGCACTAAGAGCATGCAGATATGCACTCAACTAAGATATAATTAACAATGAGTAATAGCAGATGCAGAGAAGCAAGAACTATGGCTGAGTTACACTAATAAAAGACCAAAAGTAATAATGCAAAATGAATATGTACAGGGTGAGTGAATCTCAGTAAAGACAAGCCAACAATCACAGGGCACACGCCAAGTCCCCGGCAACGGCGCCAAAAACTTGGTAGGAGCTCAAAAGCGTATTTCCTACGTCTTAATCTGCAAGTGCACAGAGCCTTTGGAGGCAGTGGCAAGCACAGGTCATTCCACAGAGAACTAGGGTGTGCAAGGGTGTTCTAAGGCTTTCTCAACTGTTTTCAGGGGAGGTAACTCAAGTAAAAAGCTTTGTTTAGTGTCTTTACGACAAGATGGAAATTGTGACAGTTAACTCAAGATGAACTATAAATAATAATGTTTAAGGCACTAGGATTATTAAATCCACCTCTAGTTCTAGTTATGAGCTTCAACTAAATTGAGAATTCTTGTTCCTATTACAGGTAAAGGAAGTGTGTCAGGCTACCATATACCTAAGGAGTTTCACCAGGTGATTGATCAATTATCAGCTAGAGGTGCTACTCAGAGCATTACATGTCTAGTTAAGCACACATAATCAAAGAAATAGCAATGACAGTTAAAGCATGAGCTGAAACATACTCAGCACAATGTTATCCTAACTACAATGGATGCTTGACATTCATTGTGAGAGCAGTGTATTGAGATGTTTGAATTGAATTTCTCTTGACTTTAAGCATGCAAAAACACATCAATTATAGTTGAATAGCAGAACTGTGAACTAGGGTTTCATTTTTAATCCTAGCAAGGTAGTTTAGAACATGTTGAACATTAAAGCAGAATTCAAATACAAATTGTAAACTAAAACTAAGAACCCTAAAACATGCTCTATTTCTCTTACATCAAAACAAGAATTTATAACTCACAAAACAATACCAACTAACAACTACACTGACCCAAACCTGACTTCTCCCTTTGCTTCTCCTCTGAGTCGACATGCAATGGGTTTGGTGAAACCCTAACCCTAATTATCTCTAACCTAGCTTCTAGGTTGATGATAAGCTAAGAAGGAGATAATTGAGAGAGAGGGTGATGATGCGGGAGCAGAGATGGAGTGGTGGTGATGGCGACGGAAGACTGAGAGGGTGGTGATGATGGCTCTGGTGTGGTAAGGGAAGAGAAGAGGGAGGTAGGGGTTTTGCAGAGTGGTTGGGAGAAAGAAGAAAGAGAAGAAGAAAGAAGAAATGTGTGCGGTTGATGGGGGTATAGGTGTAGGAGGATTCGTTGTGAGGCGGGTGCAGCGAAGATCGATGAGGAAGCTGCAGCGAGTGTTGGATCTCGGTGAGGAAGATCTGAACGGCTGAGGAAGAATGAGGCGATTTGGTGTGGAGCGGGAGTATCAAGACTTGATGTGAACGATGGAGCGACCGTAGGATGTATCTAGACGCGATCTGAACGGCTTGGGATGAACGGGTTCGGATCCGGGTCATGGGTAACTCTAGCCCATGTCTTCTTTGTTGGGTTGCAACTGATTCGCACTCGTGCTTTGGCTCTCTGCTCCATAGATGCTTGACTCCAATTCTTCGCTCTTTTGGCTCCTCAATTTCTCCGGACTTTATTTAGTACCTAAAAACACAAAATTAATTAATACAAATATTTATTCTTGAAAACAAAGAAAATACAGAATTTGGGATAATATCTGATTCTTGAGCACAAAAGATGAGTGAAATGCCAATAAATAGATGTATAAATATGCAATATTTGGCACTCATCAGTATCCATGGTCTCCCCAACAGCATGTTATATGGTGATTCCATATCCACTACACATAACGTCACATGTGTTTCAATTTCTCCCAACAAAATTCGTACTTTTATTTCCCCTTTAGGTTTTGTTATGGATTTGCCAAAACCATAGATATGATATGTTGCGGAAGTCATTTCTTCAACTTTGTACCCCAATTTTTTTATAAGCATGATAAAAAATTATATTCACTGAACTTCCTGTGTCCACCAAAGTTCTATTATTGCCCATTCTTCCACTGTCTTTGTTGATTTTCCTTCTTCTTTGTTTGCACTTATCGTAATTACCAATGGGGATGTGTGATTTAAATTCTCTCCTGATATCTCCGTTGCTGTGAACGTGATCTTCTGCTTTTCCCATTCTTTCAAGGGTGACGTTTTCTCTGTTGTTATAATTTTCTTTCCTTCAAAATCTCTTTTGTGTATTCTCCCTCTGATACTTTCATGAAATTCGTTAACCATTGTTTTTGTAATCATACTACACTCCAATTCTCCATTATTCTCTTTGATTCTGGTTTTCTCCAATTTATCCATCATACTCTTGATTTGAACAATTTTAGTGACAATATCCACTCTCTTATCTTCAATATCCTTGTTTCTAGCGCCAATATGTAGTTGCAGGAAATCCTACACTACACCCCTCACAAGAATCCATACAATTAAGACATTGAAGATGAACAATTATGATTTTTATTGATTAGTTCCTTGAAATGTTTACAAGAGAAAATGGAAAAGATAAAAAGGAATTACACTCACTGCAAACTTTCTCTCTCCTAATGACTTGCCTAACACTTCAAAAAAGAACCCCCCCACAACAGACTTATTCGACTCTTTATATAGGGTAGTACACAATGGATGACAGCTAAGCTGTCCTTTATTTTCGGGAATGATTTGCGAAATATCGCAAGTATACAAGTATAAAATCTCGCGACACTTCTAAATTTCGCTCGATCTTCACATCTTTCTCGTGTTTTGGCTGTCGTCATTCATTGCCTCATTTATATTAATCGTTTGCGACACTTTCGCAATGTTGTTGTTTATTGATCTCGCTAAGTATAGATGTCGCGATATTCTGATCCTACAGGCAGCACAAGTGGTTCTGTGAATAGCTTCACCCAATTGCACTTCAGCCTTATAAGTTTGCACCTATGCAAACAGCCAACACATCAGGTCAATCAGCGGAAGTCTTTATAGCCTTCTTTCACTTCTCAAAACTCATCAAATGCACCCCATAATACATTCAATCTTTTCCATACTTTACCAACAACAAATCAGCCAACCAAGAACACTTAGAACATGACACAATCAACTCTTTTATTGCATCAAAGGGAAGAAATACAAAACTTGCCCACTTGGGGACTTACACAGACTTGTTTGCCTTCAAACCAAGTCTTAGTCTTACAAAAACTCTCCTATTCACTCACATATGCAAACCTCACTCTCACATATGTTCTCTATGCAAGCCTGCCAAATTTTCCCCTCCTTAGGACTATTTATACAGCAGCTTTACTTGGCCAAACCGCGCATAACCGTTACACACGCATGGAACAGCCATCTGTCCCATAAAACAGTTCTGCCAACCGCCAATAACTGTGTTAACTGGTCAGTTCCTCTCCAACTCGCGCCAATCATCCAACACTTGTTCTTTAGCAGTTAGAACTCTTCTCCCACGCTTACAAACTCATTTATAACCGTTCCTCTTCATCACGCATCATTGGCATGCTTGTGAAACTCTTAACTGACTTGCAACCGTCACTTGAGCCATATTGCACCATTTTTTTTGGCATACCGGATTCTGCCTTGCGCCCACGCTCAGCCCTCTTGGCTCTGCATGCTTATCATTCTAAACTCAGGAACGAACATTCCTTAAGCTTCAAACACTGATGCCAGCTCCTTAGGCTCACTCTAGTTGCTCATGCGTCATATATGCTTCACTTTGCCAATTAGCTTGACAACATCAATGCAACTCTTGCATTACAAACTTGTTTGCATTATTCAAGCTTTGGCAAACCTTGAATATATGCCATAGACCAACTCTTAGTCTATTCTTCACTCTTGCATCTTCCTTGAGCTTGGGCTAACTCAATTCCGTGGATATACATCGATGCCAACATCGCATGTTGCATCTGTCACTTTGTCCATGTCTTGCCCTTCCTCAATGAAGCTTCATTGTGTCGGCCAATAAGCTTCATCACTTAGTCAAATGTGTTTACAATGTAATGCTGCACTTGCATTACATTGGCCCTGTGGGTTTATGCCATTCTTGACACTTGCCAGTCTATACAGTAATACCGCTATTATGGCTTGCGTTGCACTATTATAGCTTCCATTCTGCTATTATGGCTTCGCATTGCACTATTACGGTGGAATCCTTACTTGACCTGCAACTCTGTAACGCGTAATCATTGTGCGTCACTTGCAGCACCGTCACAATTATCTACATTTATGAATTCCCCTCAACTGAGCATGGAATCTGGAAAGTCTGTAGCGGATTTTTAATTTACAAAATATTTGATGACCAGTCATCTTTACTAGAACATAAACATCGAGTCCAAATCTTTTCACACTCCTCTAACAAGTGTATATTTCATATATTCTTCTGATTTGTTGATTATTTAACTGATGACCCATTACCCTCCATGTTTAGAATCATGACCCTCGTTATATAACTCCCTAAATTAAATCAAGGGTAGAGATTGAAATGTGAAATATGCACTCGTTAAAGAGTGTGCACGAATTCGCATTCTCAACTCAGGTCCGAGGATCATGACAGGATAACTTCTCACTTGCACGTAATCATGGAGCAGTAAAGGAGCATTGTTGTCGTAAGAGTAAACTCACAAGCACACCAGTGGCGGGGCCAATAGTTTAACCTTGGAGGGACAAATATACATAACTTGCGTACAAATTGGCGGTCGAAGGCCGCTTAAATTTTTTTTTGGCTTTCTTTACAAAGGACAAATGTATGAAAAGCTATCATTTTAAGCTACTCCTGTAATTTTTCCAAATTTAGGAGGACAAATGTATAAATATCTAAATTTTCTAAGTTATTTAGTGAAATATTAAAAGAACAAGAGGACAACTTTGCAAAAATGCTTGCTTTCTAAGCTAATTAGCTTGATTTCTCAAATTCTAGGGAGGACAACTGTCCTCTCTAATCCTCAAACAGCTCCGCCCCTGAGCACCACCCCATGACGTGAAAAACGAGGAAAATTTACTTGTTACTGCAGAATGAAGCGATAGTAGGCCCTAGATATAGAAAGCACCCGCTTCAATGAAAAACAAAGTTACAAATGCATTTGATGTGTTGAAATTCCCCATGCCTCGAGAAGCGAACAAGTAAAAGAGTCTACAGGCGTAGGGAGTCCGCAGGAAATTAAGTTGATAATACCACCTCATCGTTACGAACCGGGTTAGTCAGGTTTTTCATCATACTTAATTTTACAGACCTTAGGATATTGAACATCTTTCGAACCTCCTCATCAGGAAGGGACTTAGCATTTGGAATCGCTAGGATGAAATCGTCTGAATACCTCGACGTCAGTATCAGTATTTGCAGATGGAGGTCTCATTTGTTCCTAAGAGTAAAATATAGATATGTTTGCAATGTGAAGGATACAATTAATGACATGACGAGGGCAAATATATTTTAAATATTCAAGAGTCCGCACATATTGCAGATGAGGAAGAGAAGAGCTACAGAATGTACCCCATACTAGAAGCATTTCAATTGTGGGAATTAAACTATAGGTTGGCGTGCATACTTAAATATTGTCGGTTTCCTATCAAATATTACCAGATTCAACCAGCAAATCCATCTTGCCTTCTTTCCCATGAACTCAATAAACTTATTTGGTTCCGGAAATATCTAGGGTTTGGTATATCCATCAAAAGATGATTAATACAAGCATGTGAGAGGAATAACAACATAAGTTTAACAATAATCAATCATGAAATCATGGAAAAATAGAGAGATTTAACCAGATTGGGAATTTGTCTCACGTCGAAAATTTTCAGAGAGGGGGAAAAAAATGTAAACGACAAAGAGAAGTTAGAAAATTTGGTTTATAAATGGGAGGAAAAGAAGGAAGAAATTTGAAATCTCATGGGTTAGGTGTCGACTTCTTTCCCACCTCCCCCAACTGTATGGCCATCTATTGCCGAGCTATAATTCAGATTCATAGCTAGAGAAGGAAAAAGATCAAGTTCAATGATGTTATGATTCATGGCGATGGAAATTGAGTTTTTTTCCGGATAATAATACAGGAAAACTGAACTTCCATAAAGTTGTTTTTTATAAGATATTTTCTACAATATCAATCTATTTAAGTCAGGAGTATTCTTCAGCTCGAAAACTTAAGGCGAAGGAAATTCTAGGGAGAACTGTCATACCTATAAATGATAAGTACTTAGACTCACCATTATTCACAAATAGATCTAAGATAACTTGTAGCCTCTAGTTGAGAAGATGAAAAACAAAATGCGTAATTGGAAAGGGAAAGGGAAAGATCTGCACACGGCGGAAAAAATAGTTATTGTAAAAAATGTCACAATTTCCTTATAGCGGCTTAATCCTGAGATTATTCAATTCTGGACAAGGTCCCGGGGTTTTTCTGCATGTGGGGTTTCCTCGTTAACAAAATCTTGATGTGTCTTTTACTTTTCTATTTCCGCAATTATAATTGTTTTTATTATAATTGGAAGTAAAATACACAAACGTTAATTCCTAATTACTTGATAGCAATCCTATTGTGTTTGGCTAAGTCCGAACCTATTATCAGGTTTTTAAGTTGATAATACCACCTCATCGTTACGATCCGGGTTAGTCGGGTTTTTCATCTTACTTAATTTTACAGACCTTGGGATATTGAACATCTTTCGAACCTCCTCATCAGGAAGGGACTTAGCATTTGGAATCGCTAGGATGAAATCGTCTGAATACCTCGAGGTCAGTATCAGTATTTGAAGATGGAGGTCTCATTCGTTCCTAAGAGTAAAATATAGATATGTTTGCAATGTGAAGGACACAGTTAATGACATGACGAGGGCAAATATATTTTAAATATTCAAGAGTCCGCACATATTGCAGATGAGGAAGAGAAGAGCTACAGAATATACCCCATACTAGAAGCATTTATTCAATCGTGGGAATTAAACTATAGGTTGGCGTGCATACTTAAATATTGTCGGTTTCCTATCAAATATTACCAGATTCAACCATCAAATCCATCTTGCCTTCTTTCCCATGAACTCAATAAACTTATTTGGTTCCGGAAATATCTAGGGTTTGGTATATCCATCAAAAGATGATTAATACAAGCATATGAGAGGAAGAACAACATAAGTTTCACAATAATCAATCATGAAATCATGGAAAAATAGAGAGATTTAACCAGATTGGGAATTTGTCTCACGTCGAAAATTTTCAGAGAGGGGGAAAAAAATGTAAACGACAAAGAGAAGTTAGAAAATTTGGTTTATAAATGGGAGGAAAAGAAGGAAGAAATTTGAAATTTCATGGGTTAGGTTTCGACTTCTTTCCCACCTTCCCCAACTGTATGGCCATCTATTGCCGAGCTGTAATTCAGATTCATAACTAGAGAAGGAAAAAGATCAAGTTCAATGATGTTATGATTCATGGCGATGGAAACTGATTTTTTTTCCGGATAATAATATAGGAAAACTGAACTTCCATAAAGTTGTTTTTTATAAGATATTTTCTACGATATCAATCTATTTAAGTCAGGAGTATTCTTCAGCTCGAGAACTTAAGGCGAAGGAAATTCTAGGGAGAACTGTCATACCTATAAATGATAAGTACTTAGACTCACCATTATTCACAAATAGATCTAAGATAACTTGTAGCTTCTAGTTGAGAAGATGAAAAACAAAATGCGTAATTGGAAAGGGACAGATCTGCACACGGCGGAAAAAATAGTTATTGTAAAAAATGTCACAATTTCCTTATAGCGGCTTAATCCTGAGATTATTCAATTATGGACAAGGTCCCGGGGTTTTTCTGCATGTGGGGTTTCCTCGTTAACAAAATATTGTTGTGTCTTTTACTTTTCTATTTCCGCAATTATAATTGTTTTTATTATAATTGGAAGTAAAATACACAAAAGTTAATTCCTAATTACTTGATAGTAATCCTATTGTGTTTGGATAAGTTCGAACCTATTATCAGGTTTTTAAGTTGATAATACCACCTCATCGTTACGATCCGGGTTAATCGGGTTTTTCATCTTACTTAATTTTACAGACCTTAGGATATTGAACATCTTTCGAACCTCCTCATCAGGAAGGGACTTAGCATTTGGAATCGCTAGGATGAAATCGTCTGAATACCTCGAGGTCAGTATCAGTATTTGAAGATGGAGGTCTCATTCGTTCCTAAGAGTAAAATATAGATATGTTTGCAATGTGAAGGACACAGTTAATGACATGACGAGGGCAAATATATTTTAAATATTCAAGAGTCCGCACATATTGCAGATGAGGAAGAAAAGAGCTACAGAATGTACCCCATACTAGAAGCATTTCTTCAATCGTGGGAATTAAACTCTAGGTTGGCGTGCATACTTAAATATTGTCGGTTTCCTATCAAATATTACCAGATTCAACCATCAAATCCATCTTGCATTCTTTCCCATGAACTCAATAAACTTATTTGGTTCCGGAAATATCTAGGGTTTGGTATATCCATCAAAAGATGATTAATACAAGCATGTGAGAGGAAGAACAACATAAGTTTAACAATAATCAATCATGAAATCATGGAAAAATAGAGAGATTTAACCAGATTGGGAAATTGTCTCACGTCGAAAATTTTCAGAGAGGGGGAAAAAAATGTAAACGACAAAGATAAGTTAGAAAATTTGGTTTATAAATGGGAGGAAAAGAAGGAAGAAATTTGAAATTTCATGGGTTAGGTGTCGACTTCTTTCCCACCTCCCCCAACTGTATGGCCATCTATTGCCGAGCTATAATTCAGATTCATAGCTAGAGAAGGAAAAAGATCAAGTTCAATGATGTTATGATTCATGGCGATGGAAACTGAGTTTTTGTCCGGATAATAATATAGGAAAACTGAACTTCCATAAAGTTGTTTTTTATAAGATATTTTCTACGATATCAATCTATTTAAGTCAGGAGTATTCTTCAGCTCGAAAACTTAAGGCGAAGGAAATTCTAGGGAGAACTGTCATACCTATAAATGATACGTACTTAGACTCACCATTATTCACAAATAGATCTAAGATAACTTGTAGCCTCTAGTTGAGAAGATGAAAAACAAAATGCGTAATTGGAAAGGGACAGATCTGCACACGGCGGAAAAAATAGTTATTGTAAAAAATGTCACAATTTCCTTATAGCGGCTTAATCCTGAGATTATTCAATTATGGACAAGGTCCCAGGGTTTTTTCTGCATGTGGGGTTTCCTCGTTAACAAAATCTTGCTGTGTCTTTTACTTTTTATTTCCGCAATTATAATTGTTTTTATTATAATTGGAAGTAAAATACACAAACGTTAATTCCTAATTACTTGATAGCAATCCTATTGTGTTTGGCTAAGTCCGAACCTATTATCAGGTTTTTAAGTTGATAATACCACCTCATCGTTACGATCCGTGTTAGTCGGGTTTTTCATCTTACTTAATTTTACAGACCTTGGGATATTGAACATCTTTCGAACCTCCTCATCAGGAAGGGACTTAGCATTTGGAATCGCTAGGATGAAATCGTCTGAATACCTCGAGGTCAGTATCAGTATTTGAAGATGGAGGTTTCATTCGTTCCTAAGAGTAAAATATAGATATGTTTGCAATGTGAAGGACACAGTTAATGGTATGACGAGGGCAAATATATTTTAAATATTCAAGAGTCCGCACATATTGCAAATGAGGAAGAGAAGAGCTACAGAATGTACCCCATACTAGAAGCATTTCTTCAATCGTGGGAATTAAACTATAGGTTGGCGTGCATACTTAAATATTGTCGGTTTCCTATCAAATATTACCAGATTCAACCATCAAATCCATCTTGCCTTCTTTCCCATGAACTCAATAAACTTATTTGGTTCCGGAAATATCTAGGGTTTGGTATATCCATCAAAAGATGATTAATACAAGCATGTGAGAGGAAGAAAAACATAAGTTTAACAATAATCAATCATGAAATCGTGGAAAAATAGAGAGATTTAACCAGATTGGGAGTTTGTCTCACGTCGAAAATTTTCAGAGAGGGGGAAAAAAATGTAAACGACAAAGAGAAGTTAGAAAATTTGGTTTATAAATGGGAGGAAAACAAGGAAGAAATTTGAAATCTCATGGGTTAGGTGTCGACTTCTTTTCCACTAATGGAAAAAAATAAGTCGAAAGGAAAATCAACTCCACCCTAAAATATTATGCCAAACAGTTGTAATTTCAACCACCTCATGTTATGATTCATGGCGATGGAAACTGAGTTTTTGTCCGGATAATAATATAGGAAAACTGAATTTCCATAAAGTTGTTTTTTATAAGATATTTTCTACGATATCAATCTATTTAAGTCAGGAGTATTCTTCAGCTCGAAAACTTAAGTCGAAGGAAATTCTAGGGAGAACTGTCATACCTCTAAATGATAAGTACTTAGAGCAACTGCAGTGGGCGACTAAACCCATTTATTTGGTCTCTGGACCAGGCGTAGTGGGACGGACCATCGACTAAATCCCAGACTAAATGAACAGTGAGCGAGTATATTTGGTCGGGGACCAAAGACTAAGCCCAAATATAGTCGAGCGGTGATAAAGTTTACGCCCCACACCAAGCGGGGATAAAGTTTACGCCCCACACCAAGCGTACGTAAAGTCTACGCCCCACAGCAGGCGTAGTTTATACCCCCGCCCCATATATATATATATATATATTTTTTTTTAATTTATTGTGGGGCGGGGTTTATACCTCCGCCCCACTCAAAAGTTTAAAGTTTTTATATGGGGCGAGGTTTATACCTCCGCCCCATTGTTTTGAAATTTTTTTTTTTTTTTTGTTTTTTAAGTTTTCGTCACCGGGCGAACGTATACCCTCCGCCCCACATCAGGCGGACGTATACTTCACGCCCCACACCAGGCGTTGATATAGTTTACGCTTCACCAAAATTTAATCTTCCTCCCACTGCGTCACTCAACGGACTAAACCCAAATTTAGTCTTTTTTTTTCCCTCTTTGGTCTTTGGTTATACTCGCACCACTGCAGTTGCTCTTAGGCTCACCATTATTCACAAATAGATCTAAGATAACTTGTAGCCTCTAGTTGAGAAGATGAAAAACAAAATGCGTAATTGGAAAGGGACAGATATGCACACAGCGGAAAAAATAGTTATTGTAAAAAATGTCACAATTTCCTTATAGCGGCTTAATCCTGAGATTATTCAATTCTGGACAAGGTCTCGGGGTTTTTCTGCATGTGGGGTTTCCTCGTTAACAAAATCTTGCTGTGTCTTTTGCTTTTCTATTTCCGCAATTATAATTGTTTTTATTATAATTAGAAGTAAAATACACAAACGTTAATTCCTAATTACTTGATAGCAATCCTATTGTGTTTGGCTAAGTCCGAACCTATTATCAAGTGATCATACTTCATTGTTGTATTGTCTCGATCTTTTATCCATAGTCAATCACACAAGTTATCTCGGTGTCGTATTATCTCGATCTCGTATCCATGGACGATCACATGAAGTGTGAACCGATTAGTTGCATTGTCTCGACTCAGTCCATAAACAATCATTTTCGAAGAAAGGACTTATAGGCAGAAAAGTTTTTAGATTGAGGTATATTTGGGTACCCTCGTCTTTTCAGGGTTTATTCTCAATAACCTCAGAAAAACCAAATTGAAAACGCAACGAAACCATAATAACTTCACGCAAAAAAGATGAGATTAGACCTAGAAAACCATTGAATGAACTCTACTCATGGAAAATTGAAATAAAATCACCGATTTAAAACCTAAAAACCTAAAAATGAAATCACTTTGAATCTTCTTCCAAAAATCTTATTAATTAACGGCAACATGATTATCCTCGATTAATTTCACCATGTTCTCTCGGCAAAAAAAGGTAATCATAAAAAAGGAGAAGACGAAGGAAAAAGGAAGGAAAAGAAAACGAGGAAGAAGAAGCGAGGAAGTAATTTAGAACATGTGGGTGTGAGAAAAATTTTAATCCAGAAAATGGATGTGCGCGTGTAAATTTTCGTCCGTGGGTTTCACAGTAAAAAAAGATCTGAAAAATGGGTTTAACAGTAGTTTTCACTTTTGAGAATTTTATCGTGTCCGAGTCCGCATCTGTGACTAGGGCTGTCAATGGATATTCGATATCCGGTATCCGTTTCCGAATATTCGGATTCCGTTAGGTTAATATCCGACATAACGATTATCCGATATCCGATAACCTTAACGTAACGGATATCCGTTTATTAACATAACGGTACCGGTTAAGGGAGTTTCCGTTAGGTTAATATCCGATACCGTTAGTGTATAACTATATCATAAAATTTTCGGAAATTTTCGATACCTAATACCCTTTAGGTTTACTCTTTAGTCATTTGATTACGTCTCTCCTAAGTAAATATCGGAAATTATCGAATTATTAACGGAAATTATCGGAAATTATTGAATATTAACGGAAATTATCGGAAATTATTGGAAGTTTTTTGTATCATGAGTAGATAACGGAAATTATCGGAATAATATCCGATATCCGATAGCTTATCCTTAACCTTATCGATATGGAATTTTTGAATTCCGACGGATATTATCGGATACCGGATATCCGATAACCCTTAACCTTAACCTTATCAGAATTGCCAATATCCGATGGATTTTTATCCATTGAC
This sequence comes from Papaver armeniacum, assembly GCA_023531295.1. Lineage (NCBI taxonomy): Eukaryota > Viridiplantae > Streptophyta > Magnoliopsida > Ranunculales > Papaveraceae > Papaver > Papaver armeniacum. Next base: position 111,062 of record JAJJWW010015114.1, read on the forward strand.
AGCCCTATCTGTGACTGTGCTAACTCTGGACCCGACCAACCCGATCCAATGTCGCTAACCGCCCTATACGGTAAGAGTTGTCTAAACCCTAACTATTCACGGTACGTCTCGATTGTACACACATAACAACAGACTTCACTCACAACCGATCGATCAAATAATCAATGGCCAAGAAAACTCTGATACCCCACATATGAATATTTGACCGAGATCCTCAGCATCCCTTCTATTGTATCTGTTTTACACCCTCTTCTTTCATTTTTCTATTCTCTCTCCGACAGTATTCTGAGAGAGGAGACTCCATGATCATCTCCTCTTCAACCTTCTTCCATCTATACTAACTCAAAATCCAAGTGTTGCTAGTTTGGTTGATATCCAAATGTATTCTACAGGTAAGGGGAAAAGTTTGATCATTGATTTTCATTAATTGTGGTACTGTTACTATTAGGGTTTAGTTTGATTTCGATTTGTTAATTTGATTTCGATTTTTTGAGTGAGTTTTTAATTAATTGAGGTGCTCTTATTAATGGGTTTTAGTTTGATTTGTATTTTTTTGATTGATTTTCATTAATTGAGGTACTCATATTAGTGGGGTTTAGTGCGATTTTTTTGTTTGAATTTTTTTTTTTTTTGTTGTTGTTGTTGTTGTATTGGTTAGTTATCATCTCGTATGGGTGGATTTTTCTTTCACACTGCTTTGTTTGATTTCTTTTGAGGAAAGGTGTTGATTTTACTTTATATGGTATATATGATCATGTTATCAATTTACTGTTGGTGGTGATTCATAGAAAAAAGAATTGATCATTTGTTTGTTCACATGCATGTCACTGTTTGCTTGTATGAATGAATGAATGAATGAATGATCTCTGTTTATGAGTTGGTACTATTGGCATGATTTGAGTAAAGCAATTATAAGTTTTTACAATCTCATAGAATAAAGTGTATACTTTATCCCTTAGTAAAGCAATTATGTGGTTATGTTATTTCATGCTTTAAAATATAATATTATCTTCTATTCTTTATATGAAGTTTTGAACTGCATTTATTGATTTGCTAATGACTGATGTTCCCTTCAGTTGGAACTATGGATGTCGATCAGTCAACCCCTGCTTCAACTGTGGTATGTATACAATCATTTTTACTGAACTGTATTTGTCAATTTATCTTCTTAATTTCTACAGTAGAAGTGAATTAAAGACTGTTATTATATGAGGTCTACCTGCTTGATGGAGGGCCATTGTTTTGTCTTGTTTAGAATCTATTTTTGTATTCCGATGCCATTCTCTATGACTGCACTCACATTGCAAGCCTCGACTCACTTTAAGACAGGCTTTTGCTATCTCAATCTTGGATATCACATAACCTCTATAGCCGTAACAAAGCGAGTCTTCATGGGGCATTATATATATACTGTTTTTTATTTTAAATTTTTTAAGAATCTTGCACTTTAAGATTATGGTTTTCTTCTAATTTTTTTTTCTTGGTGGAGCTTAAGCAGGAGGAGAAAAAGAATGATGAAGAATCAAGAATCATGAGTACTGAAGCTTTCTCCAACTTACCCCTCTCTGAACCCACCATGAGAGCTATTGAAGACATGGGTTTTCGGCGCATGACTCAGGTAACAGTTTGCTTGAATATCTTAATTAGAATTGTTCTGTAGTTTGAGTGTGAAAGCATCCACAGTTGCCATCAATGTAGGCTTAGTTCTGTTGTTATTATGACTTTAATTAAGGCATCACGGAGGAGAACAAAACTTCTTTTGGTTGCATCAAACTTACAATGGCTTAGTATAATATATGATTTCCACAAGATTTATATTTTAGTTAAATAAAGATGGTTGTTTCAGAAGAAATTACACGAAAGATAGGGTAGAACTAACGAGTGCCATTGTTTTGTCTTGTATAGAGTCCATTTTGTATTCCGTCCCTATTTTTGGGACCACCTTAAAGCCGCCATTACTCGATGACTGCAGTCTGGTTGTGAGCCATGACTCTCTTGTGATAGGCTGATATCCTCTTGGGAAACATTTGATCTTGTATTTTTCCATCTCAATCTTGGGTAATGTAACCTCTGGAGCCATAGTAAAGAGAGTCTTCATGGGGCATGTTGAGTCTAAGAAGCACCGATACCAAGTCTAGAGGGTGAGTTGATGTTTTGACAGAGTTTCAACAAAGCTCTTACTAATTGGTCTTAAAACTCTTTACAAATCTCTTACAATATGTGCGTGAACTCTAGACTCTCACTACTCACAAAACACTCGTGCACAATCTATTTACTGTGCTTACACTCAGAACACCACTCGCCACAACTTACAGTAAGGAGAGCTCTCACCTCTCAGTTATACTGAGGACTCAATTCTGCTCACTTGAGTGATTAAAAAATGAGGAGCTTCATCTCATATTTATACTTACAAAAGCTGCCAAGAATACTCTAGAGAGTATTATCTAGGCTGGTATAGAACTATCTAGACACATGTCAAACTGCTAACTTGGCCGACATACCTACATAGTCTGGAAAATTCTAGCCAACTATTTCCTAGATGATTCTAGAGAATTACCAACCGAACTTGGGAATTACCTACCGAACTTGTAAACTATTTCTATTTATTCTAGAGAATTACCAACCAAACGTTATTGTAAACTGTTTTTATTTGTTTTTGTAAATTTATTATGCACTTTAAGATTTTGGTACTCTTCTAAATTAATCTTTTCGGAGTGCTAATTTATGTTTCTGGATTACAACTGCAGATTCAAGCTAAATCTATTCCATTGCTTTTGGAAGGAAAAGATGTTGTTGGAGCTGCTAGGTCAGGTTCTGGGAAGACCCTAGCTTTCTTGATACCAGCTATTGAATGTATACGTAATAGAGAACTTGATACCCGCTTAAAGTTAAGTATCGGTAATGGAACTGGTGCTATTGTTATCTGCCCGAATAGAGAACTTGCCGTGCAGGTACACTTGTCCCGTTCTGCCTTCATACTTCAAGTTTGATATTGATACGATTTTTGTTTCGATAGCACCACTTTAAGCTGTGGCGAAGGACCTTCTTAAGGATAGCAAAGGAGAAATCTTTTAAACAAATTTTTGAGCTGCGGCAGAAACTTGATTTTAATACAATTTCTGTTTGTTTTAATATCCAGTCACATGCTGTGGCGAAGGACCTTCTCAAGTACCATCCTGAGACTGTTGGGTTGGTAATGGAAGGTACACCTCGAAAAAAAGAAGCTGAATCCCTTGTGAGAGGAGTAGATTTGCTAATTGCTACACCTGATAGACTTCTTGATCATCTTAAACATACCCAAGGTTTTATTTATGAAAACTTGAAGGTAGCAATCTTTGTTACTTTTACCCATTTTGAACATTTGATACATGTGGTCTGTTGTAATTCTTGGTGATGTGCCATTGTCTTTTAAGTTTTACGTCAATATTCTTGTTTTGAAAATATTGGAATAATTTTTATCAGCTTAATTTGAAGGTCAGGAAAATTGTTTAGTAGCACGATTTCACAAGTATATTTTTTTACCTATATATAGTTATAGTCAACATTTTTCTTGGATGTGCAGTGCCTCATTGTTGATGAAGCTGATCGAATATTAGAAGCGAGCTTTGAGCAGGTAATGGAGGATATTATAGAGCTTCTGCCGAAGGTATAATACGAACGAAAATGACAATAATATCATTATGTGGGTATTATAATTGCAGTTTATTTCTAGTATGATAGCTTTGTGCATTTATTCCCAAAACACTCGTTAACATTGACTGGATTTCCTTGTGTGTGTTAGACAAATGGATAATCATAAGCCTATGATTTACGTTCGAGCTAACTGTATCAATTGCTGATGTTCAGGGTAAAAGGCAGACAGCTTTATTTTCTGCTACCCAGACCAAAAAGGTTGGTTACGTTGGTATATGAAATTAAACTCTGTGTAGTGCTAGTTATCATCGTCCACTAGTAGAGCTAGACTCGATTATTATTTTTAAAAGCAGACTTGATTATTATTTTATTAATGATCTATAGAAGAGTAGTGGGTTTTAATCAGACTTAATGTATCGATGATCTGTATAGTTCAACCTTCAACTTCTATTTGCTATTATCTGTTTGATCGTGTTACTCTATCAGTTCACTTATGAAACCTCATTACTAGGAAATACATATTGCAGGAGGAAGATCTCGCGCGCTTGTCATTTCAAACAACTCCTGTGTATATTGATGTGGATGATGGCATATCCATGGTAAATGCACAAAACTTTTTGCTTTCTTGCTAACCTTTATTGCAAATAAATCTGACAATATTTTTGGGACGCAGTCCAAAGTGGAAGGCTTGCAGCAAGGTTACTGTATTGTGCCAAGTGCGAAGAGATTCCTGCTGCTATATTCGTTCTTAAAGGGGAATCTGTCAAAGAAAGTGATGGTTCTCTTCTCTTCATGTAATTCTGTAGAATATCACTCGGAGCTATTGAGGTACATTGATGTCGACTGCTTTTCTATCCATGGAAATAAAAATCAGAATAAACGTACAAAGACCTTCTTTGATTTCTGCAAGGCAAAGAAAGGTATCTTATTGTGTACAGGTGATGTTGCTCGTGGGCTTGATATCCCTGCTGTTGTAAGTTATTATTTGCAGCCTATCTAATCTGTGTTTGACAGTAGGACACATTTTTTCTTGTCTAGTGAGAGAGTTCTTACGTCTATCCTGTGTATGCTTATTGAACTTGTAGGACTGGGTTGTACAGTATGATCCTCCAAATGAGTCGAAGGTTCCCACTTCTCTCTGCACCTGTCTTACGACCCTTTCTTTTTTCTTCCATGAGGTGATTCCTTTTATTGGATTTATTAAACTTTGTTTGTGTTCAGGATTATATTCATCGGGTTGGTCGAACAGCTCGTGGTGAAGGTGCAAAGGGGAATGCTCTTCTCTTCTTACTACCAGAACAAACAACATTTCTTAAATATTTGAAGGTCTTTCTCTTTCTCTTAGTTGGTATTTATTTATCTGCTAAAGTTTGTCTCCCAAATCTTATATTTATTTATCTGCAGATGGCAAAGATAACCTTGAAAAAGCACCAATATGATGACAGTACTTTTGTATACGTGCAGCCTCATTTGGTATGTTCTTTTATTTGAAAAAGAAAGTTTATTAAATTGTTTGTTCAACAACAGTTTGTAATCGTGATTAAATTGTGTATGAAATTACTATTACAGGAAGTTCTTGTCGAAGAAAACTATGAACTAAAGCAATTGGCAAAGGATGCATATAGATCGTATATATTTTCGTATTATTCAGATTCTATGAAAGACGTCTTCAATAGTCGCCTACTCATCCCTGAAGATGTTGCTGCTTCGTTTTGCTTGTCTGGTCCACCGACTGAACAGGAATAAGGGAATGGTGGATATATTGACGGATGTCATGTACCAAGATAGCCCAGTAGGAGTATGAGAGGGTACCCTTTCTAGTATGTATTTCTTTTGTTATCTGGGACTGGTTAATCCCTAATAGTCTATATGGTTAGGAGTGATAGCTTTATATGTGTGTGTAAGAGAAAGCATTTATCCCTTGTGATTAATGACACCTGAGGGAGGCTGTGTAAACATTGGTCATCTTTTTTCTGGGGTTATTCTCAGACAGTCCAAATGAAAAAATTCAAGGGGGGGGAAACTAGAAACAGTTGAAAGTGAAGAAACTTCTTGGGTTTGGTCTTCATGATGTTTTTTCGCCTTCCTGATTGGCCCGGCCCACATCCAACTCCTCTATTCCGACTGGTCGTGTTGCCTAAATAGTGTTTTTATAACTTAGCTGCCTATAGATGGCTCCGTATCAGATCGCTTATGTACGACATAAAGAGTTCAGGCATAATCCATGTCATGATGGATTTTTGACCATATAGACCAAACAATGTTTTGTCCCATAATTCAAAAACTAATATATCTTACTTAGATTCATGAAGGAGAATGGAGCATGCACAGAGAGATGAACATGATTTTCTCCCATGACTCCAAAAAGAGTCGGATTCGATTCTATTAACTAGTTTCAATCAGATTTTGGACTTATTCCCGTCCAATCTGATCCGGAATGAAGACACTTTACAGGCTAAAACTAGAAATTCACAAGCCTATATGTCCGACTCTTTTGACAATATCAATAGCACTTTGATGTCGATTAAAACTTCCTGGGTTTCTGTCAATAGCACTTTTTATCAATCTTTTTTTGTCTTGATCAATTCTTCAATCTCAAAGGAATCAGGTTTTATGAGTACGATTTCGTCTCTTTGTTTAAACGTATTCCAATGTGAAGGCCGCAAAATTCATGCATGCTTGGGTAAAGAAAACTTGAAACGGTCGCAATTATTGTCCCAGTGAAGCTGAGCTTATTGGGCCGACCGAGCGAAGCGAGGGAGGTCCTTTATATGGCCAATTTTTTGTAAATCTAAGTGATCAATTACCACAAAAAGATTGAGAATGGTCCATGCTGAAAAACCAAAAATATCCCTATCTTTTAGTCCAATTACTATAACTCCTTATATATACTATTTTTAGGGGTATAATTGGAAAGCAAACTTTAATATAACATATCAAAAAATCCGTGCCTTGGAATTTTACGAATTTTATCTTGTTGGAAAGCTAATAAAAAAATCTATCCAACGAGCACAAACAACAATATCAAATTTAGAGTTTTTACGAAAAATTCGGAGATATTTATCATTTTAGGCACAATTTTAGAAAATTAAATGTATATTCATTATGCAAACCACCACAAAAGATACATAATACTTTATGTAGCAAAATTTTGGTTTATGCATCAACTAATTTTCCGTTCCAACTAATAAAACGATGTACTCCCTCCGTTTCAAGATAAATGATACTTTAATTTTAGGCACAATTCTCGAAAATTGAATGCATAGCCATTATGCAAACCACCACAAAGGATGCATAACACATTATGCAACCATATTTTGGTTTATGGATCGACTAATTTCGTTTCTGTAAAAGTGATACTTTCACAACCCTTTTCAGGAAAAGTGAAACTTTCGCTCCGTTTAGGGAAAAGTGATACTTTCGCTCCGTTTCGGAAAAAGTGATACTTTCGTCCGGTTTCAGAAAAAGTTTCACTTTTTCTGAAACCGGGCGAAAGTATCACTTTTTCCGAAATGGAGCGAAAGTATCACTTTTTCGGAAACGGGGAGAAAGTATCACTTTTTCAGAAACGGGGTGAAAGTAATCGCAGACGAACCCCATGTTCTGATTCTTTTTCGGTCGGCCCTCCCACCGTGGCAACGGTCGTACTAGTTTATACTTACACCAGTCTCTGGATCCATATGGACAGGAACTAAGCGTCAAATTTCTGGTGATCAATGGCCTCATTTGCCCGCTACTTGCTCCCCTCCTGGCCGTTGGATCTGATCACGAAATTTTTCACGGTAAAAGTTGCGGTAGGTGTAGAATTGTTCTATACCCCAAATCCATTAAACCCTGACATTTTACTACTAACAAGTGTTTGACCGACTCCATTATTTAACTGGCACCACCACCAGTTTAGAAGACAAAAATTGCTCACTTGCTGCCGGACGGAGCCAGCCTAGTAGGAGGGTGTGTACTTATACCCCTGCCCAGATGTCTCCAGAGCCTGATGTGAATGACACTTAAGCCCACCTGCAGGCCTATTTTTGGAATGACTTTTTGAGCGTCTCTCTTTTTTATGTGGACCATGAAGTACTTAGGCTTAGTTTGGTATTGCTGCAGCTTTTGTAAAAGCACTTTTTTGTTGTGCATTGCTGTACTGTGCTGTGAGAAAAAACAGTTAGACGTTTGATAAAATATTAATTAAAGTTGAAGCAGATTAAAAAAACAATCAAAATGTGTTTGGTAAAATTTCAGATTCAACCATTGTTGTTGTAACAAATGACAAAAACAGACATATCACTCATGGTAGTTTTATTCAATTTTATTGGGTTTAAAAATAATTAATTTTTTTATTATATAATATTAATGTTCATATTAATTACCACTATCATTATGATTGTTAAGAAATTATTTTACTTAACAATTAAGTAATTATTTAATATTTGCTTTTATTTTTACTGTTGACAAATTAAGTAATTATTCAAGCAAAAAATGAAATTAAAATTAAAATTAAGTAATTATTTAATATTTGTTTTTATTTCTACTGTTGACAAATTAAATAAATGGTATATAAAATAGTTCGGAATAATAAAAAATAATAATATTTATGGAATGCAATATAGGAAATAGTAAAAAATTGATTGTATATAAATTTAAGGGTAACTTTGTCATTTATAAAATAAATGAGGATAAAAAAGATAAATTAAGCATTAAATTTATGTGGGACCACAACTTATGCTTTTGTAGCTTTTAAAAGCTCCTCCTCCCCAGCTTTTAAAAATTGAGGAATTTGGGAAGTGCTTTAGATAAAAAGCACTTTAGTTTTTTTTTACCAAACACCAACTTCAAAATTTATTGACATACATAGGTTTTAAAAGTGCTTTTGAAAAAAAATAAGCATTAATTACCAAACTCAGCCTTAGACCATCCATCCTATCCGAATTACAAAAGATGCCCAAGTTACCCTTTAAATATATATATATTTTTGAAACTTTTAGTTTAATGCAATTTTTTACTTAACATTTTTAAAAAATAATGATTTTTTAGTAACCTTTTTTAATTAATTTTATTTCATAAAAAAATTGATCAAATAAGATAAAATAAATTTTTTTAATTCCAATCAGCGGGTTGAATCAATGCCTTGGGCCCAGACAGTTTAGAGTTGTAGTTTGTTATCGCCTTGGTATCCCATTGTTTGTGGAGGATGGTCTATGCTCGTGCTGCAATAAACCTATGGATATTTTTGGGGATCATGCGCTTCACTGTGCTAATGATGTTGGAATTAAGTTTCGACATGATTTGGTTCGTGATGTAATTGCTGATATATGCTACAAGGCTGGAGTCCATGAGCGCAAAGAAGTTGCTCTGGGTTTTCTGTCTGATGACAACAAGGATTTACGACCTGCGGATATTCTTGTTCTTAACTGGGAGAATGGCCAAGATGTGTGTATGGATGTTACAGGTGTCTCTCCGTTCATTGGTGAGGGTGTTCGTGCCTTTATTCTAGGCCAAGCCATTTCAAGGGCAGTTGCGCGTAAACGTATTAAGTATTTGGATGAATGTACCTCACATGGTTTTGGGTTGGGTGTCTTAGCTTTCACTACTCTAGGGGAGCTTGGTGAAGATATGATTTGTTTCTTCAAGCGTTTGAAAAATTGTTTAGTTAGTAATGATGTTGGTAGTGGTACAGGTAGATTTATTTTTCATAGGTTGGGTGTTGTTATTCAGAAAGGGGTTGGTGCCCAGCTTGTAGCTCGGTTACCAACTAAAAGTGTAAAAATCTAAACTTTGAAAAATTATTAATAATTATTAATATTTAAAATGAATAAATTATGTAAAAAAAAAATCAATATTTTAGTAAAAATATTAAAAAAATCACAATTATGCGGTAGAGAAGGAGATGTTAACTCCATACCCCATGTCTCTACACGATACAATCCTCTGACAGCACAATAAAATCCAGCACGCTCAAGACTATTTGCTAGTTGTACCCGTAGATGGGTTAAACCAAAAGATTGGGCCTTGTCAATTTCGTTCAGTCCTTTGTTACATGATAGGTATCCCATTTTTGAAGCAGGTAGCTTCTGTCCTTGTCCTTGTTGCCATAAAGAGATGGACTTCTATGGCGATCATGCCTTACATTGCTCACATGATGTTGGTCTTAAATTTCGTCATGATCTCGCTCGAGATACACAAGCTGATATGTGTTACCGTGAAGGAATTCCGACAAGAAAAGAAGTCGCTCTAGGTTTCCTTTCGAATAGTGGTGGGGAACTCAGGCCAGCAGATATTTTGTTATATAATGGGAGAATGATCTTGATGTGTGTTTAGATGTTACTATTGTTTCGCCCTTTGCAGGTGGTGGTTTACATGCTTTTACTCCGAGGCTTGTTGTCTCCAATGTTGTATCTCGGAAACATACCAAGTATTTTGATAAATGCAGGTCACACGGATATGGTTTCGCCACCTTAGCTTTTTCAACGTTGGGTGAACTCGGAGATGACATTATATACTTTTTTGAAGATAATGAAAGTATTATATTTCTAGCCATGACACCAACGTAAAAATAGGAAATTTCCTTTTCTATAGAATATGGTTAGTCATTCAAAAGGCGGTCGGTTCCCAACTAGTGGCTAAACTCCCGGTAAACTTCTTGTAAATTTTGTTTACTAAAAATATTTTAAACATTGTTATAAAAAAAATTAAAAAAATAAAAAAATAAATTGCTAGTAATGATGCTCAAGCTGCAATAGATCTATGGACATCTTTGGTGATCACGCACTCCATTGTGCTAAGGACGTTGGAATCAAGTTTCGTCATGATCATGTACGTGATGTAATTGCTGACATTTGCTACAAGGATGGAGTCCACACACGTAAGGAAGTTGCTCATGGGTTTTGTCTGATGATGACAGAGATTTGTGTCCTGCTGATATCCTTGTTCATAACTGGGAGAATGGCCATGATGTTTGTATGGATGTTACTGGTGTCTGTCCCTTCACCGGTGAAGGTATCCGTGCCTTTGTTCCAGGTAAAGCCATTTCTAGTGATGTTTCGTGCAAACGCACTATATACCTGGACAAATGTGTCTCACATGGTTATGGTTTGGGTGTTCTAGCTTTCTCTACTTTAGGAGTGCTTAGCCTAGTTAGCAATTCGGGATTCGGCAAACGTACGAGTATTAGACGGTTTTGTAAAACCCAAATTCCGTCCAAAATTCGGTCAACGGGATGTGATTCGTCAGTAATTCGGAACGGCAAACGTACGTGTATAATTCTATTTATAAATGTGAGTTCGGCTCTGAAAATTCGGTATCTATTATAATAAATAATTATTATTATAAGGACATAGACTAATTTTTATGCATATTTGAGAGTTATTTAAAGAAAAAATAAACTTAATATGATGATATGAATAATATATACAATATTAGTCATCCAAGAGGACGTGGTATAGTGGTTTAGATGCACCTTCAAATCTCTTCAGTCATTTTTGTTTTATAAAAGTTACAACAATGTCTAATATTGGGCCGTGTATGCTCGAGACGCAGTAAAGCCCAAAAAGTGGGGCCTTCAAAAAGAACGCACAATTGGGGGATATGGAAACTAATTGGGGGATATAACTACATGACAAAATAGGGATCTAAATATCAAAGCTGGGTCACCCCTTATGTAATTATTTTTTTAATTCCTAATCTAGCCCTCACTAATCAGGTTTAGTGGTTAATAATAATTAGTAAAAATCTTAAGTATTTGGGGGATAAGTTAGTGTATTTTTATAGAATTTGTGTGAGTGAGGTGAGAGTAGAAGGAGGGAAAAAATATTTAAGAGGGCATTTTTTTTTGTGAAAACGGAGGATGATTGTGAAGAGAGAATTGTTGCTAAGAGGTTGAAAATTTGATTTTTTTTTTTTCTTTGAATCCACCATTGTTGCAGTTAAAAAAGCTCGGTGGCGGCATGGTATTAAACCAAAAAGCCATGCCAGCATTTGCTGGAAATTTTCATAAATTGCTTGCCACTATCCGGGGGGGTTGGGGGGACGTAGCTATCTAACTAGGGTGCTTAGGCTTAGTCCTATGGGCTAGATATTTAGCTGCTACATTGGCCATCCACGTCAGATAGGGAAACCTCCTAACCCCTATGTGATGGCCGATCTAGCAGCGAAACGCCTAACCATTCGGCGTTAAACGCCTAACAATTCGGCGTTACCAATTCTCTCTCCTTCTTTTCCTCTTTTTCCTCTCTCTCTTTTTTTCTTTTTTCTCCCTCTCTTTTTCTCCCTCTCCACGCTTCTCTCTCCCTCTTTTTCTTCTCTCTCTCCTTCTTTTACTCTTTCTCTCTCCCTCTTTTCCTTCTCTCTCCAGAAAAAATTATATAACACCGAACCATTCAGCGTTTTGGTCACTTTTTGAGCGCCGAACCATTCAGCGTTTCAATCTCGCTGATAGTTGGACTGCGAGCAAATGCTAGGAGAGAGAAGTAGCCATTGAGTGTTAACTTTTTTCCCACACTTTTTTCATGATTTGCAACACTTCTTGGCAAATCTAGCCGTCTAATCTAGCCCATAGGACTTAGCCTTAGTGAAGATACTTTTGTGTTTTTTTAAACATCTGAAAAACTGTCTTGTTAGTAATGATGCTAGTAGTGGTTTCAGTAGTTTTATTTTTCATAGATTAGGCATTGCTATTCAGAAGAACACGAAATTGGGGGATAAAAAAACTAATTGGGGGATATGAATTACTTCCCCCAACCAATAGTGTATGCTAAGGGGTGGTTTTGGGGTGCAAAATTACTAAAATATCCTCCATTTAAAATAAAAATCAAAAAACTTAAAATCCAAAAACAAAATCATATCCCGCATTTCCATCTCCACTTCTAATTAATCTCTTTCAGGGTTAGAGCTTTGAAACCCAAATATTCCTCATTCCCTTTCAAATTCTAAACTCTCCCCACTCTCTTTCAAATTCTCTTCTCCTTCTCTGCCGGCTCGTCACTTTGGAAAAGATTTTTTTTTTTTTAATTCGGAAGTGATGAAGATCATGCTGCAAGTGATGAAGACCATGCCGGAATTGATGAAGACCATGCCGGAAACCGGTGCCGGCATGCTTGGTAGCTAACATTCAATGTCGTAACTAAGTACCGGCATGCTCAATAGAAATCTATCAATGCCGGTAGTCAAGTGAAAAAAAAATTCAACTTTCTGGATACTTTACATCATGTGCCGGCATAAAAATTAAAGCAACATACTATGCCGGAAACCGGTGCCGGCATGCTCGAGAATTAACTAATTATGCCGGAAGTGGACTGATTAAAACCAGAAAAAATTCAAAACGGAATATTTTTTTACATCGCCGGAAGTGATGAAGACCATGCCGGAATTGGTGAAGAACCATGCCGGAAAATGGTGCCGGCATGGTTCTTCACTAACATTCAATGCCGTAACTAAGTGCCGGCATGCTCGATAGAAATCTATCAATGCCGGTAGTCAAGTGACAAAAAATTGAAGTTTCCTGGATACTTTTCATCATGTTCCGGCATGGAAATTTAAGCAAAAGCCATGCCGGAACTCCCGAAAATCAGATAACTGTGCCGGAAGTAGACTGATTAAAACCAGAAAAAATAGGTTTTTAAGATCAAAACCTGAAAAATATCCAGAATTAGTTTTTTTAGGTGGCAAACAATTTATGAAAATTTCCAACAAATGCCGGCATGGTTTTTTGGTTGAATACCATGCCGTCACCAAGCTTTTTCAGCTGCAACAATGGTGGATTCAAAGAAAAAAAATCAAATTTTCAACCTCTTAGCAGCAATTCTCTCTTCACAATCATCCTCCACTTTCACCAAAAAAAGTTCCCTCTCAAAATTTTTTTCCATCTTTCTACTCTCATCTCATTCACCCAAATACAAATACACACTAATCATTTAACAAATACTTAAGATTTTTACTAATTATTATTAACCACTAAACCTGATTAGTGAGGGCATGATTAGGATTTAAAAAATACTTAGATAAGGGGTGACCCCGAATTGATATCTGGATCCAGTTTTTGTCCTTTTCTTATATCCCCCAATTCCTTTTTTTATCCCCCAATTTCGCGTTCTATTCAGAAAGGTGTTGGGCTCAGCTTGTTGTTAGGCTACCAACCAAAGCTCGACAGGAATCTTTATATATTAAAAAAATAATCAATAAATTTTTCTTTATCAAACAAAGAAAAATAAAAAAAAAAGATTGATTTTTTTTTTCATTTTATTATTAATTTTTGATAACATTTTTTATAAAAAGTTATTTTATAAAAAGTTATTTATTTATTTATTTATTTATTTTAAATTATTTTTATTTTTTAGTGCATTTTGTCCATTACCAAAATATATGGATAAGGGGTATTGATTTTTAGTTCCAAATAACCTACCAGAAAAAGAAGAATGAGCCTCTCCAAAATATAATATTATATTTAAATATTATTAAAAAATATAATATTAAATTAGTTGCTAGGTTGCCGATAAGTTATTTGTAGTCCAAACTTGTATCTTTTAACATTAACAAAAATCTTATAAGAAATATAATATTATTTTAAATATAATATTTCTAAATAAAAATAATTAATGAATTACTTTAAGTAAATAGAATATTAATAATAATCATTCTAGGAACTAATTTTAATGAAAAAAAAATAATTTATCAACAATAATAATTAATTTATATGTAAATATAATTTTAGAGGAAATAATTTTATATTTCAATTGAAAAATTATTTAAATTATTTAAAATGAATGGAAAAGATTGATGACACCTAATGGTGGACAGATTTGGGGGATTTCTTTGGGGAAGCCTAGCACTTGAAAATGCCCCTGAGTCATGGCTCAAACCTCGGACTCGCTTGAATTGACGAAGTTGACCTCGACGCTTTATATTTTTCTTTTTCATTTTCTTCGTTTGTTACGTCGAGAGCAGAGATGGGAGATGAGGAACCAAACCCTAGATCTCTTCTCAGCTGATAAATTCTTCATCGCTCTCAAGAAATCCTCTAATATCTCTTGTTGATCTCCATTATCACTCTCAACGCAACCCATCTCTCCATATCTTTCAAATCATCTAAGCTTCTTTTAGAAGAATCATCATTTCTGATGATTTCAAAATCTATTAATTCTTCATCCATATCTTTTCTTTCATTTTTATATGTTTTTTTTGGTAATTTGGAACATGGGTTTTCTTCTATATTCTGATTTGAGTTCTTAATTGGCTTCAAGTGGGAAGGAAATATGGAAGAGGGAAAAAGATTAAGGTTTTGTGAAGGTATAATAATTTCATTCCATGTTGTTTACTTTTAGAGCCAGGGGTTTCCAATGCTCATACTCTACTTGATTAATTTGTTCTTCTAGGATGGTTTGTTTTGTTGGTTGACTATTTGATGGATGTTTTTTAGCTTTTAGAGGGTGTTTGTGAAAATGTCAAGGAGAGAAGTATGATCATTAAGCATGATAAAATATGTCTTCTCATATACTCCCTCCGTTACTTTTTAATAGGCTGGTTTGGTTTTTAGAGAAAATTAAGGAAATTAAGAAAACTAATCATTGAAAGTGGTCCTCATGACACTTGTCAATAAAAGAAGTGAATTGAAATGGTCCCCCATGACACTTGCCAGCAAAAGAAGTAAAGTGAAATGGTCCACATGACACTTGTCATCAAAAGAAGTTAAGAG
The DNA here is from genome assembly GCA_023531295.1 of Papaver armeniacum. Classification (NCBI taxonomy): domain Eukaryota; kingdom Viridiplantae; phylum Streptophyta; class Magnoliopsida; order Ranunculales; family Papaveraceae; genus Papaver; species Papaver armeniacum. The sequence continues at coordinate 126,378 of JAJJWW010015114.1, forward strand.
AAAAGTGGTCCCTAAAAACTAAAGTAACATTTGACTTTCCCAATTAGGAAACCATCCTATTTTCTTGAAATATTTATTTATAGAAATCAGCCTATTAAAAAGTAACGGAGGGAGTAGATTTTTGTCCATATGGATTTTTATTCCACGTTATCTTCTTCTAGATAATTGAAAATAGACAAATTATGTCATCAAATTTTTTAACTACTGATTAATTAGTAATTGACAATGGTGCAACTCATTTCCTGTTTGGATTGTACTAAAATTGATAAATTATAAAATGTTTAATGCATGTCTCTTTATCATGTGTTTGATACCCAACATTACTTAGAGAAAATCAATAGGTGATTCTGTATACTGTTCCATAGGTACCTGTGGAAAATTCATTTGGGCTCATATGAGTTGGTACCTGTGGAAAATTCATTTGGGCTCATATGAGTTGTGTATTCTTTAGTCGATACCAATCATAGGAATGTCCGAGACGCCTCATTCTTGGGAATATTGGATTTTTGTTCCATCAACCTAAGACTAGAAGAAGTATGATCATTAGCAGACATATGGATTTTGTAGGTTATGCAGCTCAATATATGCCAATCTATGACTCGTTATTTTCCTTCATCTACTTTTCACCAAATTACTTGAAACTGATTACACCGAAAATTTGTTACAGGTACCCTTACCTTACTCCGCAATAACTCCTAAAAATGATGTTGGAATTCCAATAAATTTTCCACCTAAACATGATGACTCGTCGACATCGCTTGAGCAATACTATAAAGATACGGTTATGACTGTATGGCGTTACGGTGGAGGTTGTCTAGTTGGTATGGTTGTTGATCACGACTCCGAAGTTATTGGTGTTGACACACTTAAGTTATCAATGGTTCGACCTTTAATTACTCTCCAAGTACAAATCCTCATGCTACAGTTATGATGCTCGGAAGGTAACTAGCAATATTTTCTCAACTTCAACACCATAACTATGTGTCAACTAAACTTTTGATATAATGTACATTACCTGACTGATTAGAGATTAAGAAACCTAATTAGTGTAATTTTTTTGATGATAGGTGTGTGATTGCACTATCACACAAAAAAGGTTGAGAAACCACTCGGATTACTTTCAAAACCAATATGTCACTTGGTCCCGTCTCTTAGCAAAAACCGGGCATGGGTACAACGTGGAGAGGAACACTTTTGATTGAAGCGAAGAGCAACGGGTTGAATTAGACAAGGTTAGAGACTATATCTGTTTTGTTTGGAATTAAGTTTGCATTTTAAATTTATTTTCTACTAGCCTGAGTTTTAATTCTTTCAAAATGGAGTGTATACAGTTAGCTAGCCTGACTTTTATTTGAAATACAATCAGTAGTTTTAGAATTTATACACCATCATGTGCCAAACTAGAACAATGTACGTACTCAATGCTAGCATGAGTCAAGTAGATAGGTGGTGTAAAGGCACCCCAGAAAAAATAACAATGTATCAAGAAGATGATCTGATGATGAACATGGGCTGTAGAGTATGTAGTCAGTTGCTTTCACCCTTACCACCAACTGGTCTTGAAGACGTACTGTTATAACTATTAGGTATTGATTATGCTATGGTAGCATGTTAGTGTTCTGAATACCTTCTTAACTGCAATATGGAATTATAACTAATAGGTATTGATTATGCTTTGGTAGCTCATTAGTGTTCTCAATACTTTCTTAACCGAGCATATTTATATGAGTTGTGTCACTTTTGGGGAAATTTGGACACACTATACAAGGAGACAAGGCTGAACATCCTTTCAAGGGCTATTATTAGATTAAAACTATATTTAATTTTTTATTTCAATGTTGAAGTTTAAACTGTGAACAAATGAATCAATATTGAAGTTAATGAATGAATGAATCAGTATTGAAGTTATTTGTCGATCTTCAATTGAATATTTTCTTGTCGATATACACTATGAAACATATATAAATGATAATGACTACAGCTTTATGCCAAGTTTTTGTTTGGACTAATGGGTTTGTTAATTGTGCCAGGGTCTAACATTGGGATGGAGGAACATACCCCAAAACTCTTCGGATACCTTATGGTGAGCATTTCTGCGAGTAAGGATATCTTGGACCTGGTTCGTCTTCCTGATTCATTTGCTGGTCCTCAAGTTTGTTTTGAGCATATATGCCAGTAAGGATGTCTTGGCCCTGACCTCTCTCAAAATTGACATGTCATTGAGCTGTCAAGTGGCGTGGGAAAGCAGTTTCCATCAGGCATCCTGGTGGATCTACTGTGACTGTGTGATCCAGAGGTCGATGCAGTTAGAGTCAAGAACCCAGAATGGCTTATTGTTGTTGGTGTCTGTACCCATCTTGTTAGCATCCCTTTTCCTAATGCATGGGGATTTTGGTGGTTTGTTCTGTCCATGCCATGGTTCTCACTACGACATTTCAGGCAGGATTCGGAAGGGTCCCAACACCAAAGAACCTGGACGACCTGCTTACAACTTTTTGGAGGATAACAAGTTTCTTTGTGCTTTTAGGATTTTAAACTTGAAATTTACTTTAGAATTCATTATTTGGTGATGTCTGATATGTTTGATTACATGAAAAAGAAAGATGGTTAAGAGTCTATTGAATAAATTGCTAGTGGTCAATGCTTGTGGTCTAAAAGGGTACTTTCTGTCCCATAAAATTCAGTCAGTTGAGTCAGGTCTGACTCACAAAACAAACACATTTTCTGAGTCAGGCCTTAGCGAGTCAGATCCAGATGAGTCAGGTGATTTCACTCAGATCCAGACGACTCAGATGAGTCAGCTGCAAACAAACAAGGTTAGCCTGGAGGGTCATGACATCGGTTCAAATAGTTTGTCTTAATGGGCCTGCGAGGAAAATAGCCTCAAGTTCGATGGGTCAGTCTACAGACTACGGTCAAACCGGGCAAATGTCTTCCCCTTATTTCACTAGAAATAGGGTTTTATCTGTGAAAAAGTGTGCCTCCTCCTCATCTCCGTGAAATAGATAAACCCTAAAAATACAGATAACAGCGGCAGTACCCTCACTATCTGATTAATTCTCATCGACGGCAACGGGATCATAACAGAAGCCAACAACAAGAAACATAATCTGTCTCTGCAAAATCACCATGGAAGAAGACTACACGTTAGATCTAGAATTGGAAGGAGGAAGGCTAATTTCAATCAGCCTAAAAGATGACTATGATCTCTGCGAAGAATTAGTGGTACAAAACGGCATATCAAGATCAGAACAACACCGACGTCTCTGTGCCTCAGCTTCAGCTATGAGAACACATATCAAAGAACATCATGAAATTCTAACTCCACTCTCTTATTTGAGGGCCGCTATCTATGCCATACTTTATGCTGGCAACTTCGGAAGCTATATATCTTCAACTTCACCAATTGTTTCAGAAGATATCTCTACAATTATTTCTTTAATGTCAATTTTAGTTCCTTTAGTTTCTTCAAAACCTTTAGATCCTTCAGAATCTTTAGGTTCTGAAGCGGGTGATGGTGTTACTGCTCTTCTGCCCATGTTGAAAAATCCTAGATCACCTGCTACGACTCGTTCTGTGATTAAATTGATAGGGGTTCTGCTTGAAGAATATGATTTTGGAGAAGAGGATTACACTAAAGATATTTTGAAGATGATTTTTGAGTTTTCAATTGATAAACACCGGGAAGAATTAAGGCTATCTGCACAAGTGTGGGTTGAGAAGATTTATAAGTCTATTCAAGGTACAAATGTTGTGAATAAGGTGAGTGAGTTGTTTTATAATTTGTTGTTTGACAAGTATTTGGGAGATGCAATTGCTGTAGCATGGCATAAAACGGAATTGACAGAGTATATGTTGATGGAACAGACAGAGAACAAGTTTATGTTGATGGAGTCTGTACATATGGTAACTGTGCTTAAGCTAATTGTGCTATATTTGTCGAATAATGTTGTTTCGAAAGTTATGTCGGAGATCTATAACATCTTGGGTTTGAAGTTTTCATTACTTACTAGGACTAATTTTGCACTTCTTAAAGCTATATTGGACTCTCCCAGGGCGGACGAGCTCAATGGTCCAAATTTGGAGATGGTTATTTATGCACTGGTAAATTATGTATCTGATAAAGATAAAGATAACAACCATAACAATCCTGTTGATACCATATTGTGTGCATCGGTTTTATTAAAAATGTGTATTCATAAACTTTATGTCGGTAATCGGATTATATGGTTGAAGTATTTTACTTCGGTATTTGAGGCTTTAGCGGGTGTTGCTACTGCTGAGATTAGTGTTTCTGAAGAAATTGCTGGTATACTGAGAGAATTGAAAAATCAACAGATTGATTATGACTTATAAACTCAAGGGGAGTGCTAGTTTACTTTACTACAAGCACTATTACTTGGAATTATCCCAAGCTGCTATGGAGAAGAAAGATCTTGTATGGGAATGAATGTGGGAGTGCCTTTAGTCACTTGGATTATCTCCGTTGCTCTTGTTTCTTTTGTGCAATTTATTGTTGCTTTTGTTATTCATTGGCACATATTTGCATGGGGAGAGTGCCCTTTTTGTATGTGCATTAGAATGTAATATTTAGGCCTTCATTATCGGAACTATTAGGTTTGGTTTGTACTACTTTCAGTGTGTTTTCATTCAATATATATGATGCCTGTTATGATATCGTGCACAGCCAACGTGTATGCTTCTCTGGGTCTTTTATAAGCTGAAATTAATTGCAGGGTGCAAGCGTATTTCCAATGTGAAAAGAAGATATCTCTGATATCCATGTTGCTTATTATGTTTTATCAGGTGCTTATTTCACATTTGTAGATTTACCTGCTCTTACTTTGGTTGCAATGGGTAATTTGAGCAGCTTCTGATAAGGTGATATTTATCCATCTTTTGGGAAATAGATATACCTACCTATATTTGCTTTTTATTTTATTTTTAATTTCGAAACGGAGGCTAATTCCCTTTTTATTTTATTTCCAAACTGAGCTTCTGAACAAGGAGAGGTAGCAAAGATCAGACAGGCTTAAGAACGGTTGACCACACTGAGTTTGGAGTTGAAGGTGTGTTCTTTCTGACAGTGAACGCGAGTATATGTTTTTCCACAACCACAATCCAAGTGGAGATATGCTTCTCTGTGAAGGTATAATACTTAAGCCCAGTAATGGTACTTGAAATTGTTTTATCTTGATCATGGTTGTTTTCTGCTTCACATTACTCTAGACTGTTTCTGTTTGATGCATCTCCAACTATAAATCCACTAAGTATTCTCCTTTTTCATAAAACTTTGTACAGGCATCTGTTTTCCAACATGGCTCTGTGAGTTTGAGGGAAGAACCTTGTAGATTAATACAACTTTCTGCTATGAAGATAGCTAAGAAGGCTGGTTGTATCTCTCTTACGATCCAAATTTGAGATCTCTGTGGCCTAAGGATGCTAAGAAGAAATCATGGTCATTTGGGACCAAGCAGATATCGTTAAGGTATAGTTGGTCAAACTCGTACTACTATGACCAAAAGATTTTAGTAAATTATTTTGTACCGAGTACCAAATAGTCCGATGGTGGTTCTGTTAAATGTAGTCTTCCTTTAACTTACAGATTAGTTAGGAAAAAATTCATTCCTGACTGGTGGCGCTAGTGTACCCTAATGTTAAGATTTTGCTGGTAACTGAATGGTCTTAGGCCTGCAGATGTTATATCATGGTAAGGCGTATAAATTAGATGTTTACAACAGGATGATTAAGTATTTATCATGTGGTAATGAAGTGTGAGTTTTCTTGTAAATAATCTTATCAATTATATCTACAACAGGAATCTAAGGGCAAGGTTGATGGTGTTATTGTTAACTTTATTAACTGGTGCTGGCAAAGCATTTGTGAGTGGGCTGTTGAACTGTTTTTCTGCTGACCTAAATCTCTACAGGTACTCTATCCCTCGTTTATGCATGAATTTGGGTGAAAATATTTGGTTAAATCATGTAGTTCACATACATTGTTACAGACATTGCGTAGTATCAAAGTTTCTTGTACTTTATTTCTGTAGCCATCATTCCCCATAGAGAAGTGCATTGTTCATAATATCCGCCCTCTATATGTTACTTAGTTGTCAGGCAAATGTCCTCTGTATGTTTTTTTAATTATGAGGAAAACTAGATTTTGCGAAGAACAAAAATTAAGAGCAAGTACTTCTCGCTCAATTCCTCTGTAACAATTCTTGTTCTATGTAATTACTAAACATTGTCAGGGTATTAAGATGCTTGCCCTTGGAATTTTTCTGCGTGTTTTTGGCTTCTTAAAGTTGCCAGTCACAGACTAGCGTTTGTGGCCAATCTTGAAGTATATCTCCATACCGTACTGAAAGGTTGCTGAGCAATAATTCAACCATAAGGACTGCTATGAGCTTCTCTTGTTATGAGTCGCCATTGTCATCCCATTTTACATAACATTCGATCTGTGTTTTGCTAAATATGTACTTTGAAATTCCCTGAAAAAGCCGCTTCCCAGTTATCATACTTTAACAATCACAATTGGTCAGGGTAAAGATCAGAACACATCAACTGGTGAGAGATGTTGAAAATGGAAATTACAGCTCATGCATATTATAATTCTCATAATTCATGAATGGGAAACATGAGGTGCAGGGGAATTTTTTTTTTATGTCTATATTTTTGTAAATTGTAACAATGGGAACACTCTTTTTTTGTTGTGTTATGTGCAGGACGAGAAGAAGTTGAGAGAGACGCTCTTTTGTTTGCAAATGCCCATGGAGCACTCACGGTCGCAGAAGGAGGTACAATTCCTGCCTTGCCTACGAAAGAAGCCGCAATTCAGGTCTTACCAAAAGTTGAAGCATGAGAAAGACAGATTCCAGTGAGTTCTTTTTATTTGCTCTTCTTTTCAAACTGCTATAATAATTTAAGGGATTCCTAGAATGCGACTATCATTAGTAATCATTCTTCTTTCCATTTTGTCTCTTCTTTCCCTATCGTCAGTACTCATTTTACTAAGCCCTGCAAATTGCAAGACCTGGGGCTAAGCCCTGCTCGGCAATTCGGAGTTTTGCTTGTAGACCCTCATCGTCTGCTCTTGCTGTTCACCTGCAAAGTTTATATTGAATATTTATAAATAAATCCTTGAATTTACTACAGTTTCAGTTTATTGTCTGTACATGCTTTTGTGCTTGGTCTGCATAACTATAACTACTTATGGAAATGAATTTAGACCCTGGTCTGAATTTCCTCTTAAGGTAAGAAGGATGACCACCACCCCCATCTGCCTGGTCGTTTACCAAAGCTGGGGAAACAGAAGAGACCATCACAGCTCTGAAAACGAAGCAAAACAAAAAACCAGACCTGGAAGATGCAGTTGAGTTGCATAATGTACAGATGTACTTATAGTTGCCGCATTTTTTTTTTTTTTTTTTACCGATTGTGGAGTTTAGACCATGTTTTACGCTGAGCAAATGGCAACAGGCCAACATCGAGATAGATGGCCCTAGACCATGTTCTTGACCTCAGGCGCACTTATAATATGCGGCCAGTTAATTTTGGCACGGATTTTGCAAGACCCACTAGGCCTCAACTGCTGCAACTTAATGCACAGCCGTGTATGTCAATCGGTATTTAAAGAGAGCATTCCTGCCTCGTTTGATTGGGGGCCAGAGATTTTAATTGGGGGCCTTGACATTTTACTTGCACCCCAAATTTTTCAGGGGTGTATTAAACCGATAGTAAAAATACTATTTTACCCTTTGCGATTTTTTTTTCTTTTTCAAATAACGACACTAATTAACGACCCTTCAATGACAATAACGACTGTTAAGGGTCGTCATTGTCGTATTCAATACTATTACGACCCTTTAATGCATTTCTGCCATTATAACTCTTCAAAGATAACGACTCTTTTTAGAGAATAACGACTGTCAGTAACGACACTTCAAAAACCATTACGACAGTTTAGAGTCGTTATATACAAAATAAAAAAAAATAACGACTCTTTCAAAGGGTCGTCAAGGAATTGATTATGTATGTGACGACTCTAAACTGTCGTACATTTCCGCCATTAATGACTCCTCGAAGAAGATAACGACTCTTTTATAGGAAATAACGACTGTTTAGAGTCGTTGCTAAGATAGTCGAAACATTAACGACTGTTTAGAGTCGTCACTAAAACACTTCAATACCATGACGATTTTTCATACAAATCTGGGCCAAAAAAAAAAAAAAATCCAAAAAAAAAAAAAAAAAAAAAATTGCAAACACAAAATTTGAAAAAAAAAAGAAAAGTTAAACTCTAATTAAGTAAGATTATTACTAATTAATTAAGATTATCACTAATTATTTAGGGGCATTTTAGCCATTTAGAAAAAAAATTTATAAGGGGTGACCATAATTAGGTTGGGGTGACATTTTTTGTCCTCTAGTGAAGGCCCCCAATTAAAATCCTTGGCCCCCAATCAATTGAGGATTGGCATTCCTGGAGGTAAGATCTTCAATCCAGTTATGGAATGCAATTAATAATCCCCACTGAAATTTATGAGACACGAGATCAGAAGCACATAAACAGGGAGAAACCAAATCATACTTACAGTTGGTACAGTAAGTGCTAGGCCAACATTTGTTCATAGGCCAATAAATAAGCTTACCAGTTTGATAATTTACTCCCAACCATCCATCATAAATTACCAAGCAGGTTGGTGTTCAAGTAGTAGCATCTTACAAACATCATCAAGGTTGGTGAAGATAGTGATGGCGAAGTACAGTACAGGGATCGTATCCTTATCATCACTGCTGTCGGCCGGGCTGTAATTATGTCGGCCTGGTTTTGGGCTATTTAGGCCTATTCCTTTGCACATGCCAAACACTGATTTTTGGCATATATGCACCCACTATGGGTATGCCAAACTGCCAAACTCATATGCCAATATGTCATTTATGGCATATAGGCATACACGACAGAGTTAATTTCCAGCGAGCGATAGAGTCTCGGTTGCTCGATGGTCAAAACAACGCTCGATGGTCTGTATTTTTTTTTTTTGATAACAAAGAGCATATATTAATTAGGCAGTTCTAGGCACTGCAAGCCTATTTAACAGAGATGATATCCATGGAGAATAATCCTGGTACTCTTCTAATAAGAGTTTGTTCCTCCTGACTTTTTTTGCAACACAGTCTGCAATATTATTAAAGTCTCTCTTGACATGAGAGATTCTACAAAACTTGAAAGAAGAAATAAGTGTTCTAATATCTTTAATAAGGTGATTATTTTCCCATCTAACTTGAATACTGTCTGTGGTAATGGATTGCACCACAACTTCCGCATCTGCAAAAATATGGACTTCATGGATGTTAAGAGCTTTGATCCAGCTAAGAGCCTCCATGATTTCCATGCATTCTGCAGCTTCTGGATCTATCACTCCGTTTACATACGATCCTTTAACTCCATCACAGGTACCTGTAGAAGACAAAAGCACCATACTGGTGCCAAAAGTATTAGTCAAATGATCAAATGAGGCATCAACAAATACTTTTGCAATATTGGTGGCATATGTATCTATAGTGTTAACTTGAGGCTGCACTGTCGAGATATTGTTGGCTGTTAAACTGAAATTCTGCAGATGAAACTAAATTCGGTGGTCTGTATAACGCCAGCGATAGTCAAGTTATCGCTCGTTTCTCTGATTATCGCTTATCATATCTTCATCCGACGACTACTATTTTCCCCCCCTATAAATACCTAATTTCAATCTCATTTCAATTCACACCAGAATTTCTAAACCTCTCTAGAATTTCTCAATCTCAAATTCTTTTCACCACTCTTCCAATTCCAATTCCTCAGAGAGTATGGATGATAATATGAGTGTTGCTGAGTTCGATGAGTTTGTAGCAAACAAACGTCACTACACGAAATCATAGTATTTGTAACGTCAGAAAAACGTTACTATGTATATATTGTAACATCAGAAAAACATTGGAAAAGTGCCGTTGGTATTAGTGTTACAATAATTTATCAACAGTTACAAGCGTTACAGAAATATTTAATTAAGCAACGGTTATATGCATTGAAGAAATGTAGTAACGGTTGTCTAGTCAGAACCAGTTTTCTCTGATGACGTGTTTTGGGCAACTGTAATCGTTTCAAATTATTCAGTAACAGTTTGTTGTAACAGTTCATCTTTAACGATTATGACAGCTGGGTGGTATTGTTGTTCATGCAAATAATGACATTTGGTGGTTTGTACATAAATTTTAACGAATCGGCCAGCCGGCTCTGAAGTAAGACTTCGATTTTGTTGTGGAGAGATACTTGTTCGAACTAGAAGACAGTTTTGGGATTTTGAGGCGGAGATATATACACGGCAGGGGGGCAGAGGCCTCAAAATATTTATTGACCTTTTTAAGACACCGTTCCGGTTTATAGCTCGTCCGAGTCAACTCATTTAAGAGAAGTTTCAGATTCTTCTTCACTTCTGTCTCAGACTCCCAGCTTCATTCTCTGTTTATTTTTCCTGCAAATTAGATCGATGGAGACTCCATATCCAAAACCCATAAACCCAAATCAAACAAGAATCGGATGTATAGGAATTGGAGTAATGGGTCAAGCTATGGCTGCTCGTTTAATCTCAACTGGATATTCACTCACAGTTGTTGATTGTGGTTTTTAGCTTATGGTTAAAATAGTAAAACCGTACATCTGACAAGACGTCACTATGACCACTAGCGCATTTATTGAATCAATCAGCGTATTTACGTAAGAATTACCAGGGTACCTTTTTTTATACATGTGTCATGTTCCACGACAGAGCCCTTAGTATTAACTGACATCACCTCTGTATACACCTAACCCTAATTCTCCCACGGTGCCAATAGCAAACCATGCCAGCCACGTCTCTGCACCAAGGCATGCCAACCATGCCAGCCATGTCTCTGCGCCAAGGCATGCCAACCATGCTAGCCGCATCACCGTGCCAATGGCAAACCATGCCAGCCGCACCACCGTGCCAATGGAAAACCATTCCATCCACGTCTCTGCGCCAAGGCATGCCAACCATGCCAGCCGCACCACCGTGCCAATGGCAAACCATGCCAGCCGCACCGTCGTGCCAATGGAAAACCATGCCAGCCGAAGCACCGTGCCAATGGCAAACCATGCCAGCCACGTCTCTAAGCCAAGTCATGCTAACCATGCCAGCCGCACCACCGTGCCAATGGAAAACCATGCCAGCCACGTCTCTGCGCCAAGGCATGCCAACCATGCCAGCTGCACCACCGTGCCAATGAAAAACCATGGCAGCCATGTCTCTGCGCCAAGGCATGCCAACCATGCCATCCACGTCATTGCGCCAAGGCATGCCAACCATGCCAGCCACATCTCTGCGCCAAGTCATGCCAACCATGCCAGCCGCACCTACCCTTCTCTTCGAGATACAGATCTCGACCATCCGAGTTCGCCACCTAACACACGACAACTTGCGGCCCAAGGACAAACACCACGGTTTGCACCAAACCTTAGGTTTGGCCGCGCCTATACCATGCCAGCCTCTCCTTCACGTCGTTGGCTGCCAAACGAAAGGTTGCAACGATCAACGGTCACCCTTCCATCTAAGATGCATATCTTAGCCATCCAAGTTCGCCACCCGACACATGGAAACTTGCGGCCCAAAGCCAAAACACACGGTTTGCACCTAAAACCTTAATTTGGCCGCGCCCACTCTATGACAAAGCCATGCTCAACGTTGGCTGCGAAAACGGAGGGTTGCAATAATCAACGGCTATCCTTCCCTCTGAGATGCGATCTCAGCCGTCGAAGTTCGCCACCAACGCATGGCAACTTCTGGCCCAATGCCAAAACTACACGGTTTGTACCAAACCCTAAATTTTGGCCGCGCCTAAAACATACACGAGCATGCCAAAACCAGACCGGTCATGCCGCTGGCTGCCAAACGAAGGGTTGCAATAATCAACGGCTGCCCTTCCATCTGAGATGCGAATCTCAGCCACACAAGTTCACCACCTAACGCATGGCAACTTGCGGCCCAAAGCCAAACATCACGGTTTGTACTAAACCCTAATTTTGGCCGCCCTGACACATGCCAAATCCATGCACGACGCTGGCTGCCAAAACGAAGGGTTGCACCAGTCAACGGCTACCCTTCCTCTCAAGATGCAAAATCTCGACCGTCGAGGGTCACCACCGAGCCGACAAGTCTCCCAATCTCAACTTGCCAAGAAACAACAACATGCTACACGTTTTCCACGAAAACACTCGAGACATCAACACATGTCACAAACTGGGGGATGCTCATTAGGGTATTGGTTTGGCGGTTTACAGCGTGCGGCGTACACTACGCCCGTTACAAGAAAGTGTCATAAGAATGAGTCGGTTAGTAAATACAAGGAATAATGGTGAAACGTTTCTTTCATTATGGAACATCAATTTCAGGCGTTAACCGTTACCACCTCCTTCCACTTTACTCAGCCGTTTGATGTGACTCAATAATGTTGTAGTAATAAGGTTCATTGAGACTTGTGAAAGCAGTGGATTTTAGACTTATAAGACTTAAAAATAGAGAAAACTTAACACAAAATTGATTCAAGATATGAGAGAATAACCAAAACACTGATTCCACTATTACACATTAACGAATAACGGTAAATAACCCAAAACTCTAATTATCTTTTAAATCCTTTGTTCTTAATTCACAAATAATCAGACAAATTCTCAAAAATTAATTGTATCCCTAAGCATAGATTATCTTAATACAAAGCATAACCTATCTAATTGAATCACAACTAATGAAAAGAATTTTGCGAACAATTTAAAACTCTGCAAAAGCAGTGATTGAGTGAATTATAAATTATAAATTAGAGCAAATACAATGGTTACCGCTTATTCATGCGTAAATAGCTTCCTCATTTCCTTGGTTGTGGGAGAATTAGCCGCTCATCATGTTGGAAACACGCTCAAAAATCATTATTATTGCTCAAAGGGTGTTTACAAAGATGGAATGGAGAATAAGATGAAAATCGGGTGTTTGCAACGATTATAAGTGTTGCAAACAGTGTTACAAAGAGGGTTGAAAACTGTTACTGATTTTAAGTCTGCCTCTGTATTACGACCCACATAGAAGTGTCGCTGTAACTGTAGAAGAACGACTGCCTCTGGTGGTATGTTCTTCGTGTTCTTGGTGCAGCAGCAGCAGCAGCAGCAACAGAGAATAATGGTGCAACTTCGATTTTTGGCTCTGTATGTCTCCCCAACTCTCCCAATCTCTCCGTCTCACTTCTACTCGACCCCAGAAACTTATAAATACTCGACAGGACCAAATATTACTCCTCATAACTCCAGAATATCTTCCCATTACTCGATGATATTTTCATGCAAGATACGGAGATAATTTTCTATTTTTAACTCTTTCACGCGTCTGCATGGCCGAATTTCTCCAAAAACATTTCTTACGCGTCTCTGATGAAGTCAAGCACGCTGTATACACACGAAATCCTTCCAAAGATAACAAGAAAATCCGAGAATATCCTCCACGTACATGCTTACCTGTTTTCTTCAATTCGACGATTTAGCCAAACCGGATCGAAACAAAAGCCCATACCAACCTCGTTAGGCTCTAACAAGTCATCTCAATGAAAATCACCATTGAATCTCCTTCTAACTCGTCCAAAAATCCGACCAAAATCTGCCAGTTGCGTTTTCAATTTTTTTCCCGCCAAAACAAAAAATTTGAAATGAGGAAGAAAGGGTTGCCCCTTATCCAACAGCTGGGGGTGCGAATATCAGTTGGGTGCCCCTTAGTAATTGAGTTACCCCTTATCCAAAGTGGGAGTCCGAATATCAAATGTCCTCCGGGGGTGTTCCGGCAACTTTTCGAGCCGAATTTTCCAACAATCTTTTTTTCCAAAAATACCTACAAACACACAAAATACCATAATAAGGACGAAACGAGTACCGACAATACGAAACATTGAGGACAAATTAGACACATAAATGCGTCTATCAAATACCCCCAAACTTATTATTTGATAGTCCTCGAGCAAATTTATTCTAGAAAATAAAAATCATTTGAACCCCTAGGTGGCCCTAGTGGCGGAGTGTTGTCTCCGGAGGGTTTACCAGAGGTGTACCCACAAAACCTTTACTCCAGACCCTAGATATCTACACAGAACCTTGGAAGGCACTAAAAAATCTCCTTGGTTGGCATACTTATTGACTACAGGAGGAAGTACCCCGATGCGAAATTCCAATTGATGTACACGAGATTGCACTCAAGCATACTAAAATTCATATATAAGTCACAAAGCTCTACTCAGATAGTCGCACTATGGACATCAATACCCGGAGTCAAAACTAATCACATGGATAGATCAAGAAGATGGATATAGAGAAAAATATAGATGGTTTTGATGTTTACTAAGTGATTGGTGTTTCCCATATCTGTCTGAAGGCCTCCGCCAAAATGAACCTATCCTAATGGACCGAGATACTAGTCTGACTAATATCAACACACTGGCATATACAAGGGAACCAGTGGTCGATAATCCTAACTCTAGATCAAAACAACTGGCATATACAAGGGCTCCAGTGGTCGACTTTATTGAATTTATTCCGGTTGGTCAGATGGTCTGGTCTCACTTTTTTTTTTTCTTTTTTTTCTTTTTTTTTATAATACTTTTTTTTTCTTTTTTTTTTCACTTTTTTTTTTTTTTTTTTTTCATGGTATCTCAATCACTCTAATTCACCCTAGCATTGGTAACAACTTGATTCGTGGGCCCCACCTAATCACTTAGAGAAACATAGTTTAAAAAGAACAAAATAAATAAAAAAAAAAACAGAAGTGAAAAGGACTCAACGAGATATGGTGAAACTATCATGTTATTTCTAACACCTGAGCTCTGTGCTTTTATGAATAGACTCTTTAGATGTTGCCATCTAATCCGATTGGTTCCTCAACTCCTACAACCAAAATGCTTCCATCCACTTAGATTGGTTAGTGCCATCCTTAATAAACATAAATTTCTAGGCTCTGGAGTTTATTTATTGCAACTAAAAACTAACAAGAAGTTTCTTCCCCACCCCCAAACTTAAATCTAACATTGTCCTCAATGTTTCTAATGAAGGAGCAATACCAAAAAGTAAAGTAACATGAGGAATCAGTAAAGAGACAAGTCGGAAAGATAGTACCTGGGTGAAGAGAGAAATCAAAAACTAATATACAACATACAATCGCCTCGATGGTCAATCAAGGGTAAACAGGGTCCTCCAGAGGGACCTCCTCAACATCACCTGTAGGAAAGGGCTCTAAAAAGGGTTTCAATCTCTGACCGTTAACCTTCGAAGAACTACTACCATCCGGTGTCTCGATCTCAACAGCTCCATGAGGAAATACAGTGCGAACAATAAAAAGGACCCGTCCACCGAGAACGTAACTTCCCAGGGAAAAGATGCAAGCGGGTATCATACAGAAGAACTTTTTGACCCGGAGAAAATGACTTCCGTAAAATATTTCTATCATGCACAAGTTTCATTTTGTTCTTATACTCCTTCGCACTATCGTAAGCATCTATACGAATCTCGTCCAACTCATTGAGCTGGAGTTTCCTATGGGCTCTGCCTTGTCAAGTGAAAAATTTAGCTGCTTAACAGCCCAATAAGCTCTATGTTCTAACTCAACAGGTAAATGACATGCCTTTCCATAAACAAGCCGATAAGGCGACATTCCAATAGGAGTTTTAAACGCAGTACGGTAAGCCCATAAGGCATCAGTAAGCCTAGACGACCAGTCTTTCCGATTAGGATTAACTGTTTTCTTTAATATACGTTTTATCTCCCTATTTGAAACCTCTACCTGACCACTAGTCTGCGGATGATATGGGGTAGCTACCTTATGTGTAATACCATATTTCTTCATCAGAAGCCTAAAAGGTCCATTACAAAAGTGCGACCCTCCATCACTAATTATAGCTCGAGGTGTACCAAAACGTGTAAGTATATTGTTTTTCAAGAACTCAATCACAACCCTATGGTCATTGGTTTTACACGCAACCGCCTCAATCCACTTGGATACATAGTCTACGGCGACAAGGATGTATAGGTTACCAAAAGAATTAGGAAATGGACCCATAAAGTCAATACCCCACACATCAAAGACCCCAACAATTAAAATCGGGTTCAAGGGCATCATATTCCTACGGAAAATGGTTCCTAATTTCTGGCAACGTTCACAAGTAACACAATAACTATGGGAGTCTTTAAACAATGAAGGCCAATAGAATCCACACTGCAATATCTTAGCAGCAGTCTTCTTAGCACTAAAGTGACCCCCACAAGCATGATCATGGCAAAAGGAAATAATACTGGACTGGTCAATCTCAGGTATACATCTCCTAATAAGGATCATCCCAAAAGAAGTGCTTAACCTCGGCTAAAAACCTAGAACGATCTTGTTTACCCCAATGTTGGGGCATTCGACCAGTAACAAGATAGTTCACTATATTCGCATACCAAGGTGATTGGGAAACAGAGAACAATTGTTCATCAGGAAAGCTATCCCTTATATGAAGGGAATCATTAGGAGAACTAACAACCAGCCTAGACAAGTGGTCTGCTACTACATTTTCTCGCACCCTTTTTGTCTCTAATGTCCTGGACAAAATTCTTGTAATAAAAGGATCCATCTAATCAATCTAGGTTTGGTATCCTTCTTAGACAAAAGGTATTTCAAAGCAAAGATGATCAGTATAGATTACGATCTTAGAACCTAAGAGATAGGGTCTAAATTTGTCTAAGGCAAACACAATGGCTAACAGTTCCTTCTCCGTAGTGGTATAGTTCAACTGGGCATCATTCAGAGTTTTGCTAGCATAGTAAATCACATGAAGTAATTTGTTTTCTCGCTGACCTAGCACAACACCAATAGCATAATCTGAAGCATCGCACATGATCTCAAAGGGTAGGTTCCAGTTAGGTGCCTGGACTATGGGGGCGGTAGTAAGTAAAGTCTTAAGCTTCTCAAAAGCCTCTAAACAAGAATCATCAAATACAAACTTAACATCTTTTGCAAGCAAACTGCAAAGAGGTCTAGAAATAAAGCTAAAATCCTTAATGAATCGACGATAAAAACCTGCATGCCCTAAGAATGACCTAATATCTTTTACGGTTTTTGGGACCTGTAAAGTCTTAATAAGGTCAACTTTGGCTTTATCTACCTCTATACCCTTAGAAGATACGATGTGCCCTAAAACAATTCCTGATTGAACCATGAAATGACATTTCTCCCAATTAAGCACTAGATTCTTTTCCTTACATCTAGTCAACACTAATGACAAATGATGCAAGCACTCATCGAAAGATGAACCAAACACCGAAAAATCATCCATAAAGACCTCCAAGAACCGTTCTACCATATCTGAAAATATGCTCATCATGCAACGCTGAAAAGTCGCAGGGGCGTTACATAGCCCGAAAGGCATGCGTCTATACGCAAAGGTACCAAAGGGACAGGTAAAAGTGGTTTTCTCCGGTCTTCTGGGGCAATAACGATCTGATTATAGCCAGAGTAGCCATATAAAAAGCAGTAATGACTATGTCCAGCTAATCTCTCTAGCATTTGGTCGATGAAGGGAAGGGGAAAGTGGTCCTTCCTAGTGACCTTGTTCAATTTCCTATAGTCAATACAAACACGCCAACCCGTGGTCACTCGGGTAGGGATTAACTCATTGTTATCATTCTGGACTACAGTAATACCGGATTTCTTGGGAACAACCTGAACGGGGCTGACCCACTTATTGTCTGAAATAGGGTAGATAATGCCTGCATCTAACAGCTTAAGAACCTCGGTTCTAACTACTTCTTTCATATTGGGGTTTAGTCGACGTTGCATCTCCCTAGAAGGTTTGGTATCTTCCTCTAAATAAATCTGATGCATACAAACTGTAGGACTTATACCCTTAATGTCTGCTATGGTCCACCCTAAAGCTTCCTTGTTGTTTTGAAGGACGGTTACTAGCCTACTTTCCTGATCACTATCCAAGTCGGAAGAAATAATCACAGGTAAAGTCTCAGAAGGGCCTAAAAACACATATTTTAGGGTATCTGGTAATGGTTTTAGGTCCAACTTAGGATGCTCTTCTAACGAAGGAACTAGGGTAGACTTAGAAGCGAGTAGAGGTTCGAACTTGGGTTTCCAGCAATTACTAGTGTCTATCAAAGGGGTTGAATCTAACAAGGCATTCACCTCATTAATCACATCATCATCATCAAAATCAATCCCAAAGTGAGCTAGGCATTTCTCTAATGGATCTTCTAACAAAGTGTTTGGTAATGACTCCTCGACTAATGTTCCTATCATGTTCACCTCTTCTATGCTCGAGTAATCTAGTTCAGAGGGTAGCTTACTAATATGAAAAACGTTCAGCTCAATAGTCATATTACCAAAAGATAAATTCATAATACCATTTCGACAGTTAATGATCTCATTGGATGTAGCTAAAAACGGGCGACCTAAAATTACCGGTATCTGGTTCTCTGGGTCAGGGACAGGTTGGGTATCTAGGATAACAAAATCCACCGGATAAATAAACTTGTTGACCTCTATGAGAACATCCTCGATCACACCCCGAGGAATTTTAACGGACCTATCAGCTAACTGAATAGTCATCTTGGTAGGTTTCATCTCACCGTCCAAGTCCTAGCTTAAGGTACACATGATATGGAAGTAAGTTCACACTGGCTCCTAAGTCAAGCAAAGCTTTCTCAACACGGTATTTACCTATTGTGCAAGAAATAGTAGGGGACCCTGGGTCCTTATACTTAGGAGTAGTGGTATTCTGAATAATGGAGCTCACGTGACTAGCTAGGAAGGCTTTCTTTTGAACACTAAGATTACGCTTTCGTGTACACAAGTCCTTAAGAAACTTGGCATAAGCGGTAATCTGCTTAATCGCATCCAACAGTGGGAGGTTGATAGTAACCTGCTTAAAAACCTCCAATATATCATTAAAGTTGGACTCCCTCTTAGTTGGAACTAGCAGATGTGGGAATGGGGCTCTTGGAACAAAGCCTGGCTCAATATGACCCTCATTGGTCTCATTAGAGACTCTATCAGTCTCCTCATTTTCTGGCTCAGAAGGGTGAACTACAGCATGTTCACTATCAGGCATGGCGACCTTATTGTCAACTTTGTTCCCACTCCTAAGGGTTGTAATAGAATTCACATGATTGTACGATTTCTCTCCTTTAGGGTTAGGATTAGTATGACTAGGGAACCTTCCATATTCTCTCTCACTAAGGAACTTAGCAAATTGGCCGACTTGAAGTTCTAATTTAGCAAGGGACTGGGAATTATTCTTGAAATTCTGCTTGGTTTCTTCTTGAAAATTACCCTGGCTCTTTACTAACATTTCCTGGCTCTGTGCTAACATATCCTAGCTCTTTTTTAGTATACTAAAAGATTCCTCTAAGCTAGTCATTCTATTCTCAGAAGGGTTCTGGAACTGGGTTTGACCTGAAGAACTCTTATTATAACCAAAACCTGGGGGAGGCTGAGAATTACTAGACTGACCTTGATTCTGGCCCTTAGACCAAGAGAAATTAGGATGGTTTCTCCAACCAGGGTTGTAGGTCTCTGAGTATGGGTCGAACTTCTGATGGTTCTCAAACCTAGCATTGTTATAGATAGCATGAGCTTGCTCTTCACTAACCTGACCTTCCCAAAATGAGTTATCGGGCTCTATTCCACAACTAGATACTTGAGAGGTTCTATTAGGTTCACCAAGGGACCTATTTTTAGACTGACCCATTTCCAAAGCTTCTAACCTTCTAGACAAAGCAGCAAACTTGGCATCTGACCCGAAGCTTGTATCTAACATATTGGTGCTACTTCTATTGACCAAGAGTCTTTTAGGGGGTTCAACACAAGACTCCCGCTGTTGGGATTTCTCAGCAACAACTCCTAAGAAGGTAAAGGCATCCTCAGCACTTTTATTAGTAAACTCACCAAAGACACATAGACTCGACCATGGCTTTGGTCGAATAGTCTAAACCATCATAAATAATCCCTACAAGTTTCATCTTATCAAATCCATGGTGAGGACACTAAGATAGGAGATCATTGAATCTCTCTAAAAACCTATAAAGAAACTCTCCCTCTTATTGCACACTAGCACTAATTTTCTGCCTAACAGCTGCAGTTTTATGCTTAGGGTAGAATTTCATATAAAAAGCAGCAATAAGTTCCTGCCATGTTTCAATGGATCCAGATGGTAAGTTGTTTAGCCAGGTCTTGGCTTTATCTTTTAAGGAAAATGGGAACATCTTAAGTTTCAAAACTTCATCAGTAAGGTCTTTTATTCTAACTGTCCCACAAATTTCCTCAAAGTCCCTAATATGAAAATAAGGGTTCTCATCCTCTTTTCCTAAGAATATAGGGATCATCTGAAGGATACTAGCTTTTATCTCGAAGTTAGCCGTATTGGCTGGCAATTTAATGCATGAAGCTCGGTTGGTCCCAGTTGGGAACATGTAATCTTTCAAAGTTGCCATCGTTGGCACAACTGAAGTACTAGGGGTACTTTCCTCACTAAGAGACAGATTTTCAAAACTGAAGTTTCCAAAAACGGGGCTCTCAAAAGAAGAGTCTTCGAGCTCCCCGCTTTTACAAGAAGAACTACTAGGTTTGTCACTAATCAAACGACCTAGAGTGTTTCTTTTCCAAGCCCGCTCTCTAATGACCTCGGGCATACACTATAAAAACAAAACAAAAGAAAAGAAAAATCCTAAAAGGAAGGGAAGTTCTATGCAAACACAAACAAGGCTGACTCCACCACAACAAACCTAATGATATCTAGCAAACAAAAAGCATGATGGCTCCACTTAGATTGTTTTCTAGACCAGCTTCTAATCGTTCGAAAGGGAATTCGTTACAATTTAAGCAAACCCCTCTGGATCAATCCGAGTCAAAGTAAGTTGAATCAAGGCGAGGGAAGCTCAGTGGAGCTTTGATACCCAAGGCCTTACCGCTATTACAAGGCGGCGCAGTCACGCATTCAACTTCACAGAGACCATCATGAACTTCGAAGTATGCTAAAAGAGTAACCAATATTTTTCGAGCGACTTTCCTACTAAGCTCGTTACCCTATCGGTCTCGTTCTATTCCAAATTTTAAGGCTTAGGTTCGCGTTAAGTATTGTTTTCCTAAGGCGGGCAAGAATAGAACGGTGATGAAATCCGAACCCTTATCTTATATGGCCAGTCCTTGCCCGTTACTAGGAATTTAAAACAGCCGTTTTCAGTTCCTCGACATATATGCAAACGAAGGAATACAGTAACTCGCTGGCAGGGGATTCGCGAGTGTTTCGACAAACTTACCTCCCGTACCAGACGGGGGATGAACCGTTGTAGTCGACTCGGGCCACGACTCATATGTCATGTACGAACCCGAGGGGCCGAGGTGATATCGTAATCACCGTCCTTCTCTGCAAACAGTTTAATATTTAATACTACCCTTCCGTAGGGTTTAAAAAAAAAATAAGGAATGTCCGAATGTCCAAATGTCCAAGTCCAAAAAGTAAAAGTGCAAAAGAAAAGGAAAGTCTAAAAAAAATAAAAATATCTAAAAAAATAAAAATGCCTCTCTTTTTTTTCTCTCTTTTATAAAATATAAAAAATAAATCTTCTTCTTTTGCTCCTTTCGCTTTGTCTTTAATTCCAAATCTTTAAGTATCCACCAAAAGCTTTGGCAAATATTTCTTTCGCTCTAAATCCCAAAATCTGAAAGGAAAAGACAAAAACCCAAAAACGTAAAGAAGAACAAATAAATAAAAACCTAAAAGAAAATCTAAAAACTCTAGCCTAAATACAAGTCCGCGTCGGCGGTGCCAAAAATTGATGTGACTCAATAATGTTGTAGTAATAAGGTTCGTTGAGACTTGTGAAAGCAATGGATTTTAGACTTATAAGACTTAAAAATAGAGAAAACTTAACACAAAATTGATTCAAGATATGAGAGAATAACCAAGACACTGATTCCACTATTACACATGAACGAATAACGGTAAATAACCCAAAACTCTAATTATCTTTTAAATCCTTTGTTCTTAATTCACAAATAATCAGACAAATTCTCAAAAATTAATTGTATCCCTAAGCATAGATTATCTTAATACAAAGCATAACCTATCTAATTGAATCACAACTAATGAAAAGAATTTTGCGAACAATTTAAAACTCTGCAAAAGCAGTGATTGAGTGAATTATAAATTATAAATTAGAGCAAATAAAATGGTTACCGCTTATTCATGCGTAAATAGCTTCCTCATTGCCTTGGTTGTGGGAGAATTAGCCGCTCATCATGTTGGAAACACGCTCAAAAATCATTATTATTGCTCAAAGGGTGTTTACAAAGATGGAATGGAGAATAAGATGAAAATCGGGTGTTTGCAACGATTATAAGTGTTGCAAACAGTGTTACAAAGAGGGTTGAAAACTGTTACTGATTTTAAGTCTGCCTCTGTATTACGACCCACATAGAAGTGTCGCTGTAACTGTAGAAGAACGACTGCCTCTGGTGGTATGTTCTTCGTGTTCTTGGTGCAGCAGCAGCAGCAGCAGCAACAGAGAATAATGGTGCAACTTCGATTTTTGGCTCTGTATGTCTCCCCAACTCTCCCAATCTCTCCGTCTCACTTCTACTCGACCCCAGAAACTTATAAATACTCGACAGGACCAAATATTACTCCTCATAACTCCAGAATATCTTCCCATTACTCGATGATATTTTCATGCAAGATACGAAGATAATTTTCTATTTTTAACTCTTTCACGCGTCTGCATGGCCGAATTTCTCCAAAAACATTTCTTACGCGTCTCTGATGAAGTCAAGCACGCTGTATACACACGAAATCCTTCCAAAGATAACAAGAAAATCCGAGAATATCCTCCACGTACATGCTTACCCTGTTTTCTTCAATTCGACGATTTAGCCAAACTGGATCGAAACAAAAGCCCATACCAACCCTGTTAGGCTCTAACAAGTCATCTCAATGAAAATCAGCCATTGAATCTTCTTCTAACTCGTCCAAAAATCCGACCAAAATCTGCCAGTTGCGTTTTCAATTTTTTCCCGCCAAAACAAAAAATTTGAAATGAGGAAGAAAGGGTTGCCCCTTATCCAACAGCTGGGGGTGCGAATATCAGTTGGGTGCCCCTTAGTAATTGGGTTACCCCTTATCCAAAGTGGGAGTCCGAATATCAAATGTCCTCCGGGGGTGTTCCGGGCAACTTTTCGAGCTGAATTTTCCAACAATCTTTTTTTCCAAAAAATACCTACAAACACACAAAATACCATAATAAGGACGAAACGAGTACCGACAATACGAAACATTGAGGACAAATTAGACACATAAATGCGTCTATCAAATACCCCCAAACTTATTATTTGATAGTCCTCGAGCAAATTTATTCTAGAAAATAAAAATCATTTGAACCCCTAGGTGGCCCTAGTGGCGGAGTGTTGTCTCCGGAGGGTTTACCAGAGGTGTACCCACAAAACCTTTACTCCAGACCCTAGCTATCTACACAGAACCTTGGAAGGCACTAAAAAATCTCCTTGGTTGGCATACTTATTGACTACAGGAGGAAGTACCCCGATGCGAAATTCCAATTGATGTACACGAGATTGCACTCAAGCATACTAAAATTCATATATAAGTCACAAAGCTCTACTCAGATAGTCGCACTATGGACATCAATACCCGGAGTCAAAACTAATCACATGGATAGATCAAGAAGATGGATATAGAGAAAAACATAGATGGTTTTGATGTTTACTAAGTGATTGGTGTTTCCCATATCTGTCTGAAGGCCTCCGCCAAAATGAACCTATCCTAATGGACTGAGATACTAGTCTGACTAATATCAACACACTGGCATATACAAGGGAACCAGTGGTCGATAATCCTAACTCTAGATCAACACAACTGGCATATACAAGGGCTCCAGGTGGTCGACTTTATTGAATTTATTAGGTTGGTCAGATGGTCTGGTCTCACTTTTTTTTTTTTTTTTTTCTTTTTTTTATAATACTTTTTTTTTCTTTTTTTTTTTCACTTTTTTTTTTTTTTCATGGTATCTCAATCACTCTAATTCACCCTAGCATTGGTAACAACTTGATTCGTGGGCCCCACCTAATCACTTAGAGAAACATAGTTTAAAAAGAACAAAATAAATAAAAAAAAAAACAGAAGTGAAAAGGACTCAACGAGATATGGTGAAACTATCATGTTATTTCTAACACCCGAGCTCGTGCTTTTATGAATAGCCTCTTTAG
This sequence comes from Papaver armeniacum, assembly GCA_023531295.1. NCBI lineage: Eukaryota > Viridiplantae > Streptophyta > Magnoliopsida > Ranunculales > Papaveraceae > Papaver > Papaver armeniacum. Next base: position 150,718 of record JAJJWW010015114.1, read on the forward strand.
ATGTTGCCATCTAATCCGATTGGTTCCTCAACTCCTACAACCAAAATGCTTCCATCCACTTAGATTGGTTAGTGCCATCCTTAATAAACATAAATTTCTAGGCTCTGGAGTTTATTTATTGCAACTAAAAACTAACAAGAAGTTTCTTCCCCACCCCCAAACTTAAATCTAACATTGTCCTCAATGTTTCTAATGAAGGAGCAATACCAAAAAGTAAAGTAACATGAGGAATCGTAAAGAGAGAAGTCGGAAAGATAGTAACTGGGTGAAGAGAGAAATCAAAAACTAATATACAACATACAATCGCCTCGATGGTCAATCAAGGGTAAACGGGGTCCTCCAGAGGGACCTCCTCAACATCACCTGTAGGAAAGGGCTCTAAAAAGGGTTTCAATCTCTGACCGTTAACCTTCGAAGAACTACTACCATCCGGTGTCTCGATCTCAACAGCTCCATGAGGAAATACAGTGCGAACAATAAAAAGGACCCGTCCACCGAGAACGTAACTTCCCAGGGAAAAGATGCAAGCGGGTATCATACAGAAGAACCTTTTGACCTGGAGAAAATGACTTCCGTAAAATATTTCTATCATGCACAAGTTTCATTTTGTTCTTATACTCCTTCGCACTATCGTAAGCATCTATACGAATCTCGTCCAACTCATTGAGCTGGAGTTTCCTATGGGCTCTGCCTTGTCAAGTGAAAAATTTAGTCTTAACAGCCCAATAAGCTCTATGTTCTAACTCAACAGGTAAATGACATGCCTTTCCATAAACAAGCCGATAAGGCGACATTCCAATAGGAGTTTTAAACGCAGTACGGTAAGCCCATAAGGCATCAGTAAGCCTAGACGACCAGTCTTTCCGATTAGGATTAACTGTTTTCTTTAATATACGTTTTATCTCCCTATTAGAAACCTCTACCTGACCACTAGTCTGCGGATGATATGGGGTAGCTACCTTATGTGTAATACCATATTTCTTCATCAGAAGCCTAAAAGGTCCATTACAAAAGTGCGACCCTCCATCACTAATTATAGCTCGCGGTGTACCAAAACGTGTAAGTATATTGTTTTTCAAGAACTCAATCACAACCCTATGGTCATTGGTTTTACACGCAACCGCCTCAATCCACTTGGAGACATAGTCTACGGCGACAAGGATGTATAGGTTACCAAAAGAATTAGGAAATGGACCCATAAAGTCAATACCCCACACATCAAAGACCTCAACAATTAAAATCGGGTTCAAGGGCATCATATTCCTACGGGAAATGGTTCCTAATTTCTGGCAACGTTCACAAGTAACACAGTAACTATGGGAGTCTTAAACAATGAAGGCCAATAGAATCCCACCTTTGCAATATCTTAGCAAAGCAGTCTTCTTAGCACTAAAGTGACCCCCACAAGCATGATCATGACAAAAGGAAATAATACTGGACTGGTCACTCTCAGGTATACATCTCCTAATAATCTGGTGTGGACAATACTTAAACAAATAAGGATCATCCCAAAAGAAGTGCTTAACCTCGGCTAAAAACCTAGAACGATCTTGTATACCCCAATGTTAGGGCATTTGACCAGTAACAAGATAGTTCACTATATTCGCATACCAAGGTGATTGGGAAACAGAGAACAATTGTTCATCAGGAAAGCTATCCCTTATATGAAGGGAATCATTAGGAGAACTAACAACCAGCCTAGACAAGTGGTCTGCTACTACATTTTCTGCACCCTTTTTGTCTCTAATGTCTGGACAAAATTCTTGTAATAAAAGGATCCATCTAATCAATCTAGGTTTGGTATCCTTCTTAGACAAAAGGTATTTCAAAGAAGCATGATCAGTATAGATTACGATCTTAGAACCTAAGAGATATGGTCTAAATTTGTCTAAGGCAAACACAATGGCTAACAGTTCCTTCTCCGTAGTGGTATAGTTCAACTGGGCATCATTCAGAGTTTTGCTAGCATAGTAAATCACATGAAGTAATTTGTTTTCTCGCTAACCTAGCACAACACCAATAGCATAATCTGAAGCATCGCACATGATCTCAAAGGGTAGGTTCCAGTTAGGTGCCTGGACTATGGGGGCGGTAGTAAGTAAAGTCTTAAGCTTCTCAAAAGCCTCTAAACAAGAATCATCAAAGACAAACTTAACATCTTTTGCAAGCAAATTGCAAAGAGGTCTATAAATCAAGCTAAAATCCTTAATGAATCGACGATAAAAACCTGCATGCCCTAAGAATGACCTAATATCTTTTACGGTTTTTAGGACCTGTAAAGTCTTAATAAGGTCAACTTTGGCTTTATCTACCTTTATACCCTTAGAAGATACGATGTGCCCTAAAACAATTACTGATTGAACCATGAAATGACATTTCTCCCAATTAAGCACTAGATTCTTTTCCTTACATCTAGTCAACACTAATTACAAATGATGCAAGCACTCATCGAAAGATGAACCAAACACTGAAAAATCATCCATAAAGACCTCCAAGAACCGTTCTACCATATCTGAAAATATGCTCATCATGCAACGCTGAAAAGTCACAAGGGCGTTACATAGCCCGAAAGGCATGCGTCTATACGCAAAGGTACCAAAGGGACAGGTAAAAGTGGTTTTCTCCTGGTCTTATGGGGCAATAATGATCTGATTATAGCCAGAGTAGCCATCTAAAAAGCAGTAATGACTATGTCCAGCTAATCTCTCTAGAATCTGGTCGATGAAGGGAAGGGGAAAGTGGTCCTTCCTAGTGACCTTGTTCAATTTCCTATAGTCAATACAGACACGCCAACCTATGGTCACTCGGGTAGGGATTAACTCATTGTTATCATTCTGGACTACAGTAATACCGGATTTCTTGGGAACAACCTGAACGGGCTGACCCACTTACTGTCTGAAATAGGGTAGATAATGCCTGCATCTAACAGCTTAAGAACCTCGGTTCTAACTACTTCTTTCATATTGGGGTTTAGTCGACGTTGCATCTCCCTAGAAGGTTTGGTATCTTCCTCTAAATAAATCTGATGCATACAAACAGTAGGACTTATACCCTTAATGTCTGCTATGGTCCACCCTAAAGCTTCCTTGTTGTTTTGAAGGATGGTTACTAGCCTACTTTCCTGATCACTATCCAAGTCGGAAGCAATAATCACAGGTAAAGTCTCAGTAGGGCCTAAAAACACATATTTTAGGGTATCTGGTAATGGTTTTAGGTCCAACTTAGGAGGCTCTTCTAACGAAGGAACTAGGGTAGACTTAGAAACGAGTAGAGGTTCGAACTTGGGTTTCCAGCAATTACTAGTGTCTATCAAAGGGGTTGAATCTAACAAGGCATTCACCTCATTAATCACATCATCGTCATCAAAATCAATCCCAAAGTGAGCTAGGCATTTCTCTAATGGATCTTCTAACAAAGTGTTTGGTAATGACTCCTCGACTAATGTTCCTAATATGTTCACCTCTTCTATGCTCGAGTCATCTAGTTCAGAGGGTAGCTTACTAATATGGAAAACGTTCAGCTCAATAGTCATATTACCAAAAGATAAATTCATAATACCAGTTCGACAGTTAATGATCGCATTGGATGTAGCTAAAAACGGGCGACCTAAAATTACCGGTATCTGGTTCTTTGGGTCAGGGACAGGTTGGGTATCTAGGATAACAAAATCCACCGGATAAATAAACTTGTCGACCTCTATGAGAACATCCTCGATCACACCCCGAGGAATTTTAACGGACCTATCAGCTAACTGAATAGTCATCTTGGTAGGTTTCATCTCACTGTCCAAGTCCTAGCTTAAGGTACACATGATATGGAAGTAAGTTCACACTGGCTCCTAAGTCAAGCAAAGCTTTCTCAACACGGTATTTACCTATTGTGCAAGAAATAGTAGGGGACCCTGGGTCCTTATACTTAGGAGTAGTGGTATTCTGAATAATTGAGCTCACGTGACTAGCTAGGAAGGCTTTCTTTTGAACACTAAGATTACGCTTTCGTGTACACAAGTCCTTAAGAAACTTGGCATAAGCGGGATCTGCTTAATCGCATCCAACAGTGGGAGGTTGATAGTAACCTGCTTAAAAACCTCCAATATATCATTAAAGTTGGACTCCCTCTTAGTTGGAACTAGCAGCTGTGGGAATGGGGCTCTTGGAACAAAGCCTGGCTCAATATGACCCTCATTGGTCTCATTAGAGACTCTATCAGTCTCCTCATTTTCTGGCTCAGAAGGGTGAACTACAGCATGTTCACTATCAGGCATGGCGACCTTATTGTCAACTTTCTTCCCACTCCTAAGGGTTGTAATAAAATTCACATGATTGTATGATTTCTCTCCTTTAGGGTTAGGATTAGTATGACTAGGGAACCTTCCATCTTCTCTCTCACTAAGGAACTTAGCAATTTGGCCGACTTGAAGTTCTAATTTAGCAAGGGACTGGGAATTATTCTTGAAATTCTGCTTGGTTTCTTCTTGAAAATTACCCTGGCTCTTTACTAACATTTCCTGGCTCTGTGCTAACATATCCTAGCTCTTTTTTAGTATACTAAAAGATTCCTCTAAGCTAGTCATTCTATTCTCGAAGGGTTAAGGAACTGGGTTTGACCCGAGAACTCTTATTATAACCAAAACCCGGGGAGGCCGAGAATTACTAGATCGACCTTGATTACGGCCCTTAGACCAAGAGAAATTAGGATGGTTTCTCCAACCAGGGTTGTAGGTCTCTGAGTATGGGTCGAACTTCTGATGGTTCTCAAACCTAGCATTGTTATAGATATCATGAGCTTGCTCTTCACTAACCTGACCTTCCCAAAATGAGTTATCGGGCTCTATTCCACAACTAGATACTTGAGAGGTTCTATTAGGTTCACCAAGGGACCTATTTTTAGACTCGACCCATTTCCAAAGCTTCTAACCTTCTAGACAAAGCAAACAAACTTGGCATCGACCCGAAGCTTGTATCTAACATATTGGTGCTACTTCTATTGACCAAGAGTCTTTTAGGGGTTCAACACAAGACTCCCGCTGTTGGGATTTCTCAAAGCAACAACTCCTAAGAAGGTAAAGGCATCCTCAAGCACTTTTATTAGTAAACTCACCAGCACACCATAGACTCGACCATGGCTTTGGTCGAATAGTCTAAACCATCATAAATAATCCCTACAAGTTTCATCTTATCAAATCCATGGTGAGGACACCGAGATAGGAGATCATTGAATCTCTCTAAAAACCTATAAAGAAACTCTCCCTCTTGTTGCACACTAGCACTAATTTTCTCGCCTAACATTTGCAGAGTTTTATGCTTAGGGTAGAATTTCATATAAAAAGCAGCAATAAGTTCCTGCCATGTTTCGATGGATCCAGATGGTAAGTTGTTTAGCCAGGTCTTGGCTTTATCTTTTAAGGAAATTGGGAACATCTTAAGTTTCAAAACTTCATCAGTAAGGTCTTTTATTCTAACTGTCCCACAAATTTCCTCAAAGTCCCTAATATGAAAATAAGGGTTCTCATCCTCTTTTCCTAAGAATATAGGGATCATCTGAAGGATACTAGCTTTTATCTCGAAGTTAGCCGTATTGGCTGGCAATTTAATGCATGAAGCTCGGTTGGTCCCAGTTGGGAACATGTAATCTTTTAAAGTTGCCATCGTTGGCACAACTAAAGTACTAGGGGTACTTTCCTCACTAAGAGACAGATTTTCAAAACTGAAGTTTCCAAAAACGGGGCTCTCAAAAGAAGAGTCTTCGAGCTCCCCGCTTTTACAAGAAGAACTACTAGGTTTGTCACTAATCAAACGACCTAGAGTGTTTCTTTTCCAAGCCCGCTCTCTAATGACCTCGGGCATACACTATAAAAACAAAACAAAAGAAAAAGAAAAATCCTAAAAGGAAGGGAAGTTCTATGCAAACACAAACAAGGCTGACTCCACCACAGCAAACCTAATGATATCTAGCAAACAAAAAGCATGATGGCTCCACTTAGATTGTTTTCTAGACCAGCTTCTAATCGTTCGAAAGGGAATTAGTTACAATTTAAGCAAACCCCTCTGGATCAATCCGAGTCAAAGTAAGTTGAATCAAGGCGAGGGAAGCTCAGTGGAGCTTTGATACCCAAGGCCTAACCGCTATTACAAGGCGGCGCAGTCACGCATTCAACTTCACAGAGACCATCATGAACTTCGAAGTATGCTAAAAGAGTAACCAATATTTTTCGAGCGACTTTCCTACTAAGCTCGTTACCCTATCGGTCTCGTTCTATTCCAAATTTTAAGGCTTAGGTTCGCGTTAAGTATTGTTTTCCTAAGGCGGGCAAGAAGAGAACGGTGATGAAATCCGAACCCTTATCTTATATGGCCAGTCCTTGCCCTTTACTAGGAATTTAAAACAGCCGTTTTCAGTTCCTCGACATATATGCAAACGAAGGAATACTGAGAACTCATTTGGCGGGGATTCGCGAGTGTTTCGACAAACTTACCTCCCGTACCAGACGGGGGATGAACCGTTGTAGTCGACTCGGGCCACGACTCATATGTCATGTACGAACCCGAGGGGCCGAGGTGATATCGTAATCACCGTCCTTCTCTGCAAACAGTTTAATATTTAATACTACCCTTCCGTAGGGTTTTAAAAAAAATAAGGAATGTCCGAATGTCCAAATGTCCAAGTCCAAAAAGTAAAAGTGCAAAACAAAAGGAAAGTCTAAAAAAAATAAAAATGCCTCTCTTTTTTTTTCTCTCTTTTATAAAATATAAAAAAAAATCTTCTTCTTTTGCTCCTTTCGCTTTGTCTTTAATTCCAAATCTTTAAGTATCCACCAAAAGCTTTGGCAAATATTTCTTTCGCTCTAAATCCCAAAATCTGAAAGGAAAAGACAAAAACCCAAAAACGTTAAGAAGAACAAATAAATAAAAACCTAAAAGAAAATCTAAAAACTCTAGCCTAAAGACAAGTCCGCGTCGGCGGCGCCAAAAATTGATGTGACTCAATAATGTTGTAGTAATAAGGTTCGTTGAGACTTGTGAAAGCAATGAATTTTAGACTTATAAGACTTAAAAATAGAGAAAACTTAACACAAAATTGATTCAAGATATGAGAGAATAACCAAGACACTGATTCCACTATTACACATGAACGAATAAAGATAAATAACCCAAAACTCTAATTATCTTTTAAATCCTTTGTTCTTAATTCACAAATAATCAGACAAATTCTCAAAATTTAATTGTATCCCTAAGCATAGATTATCTTAATACAAAGCATAACCTATCTAATTGAATCACAACTAATGAAAAGAATTTTGCGAACAATTTAAAACTCTGCAAAAGCAGTGATTGAGTGAATTATAAATTATAAATTAGAGCAAATAAAATGGTTACCGCTTATTCATGCGTAAATAGCTTCCTCATTGCCTTGGTTGTTGGAGAATTAGCCGCTCATCATGTTGGAAACACGCTCAAAAATCATTATTATTGCTCAAAGGGTGTTTACAAAGATGGAATGGAGAATAAGATGAAAATCGGGTGTTTGCAACGATTATAAGTGTTGCAAACACTGTTACAAAGAGGGTTGAAAACTGTTACTGATTTTAAGTCTGCCTCTGTATTACGACCCACATAGAAGTGTCGGTGTAACTGTAGAAGAACGACTGCCTATGGTGGTCTGTTCTTCGTGTTCTTGGTGCAGCAGCAGCAGCAGCAGAGAATAATGGTGCAACTTCGATTTTTGGCTCTGTACGTCTCCCCAACTCTCCCAATCTCTCCGTCTCACTTCTACTCGACCCCAGAAACTTATAAATACTCGACAGGACCAAAGATTACTCCTCATAACTCCATAATATCTTCCCATTACTCGGTGATATTTTCATGCAAGATACGGAGATAATTTTCTATTTTTAACTCTTTCACGCGTCTGCATGGCCGAATTTCTCCAAAAACATTTCTTACGCGTCTCTGATGAAGTCAAGCACGCTATATACACACGAAATCCTTCCAAAGATAACAAGAAAATCCGAGAATATCCTCCACGTACATGCTTACCCTGTTTTCTTCAATTCGACGATTTAGCCAAACTGGATCGAAACAAAAGCCCATACCAACCCTGTTAGGCTCTAACAAGTCATCTCAATGAAAATCAGCCATTGAATCTCCTTCTAACTCGTCCAAAAATCCGACCAAAATCTGCCAGTTGCGTTTTCAATTTTTTCCCGCCAAAACAAAAAATTTGAAATGAGGAAGAAAGGGTTGCCCCTTATCCAACAGCTGGGGGTGCGAATATCAGTTGGGTGCCCCTTAGTAATTGGGTTACCCCTTATCCAAAGTGGGAGTCCGAATATCAAATGTCCTCCGGGGGTGTTCCGAGCAACTTTTCGAGCCGAATTTTCCAATAATCTTTTTTTCCAAAAAATACCTACAAACACACAAAATACCATAATAAGGACGAAACAAGTACCGACAATACGAAACACTGAGGACAAATTAGACACATAAATGCGTCTATCAAATACCCCCAAACTTATTATTTGCTAGTCCTCGAGCAAATTTATTCTAGAAAATAAAAATCATTTGAACCCCTAGGGGCCCTAGTGGCGGAGTGTTGTCTCCGGAGGGTTTACCAGAGGTGTACCCACAAAACCTTTACTCCTGCACCTAGCTATCTATCTACGTAACCTTGGAAGGCACTAAAAAATCTCCTTGGTTGGCATACTTATTGACTACAGGAGGAAGTACCCCGATGCGAAATTCCAATTGATGTACACGAGTTTGCACTCAAGCATACTAAAATTCATATATAAGTCACAAAGCTCTACTCAGATAGTCGCACTATGGACATCAATACCCGGAGTCAAAACTAATCACATGGATAGATCAAGAAGATGGATATAGAGAAAAACATAGATGGTTTTGATGTTTACTAAGTGCCATCCCCCTTTCCTAAGCCAGCCAGAGCACCGTCTCACGAACCAAGTTGCAATGCCACCGGTGCCAGTCAATAGCCAAAGTTGCAGCGTTGACGCCAACACTCAATGGCCAAACCAAATTTACGCCAAGCCGCGAATGCAAGGATCACAGACTCTTCCTGCCTCCTAACAAAGTGATATTAATACGCCACCTGTCGACACCAGCGGCACAGAAAATGTCCCCTCAGGCGTTACACCTCCGATCACCAGAGCCGCTGCTACTCCACCATTAGAACGAGAGACTGGGGGAGCCAGAAGAAGCCGCCCTCCATTTACCGTTGTTGATCCGATGAAAAGATGAAAGGATTTTGTAAGGCTCAGACGGACATGGCTAAAACTCAGAAATAGATACCTATTTTCCTCAATACACTAACAGAGTGTCCACCACAAGAGTCACGTCAACCCTAGACGGAGATGGCAAGGGATACTGTTAACATCCGTTGCAGGCACTTCAGCAGGACGCGCGTTTATAGACGAAGAGGCACGCATTGCTCTTGAACACCAAGTATAAGGGAATCGGTAATCCTATTTCATCACACGTGGAGATCAAGAACGACTTCTCCAAAATCAAGTCAAAGAAAATCAGCAACCCTTTTGAGTTCAGGAAGACCCTCTTCCCGTCAGGAGTTGCATGATTTCTGAGGACTTCGCCCACAAAATCGTGCAGTCTATAATGAAACACTTTATATGAGATTCCAATTTTTTCCAAGGCGCAAAACGTCAAGATGTATTTGCATCCCTCAACCGCACTACATCAGGAAAGCAGCAGTCTCCAGCCAGGGAAGTTGTTCCCAAACCCCAACCTCTCCTGGAAAACACGATTGATAAATGAAACTGGGGACTCCTAACCACTGTTCGCGTGAAGGGTGTCCAATTTGACAGCACGCTGATTGACGCAGCCGCTCCACTTCAACGTCCTCCGGCAACTGCTCCGCTTCAACGTTCGCTCCAGTAGCCGCTCCGCTTCAGCGTTCTCTCCATAAGCTACTCCAGGATCGGAAACCAAAGCTTCCGCAATTGTCTCTTTAAGTTTCAACGTCCTCTCCAAGAGCCAAAGCCGCTTCAACGCCACTCCTTCATGCAAAGGGTCGTGCCACCATACTCAGCATGTCAAGGACCATGATGGCAGCGAGCCAATCCTCGTAGTCATGGCAATCTTTTGATCCATTCCGCCAAAACTCGTGATCATGGACAGTTTGCTCGCTTACTCATCCACCCAATCCTTTTAATTCCATGGATGCCCATACAATTCCAGCTAACCTACTTTGTTCCCACGATAATGTAGTCTCTTCTGATTACATATACTACCAAGAACTGTTACCGATCATTTGTTGATACCAGCCAGAGGTTCACCGCAGTAGCAATCACTACAAAGGTAACCCGTACTCCTCCATATTTTAGTCTCACGTGTAAGAAGTAACAAAATCACCAGTACGAACGCACGAGATGGTGATATCTTTATCATGGTCAACCCACTGACCATACAAGATAGAAACATGTAAGCCATACTTAGGGACTGAGGATTTATACAGAATCCCTTCACTATCAAAGACTCATGAGAAAACTCGAGAGACGCGGCTGAAACATTTTCCTGAAGAAACAGAGGGATCCACGCGTCACATCCAGAAGAGTACAATAAGCTCGTATTAATTACCGTAGACGTGGATTCAAGGTGATGCAATGAAATTAAGCTACACATGGGGACTACCATCATGGGACGCTTTCACTCCCCTCAACCTGGTTATGTCTGATTTCAACATCATCGCCGCCGAAGTTTTACGATCCGCAAGAATTTTTCAACATGAAGCCGTACATGTGCATCCAAGACTCCAAAAGCAGGCCACAAGGATGCATTCACATATTCGACCATGCCATCGGATCCAACATGAGTATAACTGGAGACTGCTCACCGCATCCCATTCCATACGATAGTCCAATATTCAGAAGATGGTTCGAAGGATATCTCTGAGAACAAAGTCCTTGAAGACTTGATAGCATCACATCGGCAACAGAATGTCTCCCAACTTATCTATTTCATCTTATGGCTTCGGAAGATTTCTACCATACAATCATCCACAGCGTATCATCATCGCGATCAGAAGGTCCAGACACTGAAGAACCTAAAGTCAAGGATGGACCGACAATGCAACCACAATCACCAAGATTAGCCCTGACATAATCGTTACCGAGCATATATTTCATCCATCCATCCCAAGAATGCAATGGAGTTTGGTAAATTTGGGAATCCACTGGATAGACACTGCAAACGAAAGCACGGATCCAGACGAGCAACAGAAAACAGAAGAGGGTCGATACCTCTTTTCATGCGGTCGGAGTTTCTAGAGTTTGAACAAAATAAAGGTTCCTTCTTTATCCATGAACGGGAATAGATGACTGGGCGCGACTATGTCACCTCGGGCCCGCAACATCCCTCCTGATTTCTTCATGAGTTTTACTGTCGGGCTGTTTTCTCCTCCTAAACGAACTCAAAATCTAAATATTCCCTCGTAAAGAGATAAGAAATTCTTTTCCAATCAGAATGGAGGGAAGGACCGTCAAAATCCGATTTTGTATGAGAATTCTACAACGATTTTAGTACGGGGCGTTAATTAGGGTTTCAGCATGCCAAACCCTAATTTAGACAAAGTTGCCATCATCCCACGGAACTGAAGCCAGTCGTCATCCTCCCACGGAATTGAAGGAATTCATTATCCTTCCACGGAACCGAAGCCAGTCGTCATCCTTCCACGAAACTGAAACAAGTTGCCATCATTCCACGAAACCGGCGGTATAACATGAGGAGGAGAGCTAACACCTTTCATATGAACGTGCTGCTTTGGGATTTGAATAAGGAAAGGATTTCCTATCTGATCCACGCATGGAAGGTGCCAACCAGTCTGCGCTAGCAAGCACTTCACAACGCCAAGCAGTCCGCGCCATGCAAAGCCAAGCCAGCGCCCATCCCGAGCCAATACAACGTCTGAGGCTCCATTCCCATCCAGTATAACGTCTGCGGCTCCATTCCAAGCCAATCTAACACTGAAGGCTCCATTCCAAGCCATGTCAATACCAACGGCTTGCCAAGACAAGCCAGCAACGCCAACGACTCGCTAAGCCAACAACTCCGCGTTTCCTAGCCTAGCCAAGATGGCGCACGGCCAAGCCAAGTCAGCGTCAACAGTTTGCATCACTGCCAACAAATGCCTCTACCACTCCACGATCCATCTAGTAATGCCGTGAGTAGAATTTACGCAAGGTCGCCAACATGAGAATCACGAACTCTCCTTACCTCTCGAAAATGGTTAGCCGGGTCTTCTTGACCATTTTTTCATGACTTGTCATTTCGATTTTGTCCTTGGCTGTCACCATCTTATACTTACCTCGCAACAATGCTCCTGTTCCGAGCTAAGCAGTGGACTTAATGTTGATGGTGGTTTTTAGCTTAGGGTTAAAATCGTAAAACCGTACATCTGACATGACGTCACTATGACCACTAGCGCATTTATTGAATCAATCAGCGTATTTATAAGAATTACCAGGGTACCTTTTTTTATACGTGTGTAATGTTCCACGACAGAACCCTTAGTATTAACTGACATCACCTCTGTATACACCTAACCCTAATTCTCCCACCGTGATAATGGCAAACCATGCCAGCCACGTCTCTGCGCCAAGGCATGCCAACCATGCCAGCCGCACCACCGTGCCAATGGAAAACCATACCATACACGTCTCTGCGCCAAGGCATGCCAACCATGCCAGCCGCACCACCATGCCATTGGTAAACCATGTCAGCCACGTCTCTGCGCCAAGGCATGCCAACCATGTCAGCCGCACCACCGTGCCAATGGAAAACCATGCCAGCCACGTCTCTACGCCAAGGCATGCCAGCCGCACCACCGTGCCAATGGCAAACCATGCCAGCCACGTCTCTGCGCCAAGCCATGCCAACCATGCCAGTGATATGATTTTGAAGTTGTTTGTAAAGTGGTAGTAAAAGTTCGTTCAACTCAGACTTGTAAAGACTCGATTTAAAAAAATACTAAAAACAAAGAAAATATATACACAAGTTTGTCACGATATCGAGAGATACTAGGACTTCGGATTCCACCATTAATCACATTCAATTGGTTCATACAATGATTCATAACAATTGTAGCTCTTTTCTAGACTCTATTTCTTTGCCAAAAGTAGATTTTATAAAGAATTAGATGTAAATCATAAGCATAGCGCATCAAGAGTTCTTAGACTAAGCATACGCTATCAGACAAAATCACAACTAATCAAGAAAAATCATAAATCAATTAAAACAAGTGCAAAAGTCATAAGGAATCAAATATAGTTACCAAAAAATTGTGGAATAAGGCTTCCTCCGTCATCCTAGTGTTTGGGTTTAGCTCCTCATGCTCAAAACGCACCCAAAAGATAGAAACATGGCTCAAAAAGGTGTTTTTATTGAGAAATATATGAAAACAGAGTTTCGCAACGCTGCAACAGTGTTACAGAGGTTACTGTTACAATTATAAGACTGCTGAACAACGATAGTTTATTGATACTGTCGTTGTATTTAAGACTGCTTCTGCGACAGACTTTGAAGGTCTGTTCTTCTTCTTCTCCACCTGCTGCTGCTTCAACTCTGCAAATCGTGATTTCTTCGTACCAGAGCCCTCTGTTGGCTCCCCAAACTCCCGACCACCTTCCTGGGACTCGAATACACCTTTTTATATCATCACAGGACGATTAAAACTCAAGGTTGCTTCTCCCGCAGGTCACGGTATTTTTCTTTTATTTTCCATTCACACGGCTTCTGTTTAGCTGTCAAACTTCTCTTATTCGATCAAAACAAATCCTTTAAGGAATATATTCTCGTTATACAGCTTCTTTCCTTGTTTAACAAACCAAAATCCCATAAATATTCTTCGCGTAAAATAACAGGGAAACCCCGTGAATATGCTTTCCTCCTACTCGACGATTAAACCCGGTTTTTACGAAAGTAAACTCTTTACAATCTTGTTTAGTTACTTCAAGTCCAGCCCAACTAAATCTGACGATTGAATCGGTCCAGATATAGCCCAAACATCGAATCCAAAATTTGTTTATACGCTGCAATATCTTCCCGCCAAATTCATCCGTTCAAACTGTGAAGATGAAGGGGGTTGCCCCTATCCAGTGCGATGTTGCCTATAACACAGGAATATGAATAGAAATTAGGTGCCCCTTATCAATTGAGCGCCCCTTATCCAAATGAGGGGTGCCTTTAGTAGTTTTCTCCCACGAGCGCAAAAAATACTTTTCGGGCCAATTTTCCCGCAAAAGCTTATTTCTCCAAAAACACCTACAAAAACATAAAAAGCCATAATAAATACAAAATCGAGCACTAACAATATATACAATTGAGATTATATCAGACACAAAAATGTGTCTATCAGCCAGCCGCACCACCGTGTCAATGGAAAACCATGCCAGCCACGTCTCTGCGCCAAGGCATGCCAACCATGCCAGCCGCACCACCATGCCAATGGAAAACCATGCCAACCATGTCTCTGCGCCAAGGCATGCCAACCATGACAACCACGTCTCTGCGCAAAGGCATGCCAACCATGCCAGACAATGGCAAACCATGCCAGCCACTTCTCCAATGGAAAACCATGCCAGTCAATGGAAAACCATGCCAGTCACTTCTCCACGCCAAAACGAAGGGTTGCAATAATCAATGTCTACCCTTCTCTTCGAGATAAAGATCTCGACCATCCAAGTTCACCACCTAACGCACGACAACTTGCGGCCCAAGGCCAAACACCACGGTTTGCACCAAACCCTAGTTTTGGCCGCGCGAATACCATGCACTACGGGGAAAATCATCATTTACAACACTGTATTAGGGTTGTAGTACACCTACTACAACGCTTTTTGTGTATTGTGTAGGTGGGGTATTGTAGAAAGTCCAAGCTTTTCTACAATACTTGACTAAGTGTTGTAAAGGGTGATGTGATTCATGGTTCGACAATATTTTGCCAAAGTTGTGATTCTCTTTCGATTTTTTTATAAAGCCTAACACAACTCTTGCTTGTGTTGTAGGACTATCTTGGACAACAAAGGATGTGTATCGTAGAAATATGTAACACAACACTTGTATAAGTTGAAGGACTATCTTAGACAACCTAAGATGTGTATTGTAGAAATATGTAACAACTCTTATTACTATTATGAATAAGATTTGCACTACACTTGTTAGAGTTGTAGAACTATGTTGGACAACACCTAGTTATGTCGTACAGACATTCTTTCACAACCACTGGTTTGTGTAGTTGAAATATGGAACACAACTCTTATTAGAAGTTGTGTGCATAAACAATTTTGAAAAAAAAATTATAACTGAAACCTAATTGCCGAAAGTATTTCACGTTCATAATTTCATATTAACCTGCCAGTGTAACACATTTACATTCATTCAAGACCTGCCACTCCAATTGCATTACCTAGGTAACTTCAGATCACCTTGTATGAAAGTGTGTTGCCCAACGAAAGAAAAGAAAATGATAGATTCTTTGAACATGACTAAAAGTATCATATATCTATCATACAATCAGACAAGCACTATCAAACAAAGAAATTGGCACCAAACCAACAAACAAAGAAATTATATTTTCAAAAATATCTTATTTTCTTTTTACCAATAATATAAACGAAGAGAAAAAAAACTAACTAAAAGTGGAAGCACTACATATAAGAACATTCTATTACTGGTGTCAGTACCATTACAACAACATTCCAAGTAACTGCATCTAAGCAGATTATTCAGAATACAAGTTAATATCCAAAGCCAACCCTTACTAAATAACTGTCACCACATAATTCCCAAAACTTAGATTTTTTAAGCCTAACAAATAATTACATCATAACTCTTAAGTCCAAAACAAATATGGGAAACAAAAGAAGCAAACTTATGTAATCTACAAAGGATACACAACAACCAACAAGTGGATTTTCAGAATTGCATTACATGAAGGAACTGGATTGAACCTTATTAGTCGGAATTTCAAGATGAAAACAATCATCAGAAGATGCCGAGGCTTCAGTTTTAATTGCAAAGGCTTCTAATGATGCACTCCCATGAACTGATTTGCTGTCTCCATTGCTCTCGTAGTCATCAGTGGAAGAGAGGATCTACAATACCAAAAATTGAAGATAAGGCTCATTCACTCGGAAGATACAGAAACCAAAACAGTAAGTGTTCACCATTTCCCCTAACTATTGTCCCTTGACTACCTAGATTGTGAGGTAGTGATATTGGAACACCAAGAAACACAATGCATAATACCTGAACTTCATTAAGGTTGAACCCATTTTCACTGAGAAAATCTTTAAAGATGTCAAGGTTTTCTTCAGTTGGGCGATAATGTCCACTATATGCAGAAATTGTCTGCAATAGGATAAAGAATTAGAGCCCAAAACGGATGAAAAAAAATTACATTTCGCTAAACTAAGTTCGGTTTAGTAAGTAGACTGAGTTACTTAGGATTGATTATAACGCCAATAATTCACCTTGAGCTTTCCATTCTGGACAAAAAGCCTTCCAGCTGCTAAAGTAGTTCCTCCAGCAAGAAAACTGGAATGATGAAAACACCCTTTCTTTTTCTGCACACAGTAAGCAACCTTGTGAGCAACTCAACAACATCCAAAGTAGCAGAATGGTGCGGCAACATAGATTGTAGTGTACATGCTCATCTTAAAATTTATTACCTCTCCTGCATAAAGTTTCTTGGATGTACAAATATCCATTTAGCTCCTTCAGATCTTATACTTGTATCTATAAGTTCTCCACTTAAATTGTGAAGAATAATCCCACCAACAATTATGTACTCATAGTTCTCCCTTTCATCAATCCCACATCCTGCAAACTGCACATTAGAACCAATTAGAGAACACGAATAACAACATCCAGGGCAAATAAAGAGACAGGATTTTGTTTGTAGAGTCCGCAAACAAACCTTGTCAATCTCCCCCCGCAGCTGTGAATCTCAACATCACATCTCTGATAACACTCACTTAGTATCATCACCAATACACACAATTACATTCATCTTACAAAGCCACCACCTGCACTTCAGTTCAACAGGCAAACTCCATTTCCATTTCATACTAACATCTCATAACCACAACCACCAACATTACAGAATCCTACTCAATACCAAAATCATTAAATCAACAGCTTCACCGAATCATACAAATTCAAACACAGATAATAATATTGATCTTAACATAACTGCATAACTTAACATACATCATAGATTAGGACTATTACCTCAAATACTAGCCCAATACCTTAAGACTAATCCATCTTCTCAATTTTTCCAGTTCAACAACAATCAACACCAAAAATCTCATCTATTGCTTCTACAATCATCAACAACCCTGCAACCTTCATCACCATCTTCAATTCTCAAAACCTTAATTCTTAAATTGGGGAAGAACAGAAACCCTAATCTTCTTTCTTCTTCTCTCATCTTCTTCTTCTTATGTTCTTCGCCTCATGCGATTTCGTGAGAACTCCGAGGTTGTGATGTCGAGAGATTGGAAAACTTAGGGATAACGGTTGTTGGTGGTGATTGACTTTTATTGATTTGTGGAAAGGAAGGAGTCGATGCTGTTATATTCAGAATTAGGATTTATAGAACCAATTGATGCTCTGAAGTTTTAAGAGATGAAATTAGAGTTGTGGTTTGATGAAGAATCATGGGTTAAGTCTCAACTGAAATTCTAAACTTGTATTGGAGATGAACTGAGCTAGGGTTTCTGAATCTGGTCTCAAGATTCGATTGAAGATGTAATTAAGGTTCTATGATGTTGATTAGAGATGCGTATGGAAGAAGTAAATATCAACAACACGCATTAGATTTGCTGAAGAAAAAAGGGAACATTAATTAAATACCCCTCCTTTTCAAGGTCTTCACAAATACCCCTAAGAACTTCACAAATACCCCTAAAGGGTTTTTTTAAGTGGATAATGAAAATGAACTAGTACTTTTTTGGATAATAAAAATGAACTAGTATGTTCTTGCCGCGTGAAAACATCAACTCAACCTCCTACGGAGGTTGAATTGACTTAATATAATCTTAAATGTGCCAAAAACTATACCCTAAAAACTTAAAATATACCCTTTAAGGGTATTTATAAAGTTTTTAGGGGTGTTTGTGAAGACCCATGAAAAGGAGGGGTATTTATTTAATTCCCACAAGAAAAAAAACAGAGAGGGAGAGTCGGAGGGGCAGGCTAAGGAAGAAAAGAGAAGGAGAGGAAGAAAAGAAAATTGATAGGAATTGAAGTTCTTAATGTTGAGGAGGGTTAGGTGTAAAAGAATGTACGAACAAGATTTCATTTGATCCACTCATACGGATTAAGGGAAGATCTTGACGGTTGAGATTGTACTTGGGATGCTCATACGGATTGAGAAGCATGTGTTTCTCTTTGTGTTAATACGAACTCATTATTTGGTTATATTATCAACCTTCGACACGAAAAAAAATTCCAAAAAAAATATTAATAAATTTATGGCATTATTATCGATATTCTGATATAAAAAAAATCCAAAAAATGTATAAGAATGAATCGGGGAAATAAAAATGAATTCGATAATTGGTGTGTTTCTTTGTGCTTTCTCTTTGTGGTTTTGTACTTTTTTTTTTGCTTCTGGTTTGAATTTCGACTAGTCACATAGGTCATGAAGTAATTTTGACTAGTCATACATGTCATGAAGTAGCTTTAGTTCATACTGGTAGACTCAGGTTATAAGATTACTAGAGATGGACCACGAAATTCCGGATGGATTCAAACTTCAAATGTGATATAAATACATACATACTATGAAGACACGAAGATCCGGGAGGGTTCTGACTTGAAACGTAGCATGATACATCATCGAAATCGATAAATATGAAGCTCATTGTCGATTCGAATTTCAAATGTGGTATAAAGACATACAAACTATGAAAGCTCCAGGAGGGTTCAGACTTAAAACTTAATGACGTAACGGAAGCGTATGATTTGGATCAAAGATCCGATAAAAGATAAAAACTAGTGTGAGATCAATAGATTCACAAAAGTGATAAGAAAATAAAGATAAAAATAAAAGATAAGTTTGATATTAATCAAATAATAATATTGGTTGTAGAATTGTGTATCTCTACTATGCCTTCTTATATAGGCTTCAAGGATTCTAAATATAATTAGGACTAGAAAAGGAAATCAAACCAAACTAGGAAACACACTAAAACTAGGAAAGGAAATCCTAAATAAAGAAATATGATAGGAAGTTCTAAGAAGAACTATAATAGGAAATAGAGAACTTGTGAGTAGGATGTCCTACATCAGGCCCCCCTTCTTGAAAAGAACTCGACCTCGAGTTCAATATAGAAAGACAACGCTCTTGCCAGGGTCGTAAGGTCGGAAACGTCGTCGGAGACAATCATCAATCGGATACCTCGAGCCCTTTGTAGAAGGACAAACTCTTTTCCCAGGGTCATACGGTCTAAAACGACGACGAAAATCATTAGCTATTAAATACTTCTCACTGTCAGCTTCAGAAAACTTTTGTGTGAATAATTGAAATTTTGAAGCAGCTTTGCCGAAACGTCTATCCTTCCTCCTCTTAATACCTTCCTTATAATGAGGGTCCAAGAGTTCATAAGGTCCCCATTTTGTTTTTCGTACGTGAGTTGGCAATGTAGGATTTTCTTTTATGTCCAATACTTCATTCAGATATTCCGACCAACTCAAACTGTGAGTTAAAAATTCAAAAATCTTTTTTGGTATATAGTGCTTCTCTTGTATAGTTGTCAGACAGTCTCCATCTTTGATAAGCACGTGAAAAAATGCTGAATGTGCTTTGAGAATGATTAGGTTGGTGTCCTTATGGCAGATAACATATTTAAAATCAAGTGAAAATGGCGAGAAGTGCACCATCCAAAATTCAACTGTCACATCATCATATTCCCATCCATTCATCCTAGTATCGGCAACTCCATTCATACAAACAAACTGATTGTGATAATAATCCAGATCCTTCGAGATAGTGGAGGCTCCCGTATGAGTTGTAGCTAAGTGATTCGCTGCTTCTTGAATAATGAGACGAGGAGTCCGAGTCTCAATTTTCAAAGCATCAACTACCTTAACTCCGAAAACTTGAGTCGTATGTTGTAAGAGCAATCTAATTGCTTGTGAAGAAAATGTTTGTCATCATTCACGATCTCAATAAAACTCCAGGATGCGGTATTCACTTGACACAAAACTTGTTCCCAGGCACATTTGGTATACCAATATTGCCAGCTTTCCATATAATATCTCGTTATCCAGACTATACAAACCAACTTAGGCAGACAAGACAACAGAGTACTAATGGTGTTTGATAAGGATACCTCATTCCAGAATCTTCCGTAGTAGATAAACCAAGTAATTCTTAGAATTCCCGCAAAACTTCGATTTAGCTTGCGAAAACCAACACGAATAAACCAAGGAGGTTTCCGTGGAATCTCCAAATCTTGGATGCGTACACCAAGATAAATAGATTTCCTAGCACAAGTTTTAAGCACCTCTCTAACGATAGGAATTATCCTTAGTACCGGATCATAATAATTTATTGTCGAACTACCTCTTACTTTCTTATCTTTGATAAGCAACTCGAACCTTTCTCCTCAAGGCCATGGTCAAGCATAATCTTGCACGTATGGCACAATGAAAGTTTCCTAGGAGTAGTTCTTTCGGTACATATAAGGACAAGCGATGTGCCGAAAACCCTTGCATGATCCAGTTTCGGTGTTGGTAAATCCCAATTCAACCCGTGACCGACTAGAATAGTCCGCCGAGATACTATCCTTTTCGTTGAATACCGTATATCTTCCAACAAACAGGTAACTCCCTCCAACATAACTTCGGTAA
Organism: Papaver armeniacum; assembly: GCA_023531295.1. Lineage (NCBI taxonomy): Eukaryota > Viridiplantae > Streptophyta > Magnoliopsida > Ranunculales > Papaveraceae > Papaver > Papaver armeniacum. The sequence goes on from JAJJWW010015114.1 coordinate 171,609, forward strand.
ACATCGGAATCCAGGAAATAAGAATGTCCATACCCCCTTCGAGATGTCGGCAACATTGTAGCGAAAATTTTGAAGTTTTCCCGCCGCAGAACAAAACATTACGTTTCAACCTTGCAACAGATTATACCAAGTAGGTCAATGGCCAGGCTACCTACATTTACGTCTTTAGATTTTAATCGAACATTCAGCAGAAACGAGACATATGGAAGCTCAAAGATATGATCTGTTTCATCTATCGATGGCTCATAAGAGCTGTTTCCTTAATTGACTGGCAGTCAGTCCTTGAGTCGGTAAGACACGACTCTCTAAAGGCTTTCTTCATCTGATTAGCGAACCTCCGGTGGGTGTGTCCTGTTAGTGGTGAGTAGCAATATAGTGACCAAATCTCAGAACAGCCATCCGTCCATATGGGCTAGTAGTCCGAGCAACAACGTCTTGTTGTATCTCAATAGAAACAAGAACCATAACATAACATCTTCCCAACCGGGAATTAACATTTTTGTTTCGAAGATATGCATCTGCGACGAGTAGCATCGGTATGCCTTCTTCCTCTTTAGATAAGACAATTCCCATGATTGTTGCAAATCTGGAATAGATTAGACTGAGTAGTACTGTCCTCTTTTCTTTTAATTCTCATTAAGGTTTTGCATAGCACAAGCACAAGCCAAGGCGGCTTTCTAAGAATTTCATAAAAACCATGAGGATTTGAGAAAGCGTCTTCACATTTGTTGTGAATGTCGACAACTTGAATGAAGCTTCATAGTTACTAATCCAGTTTAAAGAATTCAACCGCGAACTTGAATTTGAGTCGATAATCGAGTGCAAGTATCCAAACTGCAAGGAGTTTTACTTGTATAAGCTTGTTCGTAGAACCAAAAATATCGAATCCTTACTCACGCAGATAGTTAAAACTTCGAGAAGCACGAATAATTAGGAACATGCTTCTTCAGAACACCGAAATCCCTTGTTGAAGGAGCACGATTAGTGAAGTTGTTATCATCTGCTTTGTTTGAAACCCTTTCTTAGATTTCTTTCTCAAAGCACCTCTATACCGGGCAGAAAACTCCTTCGTATCAGATCATTATCTTTTTTTCGTGCAATTCCAAGCCTTCAACTAGTAGGTGTTCCTGTAGATTTCTACTAATAGTGACAAGTGGATATCTCAAGGCTGATTCTTGTGTAACAACCATGAGACCTGGAAAATTCAACTTGCTGGTATTATTTTGGTTTGAAATTTGCTTAGTTGTTTCATAAAGAGCTTGCTCACTATCTTTCGAAGAAATATCCCTCGAATCTAGTAAGTATTGTGAGCGCCCATCCCAATGAACAATATACTTCGATCGCTTTTCTAACTTCAATTGTGTATGCCATAATATAGGGAAATTCAAAATCTTAACATAACAACTGAGGTTATTGAAGCTTGGCTTTGGCATAACTAGATCGATGGGAGTATTAGAAACATCAAAAATCTCAGAATATTGAAGTGGATTCCTGACGTCGTTATCGGGTTTCTCTTGAATATGCACATTCTTAGGGATAGAAACAGAAGTGATTGGAACAGAAAAATCAAATGATTGTGGGTGCTCGATTTCAACAACACTAGAACTTTCTTCATTGTCGTTATTTTCTTTTTCTTCTTCTTGTGAAATAATCTCATCGAATGTTGTTCTAGTGTCTTCCAAAAGCTTCTCTTTAAAACGAGCAATAATCCCATGGAATTCTTTCCAAAAATCTGACTGTTTTTGCTCAATGCTATGTTGTAGTGGTGTTCCCATTAAACAAAGCAATTTATTACCATGACAAATATCAAAACTAAGCATACTTTGATTATACACAACGCCTAAACTTGATAGCCAGGGATCGCCCAATAACACATGACAATTATTCATAGAAGATAGTTCACAATAAGCAAAACTGCAATAATTACCTTCGTGGAAGCTAAATTCAATAAAACCGCCGAATAAATCCCATTCACCGTAATTCCTTTCCTTGAAGTAATTTACTGCTCCAATAGATATATAGTTTTTCGGACTTGATGGATCAAGAATACAGTCAGTGATCATTCCATCTACTATGAAAGTAGTACGAAATTCTTTTTCCATAACTAAGAACTTGAAAATTAAGGCACTCAATAGAGGCTCTTAACCGTGGATAGAAACAAAGCCAAGAAACTCAAAAATAGAGAATCTCAACCGTGGCTCTGATGCCACTTGACGTAGCGGAAGCGTATGATTTGGATCAAAGATCCGATAAAAGATAAAAACTAGTGTGAGATCAATAGATTCACAAAAGTGATAAGAAAATAAAGATAAAAATAAAAGATAAGTTTGATATTAATCAAATAATAATATTGGTTGTAGAATTGTGTATCTCTACTATGCCTTCTTATATAGGCTTCAAGGATTCTAAATATAATTAGGACTAGAAAAGGAAATCAAACCAAACTAGGAAACACACTAAAACTAGGAAAGGAAATCCTAAATAAAGAAATATGATAGGAAGTTCTAAGAAGAACTATAATAGGAAATAGAGAACTTGTGAGTAGGATGTCCTACATCACTTAACATGATACATCATCTAACTCAATAAATATGAAGCTCAGTGTCGATTCGAACTTCAAATGTGGTATAACAACATACAAACTATGAACCGAGAATCTCCAGGAGGGTTCAGACTTAAAACTTAACATGATACATCATCTAAATCAATAAATATGAAACTCAGTGTCGATTCGAACTTCAAATGTGGTATACCGTCATACAAACTATGAACCAATAAGCTCCGGGAGGGTTTCGACTTCAACCTTAGTAGGATATATCAGAATATTCTCTGAAACCTTAAACAAACCCTTTTATGACGACTTCGAAAAAAAAAAGTAGCTCCGAGATCGAACCAACCATATCGTTAACCGAAGTTAGTCATATGAACAGTTTTAACTTAACCATATATTTATCTAACACTTAATCAGATATGATGATCAGTCAATCATGAAAGATAATCAAATGAATCTTATACCGATTCATACAATAGTTAATGAGATTCATCTAATACCGAATCATGAAAGATAATCAAATGAAAGATGATCAGTTAATGAGATTCATACAATACCGATTCTAGAACTTAACCACTGTGTTCGCATACTAGGTATGCAAACAAGAGTTTCAGACCTTGTCAAGTAAACAAACCATATATCTGCATATTGTATGCGTACTAGGATCCGAGATCGAAACCTGGCCGCGAGTCGACTACTCTAATTCAGAAATTCGGTAAGAACGACGAATCCATCCATTTACAGGTAAGATTCCTTCGTGATATTCTACGAAATCTTAAAAAAACCCTATTTCTACATATTGTATGCAAACCACGCTCCGAGATCGAAACTTGGACGCGAGTTGACTACTCTAAGTCAGAAACTTGGTAAGAAAAAAACGATGAATCCATCCATTTACAGGTAAGATTCCTTCGAGATATTATACGAAGACTTAAACAAACCCTATTTCTGCATATTGTATGCGTACCAGGATCCGAGATCGAAACCTGGCCGCGAGTTGACTACTCGAAGTCAGAAACTTGGTAAGAAAGACGAATCCATCCATTTACAGGTAAGATTCCTTCGAGATATTCTATGAAACCTTAAACAAACCCTATTTCTGCATATTGTATGCGTACGAGGATCCGAGATCGAGACCTGGCCGCGAGTTGACTACTATAAGTCAGAAACTTGGTAAGAACGATGAATTCATCTATTTACAGGTAAGATTCCTTCGATATATTCTACGAAACCTTCAAAAAACCTTATTTCTGCATATTGTATGCGTTCTAGGATCCGAGATTGAAACCTGTCCGCGAGTTGACTACTCTAATTCAGAAATTCGGTAAGAACGACGAATCCATCCATTTACAGGTAAGATTCCTTCGAGATATTCTACGAAACCTTAAATAAACCCTATTTATGCATATATGTAAGCATACCAGGCTCCGAGATCGAAACCTGGCCGCGAGTTGACTACTTTAAGTCAGAAACTTGGTAAGAACGAACAAACCATCCATTTACAGGTAAGATTCCTTCGAAATATTCTATGAAACCTTAAAAAAACCTTATTTCTGCATATTCTATGCGTACTAGGATCCGAGATCGAAACCTGGCCGCGAGTTGACTACTCTAATTCAGAAATTCGGTAAGAACGACGAATTCATCCATTTACAGGTAAGATTCCTTTGAGATATTCTACGAAACCTTAAAAAAACCTTATTTCTGCATATTATATGCGTACTAGGATCCGAGATCTAAACCTGGCCGCGAGTTGACTACTCTAATTCAGAAATTCGGTAAGAACGACGAATCCATCCATTTACAGGTAAGATTTCTTCTAGATATTCTACAAAACCTTAAACAAACCCTATTTCTGCATAAATGTATGCATACCAGGCTCTTAAATCGAAACCTGGCCGCGAGTTGACTACTCTAAGTCAGAAACTTGGTAAGAACGAAGAAACCATCCATTTACAGGTAAGATTCTTTCGAAATATTCTAAGAAACCTTAAACAAACCTTATTTCTGTATATTGTATGCATACCGGGCTCCAAGATCGAAACCTGGCCGCGAGTTGACTACTTTAAGTCAGAAACTTGGTAAGAGCGACGAATCCATCCATTTACAGGTAAGATTTCTTCGAGATATTCTACGAAACCTTAAAAATACCCTATTTCCGCATATTGTATGCGTACCAGGATCCGAGATCGAAACCTGGCCGTGAGTTGACTACTCTAAGTCAGAAACTCGGTAAGAACGACGAATTCATCCATTTACAGGTAAGATTCCTTCGAGATATTCTACGAAACCTTAAAAAAAACCTTATATCTGCATATTGTATGCGTACTAGGATCCGAGATCTAAACCTGGCCGCGAGTTGACTACTCTAATTCAGAAATTCGGTAAGAACGACGAATCCATCCATTTACAGGTAAGATTCCTTCGAGATATTCTACGAAACCTTAAAAATACCCTATTTTTGCATATTGTATGCGTACCAGGATCCGAGATCGAAACCTGGCCGTGAGTTTACTACTCTAAGTCAGAAACTTGGTAAGAACGAATAAACCATCCATTTACTGGTAAGATTCCTTCGAAATATTCTATGAAACCTTAAAAAAACCTTATTTCTGCATATTGTATGCGTACTAGGATCCGAGATCGAAACCTGGCCGCGAGTTGACTACTCTAATTCAGAAATTCGGTAAGAACGACGAATTCATCCATTTACAGGTAAGATTCCTTCGAGATATTCTACGAAACCTTAAAAAAACCTTATTTCTGCATATTGTATGCGTACTAGGATCCGAGATCGAAACCTGGCCGCGAGTTGACTACTCTAATTCAGAAATTCGGTAAGAACGACGATTTACAGGTAAGATTTCCTCTAGATATTCTACGAAACCTTAAACAAACCCTATTTCTGCATAAATGTATGCATACCAAGCTCTTAAATCGAAACCTGGCCGCGAGTTGACTACTCTAAGTCAGAAACTTGGTAAGAACGAAGAAACCATCCATTTACAGGTAAGATTCTTTCGAAATATTCTACGAAACCTTAAACAAACCTTATTTCTGTATATTGTATGCATACCGGGCTCCAAGATCGAAACCTGGCCGCGAGTTGACTACTTTAAGTCAGAAACTTGGTAAGAATGACGAATCCATCCATTTACAGGTAAGATTTCTTCGAGATATTCTAAGAAACCTTAAACAAACCTTATTTATGCATATTTTATGCATACCATGCTCCGAGATCAAAACCTGGCCGCGAGTTGACTACTCTAACTCAGAAACTTGGTAAGAACGACGAATCCATCCATTTACAGGTAACAAATATATCAGAATTGGATAAGAAATATATCAGAATTGAACATCCCAGGTTCGAAGATTACCAGAGTTAAAATGACCATATTACCCTTACTAGAAATAAAAGTAATAAATATTATGGAGATTGTGAAAATTACTAAACTATCCTTATCTGAAATAAGTAAAGTAAATAATACAGATAGTGAAAATGATCATATTATCCTTCATGGAAATTTGTGGCATAAATATTATGGAGATTGTGAAAGTGACCTGACTACCCTTATCGAAAAAAATTAAAGTAAATATTACTGCTTGTGAAAATGACCATATTACCCTTCTTGGAAATTAATGCAATAAATATTATGAAGACTATGAAATTGACCAGACCATGCTTATCGGAAAATAAGTACACTAAATATTATAAATTGTTAAAATCACCATATTACCCTTACTATAAATAAAGGTAATAAATATTATGGAGACTGTGAAAATTACCAGACTACCCTTATTTGAAGTGAGTAAAGTAAATATTAAGAGATAGTGAAAAATGTATGTAATTATTTACGAGAGAAGGCGTGTATGTGATTGTTTACGAGAGAAGGCTTCGTCTTTGTTTGCGCTCAGTCCACCCGAGCATTATTTTTGAGCATTACATTTTGTTTTACAACTCTTATGAAGGGTTGTCATAAAGTTAGTGTATTAAAGAACCACAAACTTGACAGAACATGTAATAGTGTAGGTATGGTTAGTGGTGTAGACTTCCATACAGGAGGTAGAGGATCGATCAAATCCCCCCATCCTCATTTCTTCTGATGTTCTATATTTTTACTTCAACAACACTTATAAGTGTTGTTATACATTTTTATTAAAAATAGAAAAAAAAAACCAAAACTTGTGAACGGTAAGGATGGTTGATGAGCTAGACGTCCATGCAGTAGATTCATGTTCGAATCTCCCCTATAACCTCATTTTTTCCAACATTATATATTTTTACTTCAACAACACATATAAGTGTTGTTGTAGGTTTCTATTTAAAAAAAAAAAAAAAAAAATCCAAACTTGTGAACTGAAAGGGTGGTTGATGAGCTAGAATTCCATGCACTAGGTTTCATGTTCGAATCTCCCCTCTAACATATTTTTCATTATCATATTTTTGTGTTCTTCAACAACACTTGTGAGAATTTTGATAGGCTAAGTCACTACATATATGGAACAACGTTGTTACAGCTAAATGTCGTCGCAACTGTTTTGCTTAAGGAGTTGTCGTTTATTTTCTTAGCGCAACCCCTTGTTTCCTAAGGGTTGACAGTGATGATATACGACAACTCTTCCTTTGAAACCAGTTGTAAAACATAGAACTTTCTACAATACTTAGCGAAGCGTTGTAAATCTCCAGTCGTAGATGTATATTTTTCCTGTAGTGATGCCAGCCTCTCCTTCACGTCATTGGCTGCCAAAACGAAGGGTTGCAACGATCAAAGGCCACCCTTCCATCTAAGATGCAGATTTTAGCCGTCCAAGTTCGCCACCCGACGCATTAAAACTTGCGGCCGAAAGCCAAAACACACGGTTTGTACCTAAACCCTAATTTGGCAGCGCCTACTCTTTGACAAGGTCATGACTCAACGCTGGCTGCTAAAACGAAGGTTTGTAATAATCAACAGATACCCTTCTCTTTGAGATGCAGATCTCGACCACACAATTTCGCCACCTGACGCATGACAACTTGCGGCCGAAGCCAAAAACATATGGTTTGAACCTAAACCCTAATTTGACCGCGCCTACTCTTTGACAAGGCCATGACTCAACTCTGGCTGCTAAAACGGAGGGTTGCAATAATCAACGGCTACCCTTCTCTTTGAGATGCAGATCTCGACCACACAAGTTCGCCACCTGACGCATGGCAACTTGCGGCCCAAATCCAAAACACATGGTTTGCACCTAAAACCCTAATTTGGCCGCGCCCACTCTATGGCAAAGCCATGCTCAACGTTGGCTGCTAAAACGAACAGTTGCAATAATCAACGACTATCCTTCCATCTGAGATGCGGATCTCAGCCGTCCAAGTTCGCTACCCAATGCATGGCAACTTCTAGCACAATGCCAAAACTACACGGTTTGTACCAAACCCTAAATTTTTGTCGCGCCTAAAACATACACGAGCATGCCAAAACCAGACCGGTCACGTCGCTGGCTTCCAAACGAAGGGTTGCAATAATAAACGACTGCCCTTCCATTTGAGATGCAAATCTCATCCACACAAGTTCGCCACCTAACGGATGGTAACTTGTGGCCGAAAGCCAAACATCACGGTTTGTACTAAACCCTAATTTTGGCCGCGCCTGACACATGCCAAAGATATGCACGATGCTGGCTGCCAAAAAGAAGGGTTGCAACAATCAACGGCTACCCTTCCTCTCAAGATGCAAAATCTCGACCATCGAGGGTCACCACCGAGCCGGCAAGTCTCCCAAGCTCAACTTTCCAAGCAACAACAACATGCTACACGTTTTCCACGAAAACACTTGAGACATCAACACATGTCACAAACTGGGGGATGCTCATTAGGGTATTGGTTTGGCGGTTTACAGCGTGCGGCGTACACTACGTTCGTTACGAAAAATTGTCATAAGAATGAGTCGGTTAGTAAATATAAGGAGTAATGGTGAAACGTTTCTTTCATTATGGAACATCAATTTCAGGCGTTACCCGTTACCACATCCTTCCACTTTACTCAACCGTTCCCATTTCTTACGAGACCAGAGTACGTTTTGTTAGGACTTGTATAAATAGGTCTTACCTATTTCCACCAAACACAAGTTATGGGTCAGGAGCATACAACACTCAGAAACCACTTACTAGCTTTTCCATCTGTTAGCTTTCACTTTCTGATACAAGTCAAACAACTACTCTTCCAGAATCAACTATTCTGGTCTCAACACTTTCTTCGCTTCTCTCCCTAAAACCAACCCTTCTCCTTCACTTTGTGACCGAAGCAAGTCTGGAATAACCATTTCTTGGTTTAGGACGGATTTGTACAGATTGATCTCTCGAATCTAAAGTACTCCCTTGCAGTACATTGTTTAGGGTTTAGACTCAGTTTCTCACCCACTCACGCGAAATTACCGAAATCAGCAGAAACCGTTTTCACCCTCAAACAACAGTATATAATGCATAAGTGAACCAAAATTAGGTAAACCTGGTAATATCCAAGTTACATTAGAGTTTGGAAGTTTGTACATACAAGCTAAAAGATTGAGCGAATTCGAGAATCTAGATGATGCAGAGATAAAGCTATAAGCTCTTCTACTTCTTTACACAAGAATCAATCGGTTGTAAGCAATAGTAACTTCACCCAGATCAGTTTTAATCAAAAATTAACAACGGTTTCAACCAAAACAACTAAACAATATCATTAAAAATAAATCACTGGGTACTGGGTAAAGCTACGTCCATACAGAACAAGGTTTTCTCTTCTTTTGACAGGATACTTCAAAAACTTCGACCATGATATCACAAACCCCACATCAACACCAGAAACATTATAACCCAAATCAGCATTATTTCACAAATTTTCAGGAAACTTGTAAAACAAAATCAAATTAACTTTAAATAAAAAGAATTATACCAAAAATCCGCAAGGAATCCTACTGATGTTTATGAAACCTGTTGATAAGGAATAAAAAAAAAAATCGCCGAAAAACAAAAAGAGTGACTAAGAGAAACAAGGGTTTTAAAACCATAGCTATACCTGTTCATGTTGAATCTCCAAACCCAAACAACATACTGAAAGCTGAAAACAAATTAGGGGTTTACTGAAATTTACTTTTAATTTAAGAAATTGGTTTAAGTGATCTGACTGAAAGGCTTTGGAGTTCGATTTTGAGATTTGGTGTACTTTCTTGAACAACTCTTTCATCTTCTTCTTCACTTTCAGATCTTCGTCTTCCATCATTTCCATATCTCAGAGAGAAAACTTACCAAGGAAATCAGAGATCTGGTCTCGATTTTCTGGAGAGAGGGTTTGGTTCTGTGAGAGAGATAGAATGGGACGAGGGAATCGAGAAAAAAAAAATACAGTACATAACAAGGGATAAGAGAAGATATTTTTTTTTTGCTTGTGATAGTTAACCACCGTTGGATCAAATTAGAAGATTAAATCTCAAAATTGGTTTCACAAAATATTCTGACCCTCACAGTCGTTCCTAAAGTCCATTAACAAGCTATATGCTTTTACAAATATACCCCCTCAGAATACCACTGTGTTTGAAACAAGTTTTATGTTTTTTTTTTTTTTTACCAATAAAACAACTGCAGGTCACTGCACTATTAGTTCATTCTTCCTAGCACAGTGGTTTTGTTAAATCCTTGAAAGTGGTTAAAAATCCATTTTCCACTAGTGTATGCTTTATATACAAGTAGAAAGAGAACCCTAGATACTATATTGGGCCGCACATACATGGGCTACGAGCCCTACAACTTTTATATAATTATATTATAGTTCCTCGGGTTGGGTGGGTTGCTCGGGTTAGAAATATTTGTGCCCATGCTTTCCCAAGTTTAACTCGGGTTTATTAAAATTGTACCCGAGCTTGCCCAAACTTTTAAAATACATTGCCCATGCCCACCCAACGTTCGGGTTGGACATGGGTTGGGTGGGTTGACCCAACCCAAATCCCACCCTTATAATACTCCCTCCGTCCCACCATTAGATGACCTACTTAGTTTTAAATTTTGTCCCATCATTAATTGACCTATTTCATTAAGCAAGGGAATCTTCTAAAATTATCCTTTTGAAAGATTATCGTAAGTATAAAAAATATGTATAATTTGATATTCATATTTATACTCGTTGCGTAAGTGTTTTAAAATGCTTTTCAATGATACAAAGTTTACGAAAATCCATGGTATAGTTTTAGAGATAAATCATTTCTAGATTTTACAAATCATTTCTAGTTTTAGAGATAATTGTAAAAAATACTTAAAAAGTCTCATTTTCAATACTTGCCTTAAGAATTGTGCAAACTTGAACTATGTCATCTAATAATGGGACGGAGGGTGTATATTATTCCTAGGACCTAATGGTATTTCCTACAATAATCTAATGAATAAAGATACTATTCCTTTCCCGGAATCTAAATGTGGAAATTGAATTATTGTCCTTCCTTTTAGTGGACCTTCACAAATATCCTTTTCAACAATATTTATGTCCCTCCATCTTCTAGAATGAAATCAATTTTATTGCACATACCAATTGTACCCTTACTATTTCGTATGAAGTTTCAGTCGAATAAAAGATCCAGAGAGAAATGGATCTCTTCTTATTATTACACCACCACAGGCGTCTGTACCTTCACCAGCTCCGCCATCTCCACCAAATCTATCATCATCTCCAGCACCACCTCCTAGTCCATTATTTTTATAGATTCCATCATTAACTTCGTCTGTTCTGCTTTAATCATCACCACAATTTCAAAGTGACAGAGAATATATTTGAGGTAGAACAAATTTGAGATCTGCGATGGAAAATCAAACCAAACCCACCACCACCATCTTCATCGTCACTACCTCTGCAACTACCACCACCTTCGTCGCCGTTAACTGGTTCGCGATTCGATCCACAAGTATCAACATCAGATGAAACTTTCTTCTTCTGTTAAAGATTAATTTTCAAAATCAAATTCAAAGATGTCGAGATCTGATTTTAGCGTCATCAAAAACGATTGAGCAGATAAGTATACCATCTGATCGATTTCAGATATCCGAACTTTACGGAAACGAAATTTTGTTTCATTCGGTACGGGTATTTAGCTATGTAGAAGTACAAATGAGGTATGTATTTGAATCTGATTTTCATTCGGTACGGGTGGTATTGTAAGTGATTGTGACGTAGATGAGAATAGTTTAGAACATGAAAATTAATGATGTAGAAGGAGGGGGTTTTGGTTGGAATGATGAAATTGGTGTTGGATTTTGGTTCTGGTTGTTTTGGTGGTGGTGGTGGTGCTGGAGATGTGTGATTTGTTGGTGGTTATCTAGGTTGAAGCAGCAAAGTGATATTGGATCAACTATGGTTGTTGATCCATATATTTTGGATCAACTATGGTTGTTGATCCATATATTTTGATCAACTATGGTTGTTGATCCATATATTTTGGATCAACTCTGTTGTTGACCCAATTTTTATTGGATCAACTATGGTGGTTTTGGTTGGAATGATGAAATTGGTGTTGGATTTTGGTTGTGGTTGTTTTGGTGGTGGTGGTGGTCTTTGGAGATGTGTGATTTGTTGGTGGCGGTAATGGTGGATAGGTCCGAATGAGAAATTAGTCATGGAAATAGTAGTAGAATGGTGGTTTCGGGTTGTTGTAGTTGTCGAGATTGGTTTTGAAGTGGTCTTGGAGTGTTGGTGTTTATGAAGCTACAGGTAATGATCAATTTGTTGTTGTTTATATATTCTTATGGGATCAATTGTTGTTGTTGATCCATTTTGTGGGATAAACTCCTGTTGTTGACCCAATTTTTTATTGGATCAACTATGGTTGTTGATCCATCTATATGGGATCAACTACTGTTGTTGATCCTTTGAACTCCTATTGTTGACGATATTTCATTAGATAAGTATAATTATGCTTATAGTTCAAATCATGCTTTGTAGTTTAAATCATGTAAATTTCTTCCAATGTTGAACTTGTGGTGCAATGGTAGCATGGATGACTCTATGTCAGATGATGCGTGTTCGACTCACGCCAAGTTCACTCCATTTCACATGGATCAACTTCCATTGTTGATCCACTAAAATTGGATCAACTTCTACTGTTTATCCTTTTTTCTTGGATCAATTATCGTTGTTGATCCCCTAAACTAGATAAACTTCTACTTTTGGTTCTATTTTTATTTGGATCAAATATTGTTGTTGATACAAAAATATTTAAACCAATGGTGGCGGCGGTTGGTAGGTGGTGGTTGTTGAAGTGGTGGTGGTGGAATGGTAGTTGAATGTTGGTGGTGGTGGTGATGCTAGTGGTGGTGGTGAAGTGGTAGTGGAAGAAATTTGGTGAAGAAAAAAATATTATATGGGTGAGGGTATTAAGGGCGGACATATTTATTGTTGCATAAGGATATATTTATTGGGTGTCAAAAGTAGGGACATATAAATAATGTACCCAATCTAAGGCTGGGTTTGGTAATGCTTTTATTTTTCCAAAAGCACTTTCAAAACCTAGAACAATAAGTGGTGTTTGGCGTGCAACATACTCAAGTGGTGGTGGAGGAGCTTTTAAAAGCTACAAAAGTGGTGGTTTAATGGTGATTTTAAAAATGAAGGAGTGGTGGTGGAATCAATTTTTTTAGTGGTTTTGTCTTTAAATATTATTATTTGGTGGTTTTCAAACTATTTCATTTGGTGGAATGGTAAAGTTAAATAATTGGTAATGGTGGTGATTATTTGTGGTGGTGGTAAAAAGTGGTAGTGGAAAAAATTTGTTCCATTTTGAATTGAATTTAAAAAATATTATATGGGTGATAATTATTTTTAAAGCCAATAAAATCGAATAAAATATTTTAAATGGATAAGGAATTTTTATTAAAAAGGACTGTTTTTTTAAGGGACTTTAACTTTATTTATTTTACCAAACATCAAGGATATATTTATTGACAAAGACAAAAAAGTAGGGACATATAAATAATGTACCCAATCTAAATCGATTCGTCATGGCTCCCAAGAGATCACAAGCTACTTCTTCTTCTTCTTCACCCCAGAAGAGAAAAACCAGAAAGACAGAAACCAGTGAGAAGCCTAATGCCTATATACCCTGCTATATGAAGACAAAGGGTAAGCAGTAATTGATTTGTTTTTCCCCCTAATTTTGTAGTCTAGGGTTTCGAATTGTTTTTCGCTAATCACCAAAAAATCATCTTTTATACCTCATTGTTGGTACATAGTAATGATTGATGACCATTTCTTCTATAATTTCAAGATAGTTTCTCAAAAAAATCAACTATTTAGATACTTGTCAGTAATTCAATTTAACAAATCAGTTGCTAACAATCTGTGATCATTTTACAGCTTGCAGGTATTGTTCCTGCAAACCACCAGCTCCTGTGGAAGAAGTATCAGATGAGATTGTAAAGGAAAGGGAAAAGGAAAAGGAAATGGAAAGGGAAAATTTGGAAAGGGAAAGAAAGGAGAGGGAGAGAAAGAGGAAGGGTAAGCCTACTTATACATGGATTTTTTAAAGTTGTTTATGAGATTGTCTATTGATATTGTGAATTACTGAATTCTATATAAGTCAATGGTCTGACCATTGGGTTTATTGCTCGATGAAGAGTTCCAGTAATAACGAATTGCCAGTTTGGTTATTATCTCTCTATTTTTATTTTAGGGCTTTATCACTTCAGTCAAATTCAGCTTGTTAGGTTCTTACATGCATATGAGGTTTAAGGCTTTTGTTTATTGTTAAATTGGAAATGCTATCCAGTTTGGTTAGTTTACTGAGTATATATTTCTCTATGCATATGAGGTTTAAGGCTTTTGTTTATTGTTAAATTGGAAATGCTATCCAGTTTGGTTAGTTTACTGAGTATATATTTCTCTATGATGAATAATTTGAGACAGTTTCAGGTTAGTTTTTTTTTACTGATGATCTCCGTGCTTGTAGAAATTTTTAGTGAACCTCATATGATGCTTTTTATAATTCAGTAACCTAAGAAAGATACATAGAAATATGAGCTCTTAGAGTTCTGTTCTGAACTGTATGCTAGCAAATGCTGTGAGTGCTTCATTTGAAACAGAGTTCGGGGGATAAATGGATGGTTACGAGAATTTATAGATTGATTGAAATATCTGAAGAATTTATCCAATCAGTAAATTTTCTTTCTACAAGTTCCTGCAGTTTCGATACTAACTCATAAGTGTTTTGTGAAAATTAGAACTAGAAGAGGAGTATCTACGTGAACCCCCGTTTCGAGCCATCTGTATTAAAGCCGCTGAACTTGAAGCATACAGCAGGCATCCAGATTCTGACCGTAATGAGGACAAAGTGCAGGAAGATGTGCGCAGGTCTGTAGAGGAAGAGATCCGCAAGCACAATCAGGCGAGATGTGCTTCCATCTTAGCAAGAAATACTGCAATGAGACTATTGGGTGACAACAAAACTGAGATACAAGGTGTATTGAAATTTAAACCAGAAGAGGACCACGGTGAAGAAAAGACCTGGTTGAAACTTGGAGGGAGATTGCTGGATTTTGTAAATACCGAGACAAAAGGTTTACCGGAATGGCCCTGGAAGAAGTCTAGCACAAAAGATGGTTGTGACCAAAATATGAAGATGGATAAAATGCCTGTGGTTGTGAAGTTAACCGGCGTCACAATTTTTCCCAAGGTAGATGGCCAAGGTGGAGATACAATTGTTGGTTCTCTTGAAGCCCATGTTGACGGGTTCATATATACAACCTCCACCTCCTATTACCATTCACAGCTTACGTTTAAGTATGAGAATGTAAAGGAGGTCTTCTTCCAAGGTGAAGACGACAAGAAGATGCTGTCTGATGAGGAAAAGTTGCCGCCACTCTTGCAATTCCAGTTGCATCATCCCATCAAAGTGGGGACAGAAAAAAGAGAGCATATCCAGTTCCGTTTGGTGCCGACCATGGTGGGAGAGAGAAGACCAGATAATAATTCTGATAAGCTTGAGAAAGAGAAGCAAACCACGGATAGTGTCTGTAACAAAAATTTGAAAGATTTCGTGCGCAAAGTTGGAATGAAATGGTGGGGATCATGTCCACCATTTTCATTTCGCCGAATATCTAAACAAGGAGAATTTCAAGGGTTATTGCCATCCAAAAAGGCTTCAGAAGTCTTTATGCTGACTTTTTCTTCGATACTTCAACTAGCCAATACACCTTTTATTGTGGTCAACCTAGGAGAAATTGAGATTGTTCATCTGGCGGGTATTAGACCTGAGGAAGTTGATATGACTGTCGTTTTTAAGAACTTTAATCGTCCTGTGCTTCAAATCAGGTCAATTCCTTCAAACTCCCTTGAAGAAATAAAAAAAACCCTTGACCGTTGGAGTGTCAAGTTCTATGAGATGAATTTGTATTTAGATTGGGGCTCGATAGTGAAAAAAATCGTTGAAAACCCGGAGACATTCATAGGGGAGGGCGGATGGGATGCTTATAAACTCGAGGAGAGTGCTAGTTTACTTTACTACAAGCACTATTACTTGGAATTATCCCAAGCTGCTATGGAGAAGAAAGATCTGATATGGGAATGAACGTGGGAGTGCCTTTAGTCAGGTGGATTATCTCGGTTGCTCTTGTTTCTTTTGTGCAACTTATTGTTTCTTTTGTTATTCATAGGCACATATTTGCATGTGGGGAGTGCCCTTTTTGTATGTGCATTAGTATGTAATATTTATTAGGCCTTCATTGTCGGAACTATTAGGTTTGGTTTGTACTACTTTCAGTGTGTTTTTATTCAATATGATGCCTGTTATGATATCGTGCACAGTCAACGTGTATGTTTCTCTGGGTCTTTTATAAGCTGAAATTAATTGCAGGGTGCAAGCACATTTCCAATGTGAAAAGAAGATATCTCTGATATCCATCTTTTGTCAGGTGCTTATTTCACATTTGTAGATTTACCTGCTCTTACTTAGGTAGCAATGGGTAATTTGAGCAACTTCTGATAAGGTAAGATATACCTACCTATATTTGTATTTTGTTTTTTTTGTTTAAATTTCGAAACAGAGGATAATTCCATTTTATTTTATTTCCGAACTGAGCGTCTGAACCACAGGATGGGGAAATCAAGGAGAGGTAGCAAAGATCAGACATGCTTAAGAAAGGCTGACCACACTGAGTTTGGAGTTGAAGGTGTGTTCTTTCTGACCTGTATTATGAAATTAAAATTTCATAAAGTGTACTAATCTTATAGCACCGTAATCGAAGTCATGGTAATGCCTGTAGTAACTTTAATACTATCTCTTTGCAGGTTGCTCAATCAAAACTGAGGACCTATGACTCCGAATCATCAACCTCTTGAAGAATATTGGTTGGTTTCCAGTGCACAAGTCATCTCGTGCGATACATCGTATTGAAGCCATGGAGCCATCTGATTCATATAAATATAACATGCATGATGCATATATACAGAGCATAATCAACAGTAAAAAAGGAAGCATAATATCCTCGACTTATTTAAGAGCAAGGTTGATAACCTTACAATAAAGGTATGTTTTGATTGCTTAGAACTCTTGGGTCTTGGTAATAAGAAGTGAGCTTTGTTTACTTAGGCCAGTTCTGTGATTCAGTTGCTTTCTAGGGTTCGGATTGTTTAGTGCAGTTATATGAAAAAGGACCCCTCAGGATAATAGTGTTTTGAACACTTGATGTAAGTGTCTATTAGAGAATTTAGCAGTCATCCACAATTTGAGGCTTTGAGTTGTCTGGACACGGTATGTATGTTTGATGATGTTGATTTTCATGGACTTGATCGTTGTGCCTTTGCTTGGTGATGTTTGTGCAGGTTAGCATCAGGTTTATTGTGGATTGAAGTATAAGGAGTTGGGTGCCACGATGGATTTGATTTTGTGCATGTGTTCCAGAGGGTTTCATGGATGATGAATGACCTACTGCTGGAAGGTATGGTGAATATGCATTGAGGAAATATATTATTTCTGACCACACTAAAATGCCCAGCCTGAAAATGTTAGCTATAGATGTAGCTTTACTGTAGACTTGGGGAGTCAAAACATTTCATTTGACCACCTTTACTACTCAAAACCTGTATTGTACATGAAATTGGCTTAACTTATAGGTGATACGATGATCATCTTGTGTAAAAGGTTACTTAAACATAATATTCCTTAGGCCCCCAATTTAAGGGGGAAAAACATAAAAAAAAAACACCCTCAAAGAAATACTCTCAGAGAAAAATGTCTTCCCTTTTATCTGTATTCCTCCGTCTAATTTCCCATTTGTACTGGAGTTTTCTAGCATCTTACAAATGGGTTACACTCCTCCCGAATTTGACTTCATTTTGGCCTATATAAGTGTTCGATTGTTAGTTTCCAAGATTATGGAGTGGTTGAAGAACTAACTCAGATTGTTCCTTACAAAATGGGGGTTGTTTTTTTTTTCTCGTTTATTAATTCTTTATGTACAAAATGGCTAAAAGAGGGGTTCTTAGTTATACTTTAATAGCAGAATGCAGTGTTCTTGGGTGGTAGTGCATTAATGCTGGTTTACATAGTAGAGCAGCTAGAGCTAATTTAGATTTAAGGGCTTTTCCAATACAAAATTGGGGGTTCAGGATTCTGATGGGTTGTTCCAAAGTTGGGTTAATTTTGATTGATCGTCGAAGATGTTGGTTTCCGGTCATCCTCCTGGTAAAAGAAGACATAATTCGGCTGATTTGTAACTCATTATAACTTCTCAAATAATACTAGAGTTTCTCTAAGAATCAGTCTCAGCACTGTCCCCTTCCAATTTTTACGTATCTGCTAGTCTTGGGTAATCATTACCAAGTTCTTAGTTTTTACCTTAATACTTTGTTCAAGACCCCTGTTAATAGAATTCTTAATTTTACTTCAGTTTATATTCTATAATCTGATGGCTCTTAAATTTCAATTCTAAGGTGGTTTATTTCAGAAATCTTGATTAAGTTGTTTTGTTTACAAGTTTTTCAATGAGAAATTAGACCTGATATCATATTATTTGTTAAAAAGATATACAGAATTAATTTTGACAGCCTCTGAATATTTGTTTGTGTAGCTAAAAGTTCTCCGATAGTCGATCATGTGGTTGGCTTTGGCGAGATGTTGATTGAATTTGTTCTCACCGTGGGTGTAGTTTCACTTGCAGAAGCACCAGCATTTAAGATTAAACCAGGTGGAGCAGCATTTGTTGGAAGGTGAGGTCCCTCTTATATTGTTTGCTTCTATGTTTTGTATCATTCTCTTTTCACTAACCCTTAAACTGATTCATACATTTAATCTCAGGTAGGGGATGATGAATTTGGACATATGTACATATTGAAGCAGAACAATGTGTATAATTCTGGAATTTGTTTCGACTCCAAAAGAAGAAAAGCACTGGCATCTGTAGAGCTGACAGTGAACGCGAGTATATGTTTTTCCACAATCCAAGTGGAGATATGCTTCTCCGTGAATCAGAACTTAATAAAGACCTTCTGAAGAAGGTATAATACTTAAGCCCAGTAATGGTACTTGAAATTGTTTTATCTTCTTGATCATGGTTGTTTTCTGCTTCACATTACTCGAGACTGTTTCTGTTTGATGCATCTCCAACTATAAATCCACTAAGTATTCTCCTTTTTCATAAAACTTTGTACAGGCATCTGTTTTCCAACATGGCTCTGTGAGACTTTGAGGGAAGAACCTTGTAGATTAATACAACTTTCTGCTATGAAGATAGCTAAGAAGGCTGGTTGTATCTCTCTTGCGATCCAAATTTGAGATCTCTGTGGCCTAAGGATGCTAAGAAGAAATCATGGGCATTTGGGACCAAGCAGATATCATTAAGGTATAGTTGGTCAAACTCGTAATACTATGACCAAAAGATTTTAGTAAATTATTTTGTACCGAGTACCAAATAGTCCGATGGTGGTTCTGTTATATGTAGTCTTCCTTTAACTTACAGATTAGTTAGGAAAAAATTCATTCCTGACTGGTGGCGCTAGTGTACCCTAATGTTAAGATTTTGCTGGTAACTGAATGGTCTTAGGCCTGCAGATGTTATATCATGGTAAGGCATATAAATTAGATGTTTACAACAGGATGATTAAGTATTTATCATGTGGTAATGAAGTGTGAGTTTTCTTGTAAATAATCTTATCAATTATATCTACAACCGGAATCTAAGGGCAAGGTTGATGGTGTTAATGTTAACTTTATTAATACAACTGGTGCTGGCAAAGCATTTGTGAGTGGGCTGTTGAACAGTTTTTCTTCTGACCTAAATCTCTACAGGTACTCTATCCCTCGTTTATGCATGAATTTGGGTGAAAATATTTGGTTAAATCATGTAGTTCACATACATTGTTACAGACATTGCGTAGTATCAAAGTTTTATTTCTGTAGCCATCATTTCCCATAGAGAAGTGCATTGTTCATAGTATCCGCCCTCTATATGTTACTTAGTTGTCAGGCAAATGTCCTCTGTATGTTTTTTTAATTATGAGGAAAACTAGATTTTGCGAAGAACAAAAATTAAGAGCAAGTACTTCTCGCTCACTTCCTCTGTAACAATTCTTGTTCTATGTAATTACTAAACATTGTCAGGTTATTAAGATGCTTGCCCTTGGACTTTTTCTGCGTGTTTTTGGCTTCTTGAAGTTACTAGTCACAGACTAGCGTTTGTGGCCAATCTTGAAGTATATGTCTCCATACCGTACTGAAAGGTTGCTGAGCAATAATTCAACTATAAGGACTGCTATGAGCTTCTCTTGTTATGAGTCGCCATTGTCATCCCATTTTGCGTAACATTCGATCTGTTTTTGCTAAATATGTACTTGGAAATTCCCTGAAAAACCTGCTTCCCAGTTATCATACTCAACTGGTGAGGGATGTTGAAAATGGAATTACAGCTCATGCATATTATAATTCTCATAATTCATGAAGTGGGAAACATGAGGTGTGGGGTTTTTTTTTTTTTTGTGTCTATATATTTGTAAATGGTGACAATGGGAACACTCTTTTTTCTTCTGTGCATTAAAGAGTTTTGTTGTGTTATGTGCAGGACGAGAAGAAGTTGAGAGAAGCTCTTTTGTTTGCAAATGTCCATGGAGCACTCACGGTCGCAGAAGGAGGTACAATTCCTGCCTTGCCTACGAAAGAAGCCGCAGTTCAGGTCTTACCAAAAGTTAAAGCATGAGAAAGACAGATTCCATTGAGTTCTTTTTATTTGCTCTTCTTTTCAAACTGCTATAATAATTGAAGGGATTCCTAGAATGCGACTATCATTAGTAATCATTCTTCTTTCCATTTTGTCTCTTACTACTCATTTTGCTTAATTTCAGGCTATGGGGCTAAGCCCTGCTTGACAATTCGGAGCTTTGCTTGTAGACCCTCATCGTCTGCTCTTGCTGTACACCTGCAAAGTGTATATTTGAATATTTATAAATAAAATCATTGGATTTACTGCAGTTTCGGTTTATTGTCTACATGCTTTTGTGCTTGGTCTGCATAACTATAACTACTTATGGAAATGCCTGGTCTGAATTTCCTCTCAAGGTAAGAAGGATGACCACCACCCCCATCTGCATGGTCGTTTACCAAAGCTGGGGAAACAGAAGAGACCATCACAGCTCTGAAAACAAAGCAAAACAAAAATCCAGCCCTGAAAGATGCAGTTGAGTTGCATCATGCCAATGTACAGATGTACTTGTACTTGCCGGAGAAAAAAAAAAACCTACCGATTGTGGAGTTTAGACCATGTTCTATGCTCAGCAAATGGAAACAGGCCAACATCGAGTTAGATGGCCCTAGACCATGTTTTTGACCTTATAATATGCGGCCAGTTAAATTTGGCACGGATTTTGCAAGACCCACTAGGCCTTAACTGCAGAAAAAACTGCTGAAACTTAATGTATGTCAATCAGTATTTAAAGAGAAGATTCCTGGAGGTAAGATCTTCCAGTTATAGAATGCAATTAGAAATTTATGAGACACAAGATTAGAACATAGCCAGGGAGGGAGAAAGCAAATCAAAACTTACAGTTGGTACACCAAGTGCTAGGCCAATAAATATGCTTACCTGTTTGGTAATTTACTCCTAACAATATCTATAATAAATTACCAAGCAGGTTGGTGTTCAAGTAGTAGTATCTTACAAACATTATCTAAGGTTGGTAAAGAAAATGCAATCATATGGAGATGATGGCGAATCCCAGGTACAGTACAGGGACTGAATCCAAGTACGCCACCGTTGTCGGGCCGGGCTGAATTAGTCGAGCCTACTTTTCAGGCTATTTATATCAGGTGGGTGCCCTAAATGTAAATCTCCTTCGCCGTCTCTTGATTTTATCAGAAATCAGGCATAGAAAGCCCTTGTCATGTCGGGAGAGGAGGAGATTTATCGTAAGGAGAAGAAGAGAAAAACAGTGGATAAAGGTGGTGAAGATGAAGAAACTGTTGGTAAAGATAACATTGCTGAAACAGAAGAGGAAGTTATTGAAAAAAAAGAAGAGGAAGTTGCTGAAACAGAAGAGGACAACATTGCTGAACAAGGATCAGGAATCATGACTACTGAGGCTTTCTCTAATTTACCCCTCTCTGAACCCACCTTGAGAGCTATTCAAGAACTTGGTTTTGAATATATGACCAAGGTTAGTAGTTGAATTTCTTATCTAGAAGAATTGAAATAAACAGCAACCCTAATTTGTGTAATTATACTTTGTTAAATCATTGGTGAATTAGATTAGTAATTGAATTGTACAAACCCTAGTTTAGACTGGTTTCTACTGATGCCATTTTAGAACTTCTTTGGTTCAAAAAAAAATTGAATTACTGTATCCATCAATCATAGGGTTTGTACTAATCGGCTTCACTTTAAGCTTGTGCTTGTGTAATATGATTCTGAAATGTTAATATAAGTATGACATAGGGTTATAGATTCCTTCAGCCAACTAAGAAAGGTTCTATCATCTGATATTAAACCACCACACCTTATCGAACCTAAGTTGTATCGATGGGGAAATTGGACCACCTCTCTCACTCACTAGACTGATTCTAGTTTCCTTCTCATGTATCTCTATTGCTCCATCTATCTTTTAGTGAAATGACAAATGTTTACAGTTGCTTGTTTTATGTATGCTACATGAATTCATTATGTATATATGTTTGATAAGCATAGTTCATTATGATTTCTACCATTGGTTTAATGGTGAAACTATACAATTTTGATGTTTTCTGAAAATCTTTACCATAACAGATGCAGTAATTGAGAGCCCAGATATGAGCTATTGCAATCGGTGGTCTTGAGTTGAACTCCCTCGTAGAAGTTGTCAATTCATATACTTTTTGGAGATCAATAACTCCGAAGCTAACGAATTGAGTCTCTCAATTTTGATTATCATTGCCACCATTGAGGCTGAACAATCAGCCAACAACAATAAACTTTAGTCCAGGGAGAAGTTAGGAGGATTCAAGTAGACTTGCTAAATGGCCATTCAGACAAGCATTGGGCCAATGGTTATTTGATAACCTAAAACAAAATGAATGATTAGATAACTCTATTTTTTATCGAAAAAGAATGATTTGTGCTGACAATTTAGTTACACGAAACAAAACTTTAAGGCATTTTATGCAATAATATGTATCTGGATTGAAACTGCAGATTCAAGCTACATCTATTCCGCCTCTTTTAGAAGGAAAAGATGTTGTTGGAGCTGCAAGGTCAGCATCTGGGAAGACCTTAGCTTTCTTGATACCAGCTATTGAACGTATGCGTTCTTTAAAGTTAAGTCGTCGTAATGGAACATGTGTTATTGTTATTTCCCCGACTACAGAACTTGCTGTGCAGGTACACTTGTCCCATTCTGCCCTCGTGCTTCAAGTTTGATATTGATACAGTTTTGGTTGCAATAGTACTATTTATGCTCTTACTCTCTGTTTATTCTAAAATCCAGACACATGCTGTGGCAAAGGACCTTCTCAAGTACCATCCTGAGATTGTTGGCTTGGTAATAGATGATGCACCTCGAAAAGAAGAAGCTTTATGCCTTGTGAGAGGAGTAGATATGTTAATTGCTACCCCTGATAGACTTCTTGATCATCTTCAAAATACCAAGGGATTCATCTATAAAAATTTGAAGGTTGCAATCTTTGTTATTTTTACCCATCCTCAAATTGTTTAATAGTATGATTTCGCAAGTATGTTTACTTATAACTCTAGTTACCATTTTTCTTGGATGTGCAGTGCCTCATTGTTGATGAAGTGGATCGAATTCTAGAAGCAAGCTATGAGGAGGAAATGAAGCAGATTATAAAGCTTCTGCCGAAGGTATAAATATGAACAAAAATGACCATAGTATCATTATGTGGGTCTTATTGTGCCAGTTTATTTCAAGTATGATAGCTTCGTGCATTTACTCCCAGGCCACTCACTAACATTGACTGGATTTCCTTATGTGTATTAGACAAATGGACCGTAAGCCTGTGATTTATTGCTAACTGTATGAATTGCTGATGTTCAGGGTGAAAGGCAGACAGCTTCATTTTCTGCTACCCAGACCAATAAGGTTGGTATATGACATTACCGTGTTGTCCTAGTTATCATCATCCACTAGACTCTATTATTATTTTTAAAAGCAGGCTTGATTATTATTTTTATTAACGATTTATAATCTTTTGATTATAGAAGAGTAGTGAGTTTTATCCTCGACTCGGTTTATCAATGATCTGTATAGTTCAACCTTCATGTTGTATTTGCTATTATCTGTTTGTTCGTGGTATTCTATTTGTTTACTTTACCTCATTACTAGGCAATACATGTTGCAGGTGGAAGATCTTGCGCGCTTGTCATTTCAAACTACTCCTGTCTATATTGATGTGGATGAGGGCATATCCATGGTAAATGCACAAATCTTTGCTTTCTTGCTAATAATTTCTGCAAATAAATCTGACCATAATTTGGAATGCAGGCCACAGTAGAAGGATTGCAGCAAGGATACTGTATTGTGCCAAGTGCAAAGAGATTCCTTCTGCTATACACGTTCTTGAAGGGGAATCTGTCAAAGAAAGTGATGGTTTTCTTTTCTACATGTGATTCTGTAGAATATTACTCGGAGCTTCTGAGGTACACCGATGTGGACTGCTTAACTATCCATGGAAATCAAGATCAGAAGAAACGTACACAGACCTTCTTTGATTTCTGCAAGGCAGAAAAAGGTATCTTATTATGTACAGGTGTTGCTGCTCGTGGGCTTGATATCCCTGCTGTTGTAAGTTATTACTAATCTGTCTTTGGTAATAAAACACATTTTTTCTTGTCTAGTCAGAGAGTTCTTACGTCTATTCATTTGTATGTGTATCAAACTTGTAGGACTGGGTCGTACAGTATGATCCTTCAGATGAGCCGAAGGTTCCCACTTTTCTCTGGACCCCCATGTCTTTTTACCTTGCTTATTTTCTTCCGCGAAGTGACTCTTTTTATTCAATCTCTTATACTTTGTGTTTGTGTTTTTCTATTGTTTGTGTTTTACTATTCAGGAGTATATTCATAGGGTTGGTCGAACAGCTCGTGGTGAAGGTACTGAAGGCCATGCTCTTCTCTTCTTACTACCAGAACAAACGCCATTTCTGAAATATCTAAAGGTCTTTCTTTAATTCAGAGAAAAACAAGTTCCCTGTCTTCTGATTTACCTTCTAAAGTTTGTATTATGGTTAGTCTTATGATAAACACGGGATGATTTATCTGCAGATAGCAAAAGTAACCTTGAAAAAGTTTATATATGATGAAAAGAAATTTGCAAGCGTGCAACCTCATTTGGTATGTTCTCTTAGTGGAAAATGAAAGTTTACCAGAGCCTTTGTTCAACCATTTATAGTTATGATGAGATTATGCAGGAAACTAAATATTCAATGTTGTTACAGGTAGATCTTGTGGAAAAGAACAACAATTTAAACCAGTTAGCAAAGGATGCTTACATGTCATATATAGCTGCATATAACTCATATTCAATGAAGGATATCTTCAATGTTCGTCTACTCAACCCCCGGACTGTTGCTGCTTCATTTTGTTTATCTGCTCCTCCAACTGAACAATAGTATGTGAATAGTGGTTGCACAAATAAGCCTTCTTTTGTTAATTTGTTAGACCACACTATAAAACGAGGAAAAAAGTGTTATTTTTTGTTATTTTTTCCTTGTTTTATCTGTGTAGCCCCCCTATAAGGCCAGTGAGGGACGACTTCGGGTTATATTTTTGTACATGTACATATAGACAAATCAGTGATTGCAATATCCTAGATCATCAATGTAATGTCTACTGTAATTTTTTTTTTTTCTATTATTATTCTAAGAAAAGTGAAAGTGAAGAAACTTCTTGTGTTTGGTCTTCACGGTCTTTTTCCGCCGATCTAATTTGCCCGGACCCATATCCCGTATATTCGGAGCGGTCATGTTGCCTAACATGTGAATCCCGCGTACAGAATGCTTACCCTAACTAGTGTAGGGTTGATAAGGGGTGTCTAAAGCTAGTTAAATTACTTAATTTTGATTTATTTATTTATTTTATTTTTATTTATTTTAACCAACGCTAACTTGATTATAATTTTCATTGTTTACGATAAATGTAGAGGTTCTAATCGTTTTTTTTTTTAATCTTCAAATTAGTGAAAAAGAAGAAAAAGAAATTGAAGTAGAATTTAATGAAGTTGGAGAGCAAACTAGATCCTCGCTGCAAAGAAATGTACAATAAAAAGTATCCACAAACCGATATCTTATTTTCTTGTGTTTGATTGATAGGTTATGTTAAAATCAAAAGAACTAGGGTTTTATGACAGTTACAGAGCGAAGTTTGGCTTACAATTGAAAAGAATTATCAGCCAAACTACATGAACAATTCAAAAAAAAAAAGAAAAAAAAAAAAAAAAATATTTTTTAGAAGATTATTTAAAAAATGATAAGGACACTATTGTCATCATCAAATATGATGGATAAGAGGTTAGTGGTTTTACTACCTGATGGCTCTATTTTGTCATTTTTAGCATGACTCAAAACATTCGGTATGACTTGGGCTTCTAAACTGTAATCTTTCTATAACTTATAGCGCGTTTGGATACAATTCTGCTTCTGACTTCTGCTTCTCCAGAAGTAGAAGTCAGAAGTCCAGATATTTTGCTTCACAAAAAGTCGACTTTTCTGCTTCTAGAAGTCGTTCTGAAATTCCACACCCAAACTGACTTCTTGCTTTTTGACTTATAGAAGTCAAAAAGCTACTTCTGGACGTGTATCCAAACGCCCTATTAGTGTATTTGTATTTTGCTTCCTACGAATTAATGACTTTTTACTTAAGTTGTGTTTCCTTTTTTAGGTTAGAAATTAAACTATATATATTAGTGTAAAAGATAGAAAAATAGAGATAGAAGGAGAATTCTTATTAATGTGTGTTACAAAAAAGGGAGAATACAACCTCTATTTATATAGGCTAACACAAGGGCATCCCGGTAATAAACGGGATTTACCCTAGATATTATTAACATAAATAAACGTTTATAACACTCCCCTGATGACCACTGTGTCTAAGTCACAAAAATGTATCAGGAAAATCAAGAGAGAAAAAAAACCTGAAATGTGTGAGACTCAGAACAGTGTTGGACACGCATATGCTGCCTCATTAAAACCTTGACAAGTAAACCCAGTGGGACAAACCTTGACGAAGGAAAGAGTACAACGCGTTTAAGTCCTAATGATGCTCCCCCTGATGGATACTTCAGCGAAATCTTGGCCTACAAATCTTTAAGTCGACGCATTCCAATTTTGTGAACTAATTTCTTGAATGTAGAAGTTCGTAATGCCTTAGTGAAGAGGTCTGCTAGATTGTGATTTGAACGTACTTGTTGGATATCAATCACACCATCATTCTGTAGATCATGTGATAAAAAGAAATTCGGACTGATGTGCTTTATTCGATCACCTTTGATAAATCCTTCTTTTAGTTGTGCAATACAAGCAGTGTTGTCTTCGTATAATATTGTTGGTGAATCTTTAGTTGAAGGAAGTCCACATGATTCTTGAATATGATGTATTACTGACCTTAACCAGACGCTCTCACGGCTTTCTTCATGGATTGCTATTAGTTCAGAATGATTTGTAGATGTAGCTGAAATTGTTTGCTTCACTGACCGCCAAGATATACATTTGTGTCTCCATAAGTAAACAAATACCCGGTTTGTGATCGTCCTTTGTGTGGATACGAAAGATAACTTTGCATCTGCGTACCCAATTAGTTTTGACTTAGATTCATAAGGGTAAAATAAACCTAAATCAATAGTTCCACTAAGATAACGTAATAAGTGCTTGACTCCATTCCAGTGTCTTCGAGTTGGAGAAGAACTGTATCTAGCTAACAAATTAACTGAAAAAGCAATATCTGGCCTTGTGCAATTTGCAAGATACATAAGAGAACCAATTGCACTTAGATATGGCACTTCCGGACCAAGAAGTTCTTCACCATCTTCTTTAGGTCGAAATGGGTCTTTATTCACGTCAAGTGATCTCACAACCATACACTAGTGGAAAATGGGGTTTATATGACCCACATCAGAGACCCTCATTGACCGTAGCCGATACGTTGACCAAAGATAGCGGTCTCTGATTCGGTAAAAACAAGGAAAAATTCCGAGAGCGTCATAACCAGTCTCTGAATTAGAATTTTTATTTACCGTTTCGCCATCATGGAACTACCGATTCAACGACCCTCAACCTCCGATTCAGATCTGGTGATCAATTCTGGGCCCCACAATTTCTGTGGTCATGATTTGCTTAACTTAAAAGAACGGCTGGATGATAACAATCCTCTCTATCTCTCGTTTTTATCGTCTCCCTACTAAAGAAAAAATCCTCTCTTTCACCGCATATCATCTCCCCCTCTCACCTCACCTCTGCTCTCCGTCTCCATCTCTCACCTAAATAACCAGCACCATGGAAATCCCTTCTCTTGATTCTTCTTCTGATCAATAACCTCAGATGCCGCTAATTAGATCTCAAACCTGCTGGAAATAGATTTACGTCAGTGCTCCTTCTCAATTTAATTTCAATTTATTTCCGATTGAATCCATGTTTTTTCTTCAATCTGTATCAACTTTCTTCGATCTGTAGCATACTAAACGGTTGAGCTTGTTTTCTCCTTCTCTTCTTTTATTCTCCTTTTCTTGTCCAAAGCTTGCTCCACTCACAATCCACAACTAGCACAACCACCGCCTCTAGCACCACGAGCAACATCACCAGGTCTACCACCTCTTCTTCTTCTTCTTACTATTGATTTTGATGATTTTTAATTTTTTGATAATTGGGTTGGATTTTGATTTTGATTTTGATGTGTTCGTTTGAAGGATTGGAAATGGTTCCTACTGAAATTTTGAGGGGGGTCTTTCTTCATTTTAGTGAAAACCATTTCGTAAGTTCTTAATTTGTTTTAATAAACTCTGTTTATTTTCAAGGATTTTGTTACTTTTGGGGATTTCTTTCCGTGTGTAGTACCGAGTTCGATCTTAATGTTAATAATCAGGTACCCATTTTTATATATGCAGTTTATTTGTTTGATGAAATGACTAAGAGAGTTTTGATGAGTATCTAAATATCTTGAAAAACTTTGTGTTTTTTGATGGATGTACAGACAGATGCACAAGAGAAATTCATGAGGAAGTTGTTGAGTTTGTAGAATGCTTATGGAAGAGGAGCATCTGGTGGTTATTTAGCTTGGAAATATTGAAGAAATCAGGGTCACCTTATGTAATCATTACCATGGCTGGTTACTACATGGTAATTCTTTTCTCATTGCACTAGAGAATGATAGTGTTGCTACATTCATCGACTGTAGATTTTGAATGCTTATAATTTTTCATTTTGTTCATATCCAGCTGCAAAGTGCAAGCTCCTTTTTGCCATGTATGGCCCTCGCTCCTCAAGAAAATGAAAGGGTGGTAGATATGGCGTAAGTACAACAACATTGTTCGCCAGTACTTTCTTGGTTTATTGCGACTTTTATTTACGTACTGATTCACCATTGACTAACACCAAACAGAATGTATTACAGATGAGCTTACTTCTCAAGTTTGGATCTCAAATGCTTTAGTTTTTAATAGTGTGTTTATCTATTCAAATTTCCAATGTTCAGTTCTGTAGAAGAAGTAGTCTTCTTAGACTGTTCATGTCTCCTAGAACTTGTCATATCATGCACATCACATGTTGTTCAACCACCAGTTTGCTCTTTAAATCTGATGCCATATCTTTGTTTTTTCTTCTCTTTCAGGGCTGCACCTGGTGGTAAAACAACCTATGTCGCAGCTCTTATGAAGAACAGCGGTATGCGCTTGTCACTCATAATTCCTAGCACCAAATTGTTTTTTTTTTATTCACATTTAATTCTAGGATTTCATTTTGTTACCTATTTAGGACTGACCCATGAAACATGCTAATATGCTAAATCTAAAATTTGATGGTAAGCATTGGTGATAAAATTGAACATACCCATGGCCAAGGATTGAGGTTTTTCTGGTGTGTCTTATCGTTTGTCAAAAATTCACATCTTGACTAGAACTAGTTTCCGATTATTGTTCACATACTGTGCTACTTACTAATGAGATGTTGGTGTCAGGATAGAGGGACAATACCATAAGTTAGAGTAGGTGAGTACACAACGTGAAACCTTTTTCAATCCAGTTACATTTATGGCAAGTGCATATACAATTATATCATGCACCTTTTTAATAGATTTTTTTTTATAGAGCCACCCTTTACTTTGTATCCTGTATGCATCAGAATTTACATGTCTGTCAGTAGTTCTGTTTATTCCCCCTTCAGATTCATGTTTTCCCTATATTTACTTGCAATGCCCAGTTTCTTACTCCCTTTGCTCGCTGTTTCATCAGGAATTATTTATGCAAATGAGATAAAGGAATCTAGACTCAAGTCACTTACTGCAAATTTGCAACGGATGGGAGTGACTAACACCATTGTCTCTAACTACGATGGGAAGGAGGTTCGTTTGATTTTTCTGCAATACTATTACTTAGCAAAAGTAGATTATTGAGTTATCTAATTGTTGAATATTGAGTTACCAGAATAAGATTATTGAGTCACACACATCTACTGGAAATGGAATATTGTGAATCTATGTTTAGACATTTGAAATGGCCTTCATTGATGCACATTTCCCTTACTATTTTAGGTTCATGTTGCAGAATCCCTCTTCACGCGTTCTGCTGATGAAATATAAAAATAAAATTCTCTTTCTTCATTGGGAATAATATGTTCATAGCTCATTTAGGTATGTCGTCTGGATAGAGATAGTAATGTTTTTCAAGTATTAGGATGGACACAATGCATTGTATCTTCCATTAAAAATGCCTTTGAAGCTTCAGTTGATTTAAGTATAGATATCTTTCCTTTCTGTCTTGCATAATCACACAGTGGCATACTGTTTTGATATCATTATGAGTTTTCATTGTTCAAAAACTACCGACAATGTCCAAATATATTGTTGTTGGAGTTTGCTTTCAGTCTATTACAGGACTGCATTTTAGGAATGGTTGAGTTTGACATTCCTTTTTAGTTTTTACAAACTGGTTATATGCCGTGTTATCATTAGGATTGGGTTATCAAAATTTGACCTCAGAGTTATGGTATTATCTAGGGGTTCATTTGCGATTGTCATAATCGAATTGTTTAGATTATTTGGAGTTGTTTTCTGTGTATAGGTGATGTTTTCCCTTTACATAAATTGGTTCTCTACAAGATTGTTATATCTCATTAAGAATGTTGCATTCCTGTTATGTTTATGGTGTCGATTCTCGACTCAATGATGAAAAAAATCATGACATGAGGCACTAGTGTCAATTCGTCTGTAATTACTTAGGAAATGTTGGTAATGGTATAAAGTTCTTGCAACATTGGTGACCTTGACCTAGAATGATTTTTTTCTTAAATTGAAGTCATTACTTTTGATTGATTGGCAGTGGCCAACCTTAAAAGGCTGGAAGAGCAAGCAAGATATAGACCAAATGATCCATTTGTTGGCTGAGAAGCGTGTCTTTTAACTGGTTGCACGACATAAATGAAGCAATGTACTTCAAGGTATGCGCTGCTGTATTTGATTTTAAGATTTTACTATAATTAGTAACTTCTGTTGGTAGTAGCCAAGGCATGGATGTTGATGGGAATTTGTAGTACTTCACTCCATTGGCCTGTTTATTGTAGTCGTCATCCTCATCTTTGATTAAGCATATGACTTGGATTTTGAAACTTCGGATCTGAAATTGTGAGTTAGGTTGAATACGTGGAAATTTTCTATGTATGTAACTGAACATGTTTTCGATATGAATATTTCTGTTGAATCAAGAAATTTCCTAACTGGACATTCATTGCCTACGGATCGTTTATTTGTTTGTCTCCATGTTTCTGTTTGTAAATTTCTGAAACAATGTCTCCATGTTGATTTAAGTAAGCAATGAAGTTGATCTGTAATTGTTGATGATGAGTCTATTAGAACACCCGCGTGACTAATTTATCATCTGTTGTAGGCATGTTTTCAAGTCTAATTTGAATAAAGTGCATCACTTACTTGAAATACTTCTGACCTCTTATGAATTTGCTATGGATGTCTATCAGCTTTGATTCGATACAACAAGCCTGGAGTGGCTGCATTCAGGCTGGCAAATGGTTATGGAGCTTAGAGGGATGCATTGTATTCATAAAATAGATATTTTAGGTGAGTCATTAGAAGATGGCTGAGTTATTTACCTTCAGATTGTGAACAACAGTGCACCTTTAATTTTGTGAATGTCTATCTTCCTTTTTCAAGGAGTTCAAGTAACCCAAGTGAAAGAAAGAACCTACAAGGATCCATACTTGAGTATGAACCATTGATGTCATGAATCGATCTATTGCTCGAGGGCCAAAGACACCTCTGTTTCCTGCATAGATTTGTCACCGAGCTGGATATACTAGGTTGAACATATTGAACTTACCTTTAAGTTTCTTGTTCTGAACTCGGAACTTCATCCCTTTTTGTGTAATTTTAAACCCAGTGGACAAAGGAATGAATGTTGAATTCTCAAATTAAGTTTAAATTTGAAGATTCATTTCCATTTGTGTTTGGGTGTCATTTGACTTGACTTAAATTTTAGTTTCATTTGATGTAGTCAGATTAGCCATTCAGCATTTCAGCAAATCTGAATCTATTTTTCTGATTTAGCCATTCAGCATTTCAGCAAATCTGAATCTATTTTTTTTTTAATATTATAATTTAAATCTGAGACCCACGGCTTAGGGTCTGCACCTCGTTACACTTGAAATCAGTCGTTATTTTGAGACACACGGATAAGGGTCGTACAAAACAGCTACGCTTTATCAGAGACCCCAACAGAGACGGTTGGAACTAGTCGTATAACTCGTATATATGACTTGTCCTGACGGTCGCGGAACTTCTGTTTTCCACTAGTGATAGGGGAACTCAGTGGATGTGCTTTGTCCATATAAAATCGTTTTAAGACTTTTTCTGTATAAGTAGATTGATGGACAAATATCCCATTTGAGAGATGCTCAATTTGTAAACCAAGACAATACTTAGTTTTACCAAGATCTTTCATCTCAAATTCCTTCTGCAAGTAAGCAACGGTTTCAGTGAGTTCTTTTAAAGTTCCAACAAGATTTAGATCATCAACGTATACTGCAATAATAGCAAACCCAGAATTGGATTTCTTAATGAAAACACATGGACAAATAGCATTATTGGTATATCCCTCTTTTAATAAATATTCACTGAGGCGATTATACCATATTCTTCCAGATTGCTTTAGTCCATATAGAGCTCTTTGAAGTTTTATTGAGTATACACTACGATCTATGGACTTGTCTTCTTCAGGCATACGAAATCCCTCAGGAAGTTTCATATAAATGTCACTATCAAGTGACCCATAAGGATAAGCTATAAATACATCCATAAGACGCATTTCAAGCTTTTCTGAAGCTGCCAAACTAATAAGAAACCTGAATGTGATGGCATCCATCACTGGAGAATAAGTTTCTTGATAATCAATACCTGGTCTTTGTGAAAAACCTTGTGAAACGAGTTGAGCTTTATATCTCACAATTTCATTTTTCTCGTTACGTTTTCGTACGAATACCCATTTGTATCCGACAACTTTTACATTTTCAGGAGTTACAACAACATGACCAAGGACTTCACGTTTTACTAATGAGTCTTACTCTGCTTGGATTGCAACCTCCCACTTAGGCCAATCTTTTCTACGACGACATTCTTCGATAGACTGTGGTTCAGGATCATCAATATTTTCAATGATATCCAAAGCAACTGTAAAAGCAAATTTACTATCAGGAATAATTGTATTCCTATCCCAGTTTTGTCTTGTACCAACATAGTTTATAGAGATCTCATTGTTCTGAGGTACAAGTGCCTCTTCAGGTGCAACTTGTGTATCAGTATTTGATTGATCAGTCAATGTTTGAGTGAATGGCTTTTTCCGGAATGCCAACTACTAATCTCTTTTTCCGCGGAACTAAATCCTTTGCACCAAGAGGTCTTCCACGCTTCAAGCGTATCGTGGACTGATTATCATGATGTCCTTCTGGGATACTTACTCTCGCAGGAGTATTTGCAGCAGGTATATGAGATTTTGTTACCTTACCTGCATCAGTAAATGCATCAGGCATTTGGTTTGCAATATTTTGCAAATGTATGATTCTTTGAACCTCAATTTCACATTGTTTTGTACGAGGATCAAAGTGGGCTAATGATGGTGTATTCCATGAAATTTCACGGCGTTCCTCAAGTTTTGGCTTATCTCCCCCTAACGACGGGAAATTTGATTCATCAAATTGGCAATCAGTAAATCTTGCTTTTAAAAACATCTCCTGTTTGAGGTTCCAAATACCGAATGATAGATGGAGAGTCATAGCCAACATATATGCCGAGTCTACGTTGAGGACCCATTTTCGCTCTCTGTGGTGGAGCAATGGGAACATACAGAACAACCAAAAGTTCGAAGATGAGATATATTTGGCTGATGCCCATATACGAGTTGTAGAGGTGAGTATTTTTGATAGCTGGTTGGTCTTATACGGACCAATGCTGCAGCATGTAATATTGCATGACCCCATGCTGAAAATGGCAAGTTAGACCTTAAGATTAATGGTCGGGCAATCAATTGTAAGCGCTTAATAAATGATTCCGCTAAGCCATTTTGAGTGTGCACATGAGCGATAGAGTGTTCAACATTAATGCCAATTGACATGCAATAATCATTAAATGTTTTAGAGGTAAATTCACCAGCATTATCAAGACGAATAGTTTTAATAGGAAAATCTGGAAACTGAGCTCGTAACTTAATAATTTGTGCAAGAAGTCTTGCAAATGCAACAGTACGAGTCGAAAGTAAGCAAGCATGTGACCATCGTGTTGAAGCATCAATAAGAACCATAAAATAACGAAATGGTCTGCACGAAGGGTGAATTGGTCCACATATA
This sequence comes from Papaver armeniacum, assembly GCA_023531295.1. Classification (NCBI taxonomy): domain Eukaryota; kingdom Viridiplantae; phylum Streptophyta; class Magnoliopsida; order Ranunculales; family Papaveraceae; genus Papaver; species Papaver armeniacum. The sequence goes on from JAJJWW010015114.1 coordinate 206,685, forward strand.
TCACCTTGAATTCGTTGCAGAAAATTAGGTGATTCGATGCCAACTTTCATCAATGATGGCCTAATAATCAATTTTCCTTGATAACAAGCGATGCATGGACAATCATTAAATGATAAGACTTTTAGTCTATTTAGAGGATGTGCATATGAATTTTCAATAACTCTACGCATCATAGTTGATCCCGGATGACCCAAACGGTCATGCCAAAGTTTAAAAACACCGGGATCAGAAGTCTTAGGATGACTCACAAGATGTGATTCAATTAGGATAGTGTGATATAATCCATAAGATAGAGATGGAAGCTTTTCTAAGACTTGTTTCTTACCTGAGACAATGGCAGTAATGCATAGATACTCTTTGTTAGCTTCGTTTGTTGTCTCAATATGATACCCATTAAGACGAATGTCTTTAAAACTCAACAAGTTGCGTTTGGATCTTGTTGAAAATAAGGCATCTTGGACATGAATTTTTGTACCATTATGGAGTATTATCGATGCTTTTCCATGTCCCTCAACAAGATTAGAAGTCCCTGAAATTGTAGTAACATTGGCCGTAGCTAACGTTAAATGAGAGAAAAACCTTTTGTTACGAAAAATTATGTGCGTTGTTGCACTGTCAACAAGACATATATCTTCATCACTTGTTTTCGGCTTTCCATTAGCAATATCCATACCCCTTTAGAAAAATAAAGACAATAATATAAGTTATGGAGAATAAATACTAAGAAAATAATTTCATTACTAAAGAGAATTTCAATAACTAATACATTAAAATCAACCGCCTAAAAGAAAAATAATCTCTAAAAAATATGACAAAACATTGTCACTTATTCAAACCAAACTACTACTCAATCTACTAAAAAGAACTGATCATAAAACAAATAAACTCAGATATCCTTGAAATGGAATCCGTGTCTTCAATCTCATTTCCATCGTTCTTGAAGTCAGAAATATCAAGATGGGCAATATCCATTGGTATGTCATATTGGGAAAAATTGGTTTCAGCCTTCTTTTCCTTTCCCTTAATAGACGCCCTGATAAAGATCAACAAGGTGCCTTGAGTACTGACAAACATTTGCCCAAAGGCTGCCCCGGTGAACCACAACGGTGATGACACTTTCATGGTGCTTTGAATGACTTTGTGAACTTTTGCCTTTTTGTTTTGGAAACACGTTCTTCTTCCCTTTCTGATAATGGGAATTATTACCAGACTTCTTCTTGAAGTTGGGCTTTTTAGGACCTAACGAACGTCCCTATTCTTTCCCACGGCTTCCAGCAGCATTGACACGAGTTTCTGTAGCGTTCATCTCTGGAGAAACTATTGAACCTGCTGGGTGACTTTGATGGTTCTTGAGTAATAACTCATTATTCTCGCTCCTACTAGAAGGCAAGAGATAAGCTCGAATATTTCTTAAATCGCCTTTCACGATATTGTCGTTGAAGCAAAATGTTTGAAGCATGAAAGGTGGAGTAAGTCTTCTCCAAAAGATCAAGATCGTGAATTGTTTCACCGCATAGTTTTAAACAAGAGACAATTTGAAAAAGTGTTGAATTGTATGCACTTACACTCTTGAAATCTTGGAGGCGCAGATGCATCCACTCATACCTTGCACGAGGTAAAATCACTGTCTTCTGATGATCAAAACGATCTTTCAGCTCTGTCCACAAAGTGTACGGGTCTTTCACCGTAAGATATTGGGACTTCAAAGCCTCGTCAAGGTGATGACGGAGAAAAATTAAGGCTTTGCTGCGATCCTCAGGGGATTCTTTGTTGTTCTGAACAATAGTGTTTCCCAAAGTCTTGGCACTAAGGTGCACTTCTGCATCCAAAATCCATGACAAATAGTTCTTTCCAGTAATGTCAAGGGCCATGAAGTCCAGGTTAGAGAGTTTGGACATTGTCTGAGTATAAAAAAAATATATTAAACATGGCACAATAAATAATAAAATAAGACAAAATTATTGGTTAGACGGCATAGCCAGACATGACCAATAAATTTGTGAAGCACGTATATAAGAAAAAAAAAATAATAAAAAGAAATTATTGGTTAGATGGCATAGCCAGACATGACCAATAAATTTGTGAAGCACATATATAAGAAAAATAATAATAATAAGAAATTATTGGTTAGACGGCATAGCCAGACATGACCAATAAATTTGTGAAGCACGTATATAAGAAAAAAAAATAATAATAAAAAGAAATTATTGGTTAGACGGCATAGCCAGACATGACCAATAAATTTGTGAAGCACGTATATAAGAAAAATAATAATAATAATAAAAAGAAATTATTAGTTAGACGGCATAGCCAGACATGACCAATAAATTTGTGAAGCACGTATATAAGAAAAAAAAATAATAATAAAAAGAAATTATTGGTTAGACGGCATAGCCAGACATGACCAATAAATAATTGATATACATACAAATACTTGAGCAATAGTGATAAACAAATCTGTTGTTACATACAAATACATACATATTACTATGACTAAGCCGACCATTTATTAAATTTAGAGAAACATAAACAAAAGATGCTATACAAATATTATCTATTGGTTTAGATAATATGCATAAACATTTTTTTTTTTTTTTTTTTTGAGATACAAAAGAAAATAAAAATAAAAACTAGGGTTCTAAAAAAAAATTACCGATTAGCTAGTAGAGCTTCGTTGCTGATTACGTAGTGTAAAAGATAGAAAAATAGAGAGAGAAGGAGAATTCTTATTAATGTGTGTTACGAAAAAGGGAGAATACAACCTCTATTTATATAGGCTAGACACAAGGGCATCCCGGTAATAAACGGGATTTACCCTAGATATTATTAACATAAATAAACGTTTATAACATATATAAGCTTTTTGTTGTACTAGAGAACTCATTCGATTAATACATAATTATTTCAAGGTGACTAATCCCCTAACTGAATCTCTAATTCAACTAGATATGTTAAATCGAATAAAAAACATAAGACAAAATAAAAATACAATAAAAAAAGTAACTTCTTTTACAGCTATGGATCCAGGATTTTATGTCTGGGTGGGCTAATTTTTTTTTTTTTTTTTTTTAGCCAATACTCTATTTAACTTTTTCGATTGCAATATTGATGACTGCAGTTATAATACCTGGTGCGACATGCTATTTTTTCTTTTCTACATATCGGGTATCAGTTCGAGAGTTGTTTCCAAAGCAAAATGCTCGGAAGTGGTTGCGGTTTTTGCTATCACGCGGCTCTTTTTGTCTTTCTGGAATGTTGCTTTCCGCTTACGCTATGTAATATTTGTCGATATACTTACATTTGCCGAGAAAGAAAAGCAAAAATGAACCGATGCAGCAATGATACATCTAGGAAGTTATGTTATTCTTCACACCCTTTACTGTTTAATTTTCGTAGCATGGTGAAACATGAGGAGTAATAAAAAAAAGAAAAATGACCCATGTTTTAACCGACACATAGCAAACGGCATAAATACGTGTTTAGTTAGTTAGCTTAATAATTTTAAGGAACATTATGAATACGTGTTCTTTACTTTAGTTTTTAAATGTTTTTTAAAAGAAAAAAAAAACCATTTTAGTCTTTGAACGACTGAGATGTAATATTAAAAAGGTTATATCTTTCTAGTGGGACCGTGTTTCAATTTCGTTGAATTGATTTCATGGAGAATGATATTTTCCTAGTGGGCTAACTGAAATTTGTACCTGAGCTAAGTTCCACAAATATTAAAAATTACATTCACTAAACAGCTTTTTATGAATTTTGGGGTGGGCTTAAGCCTAGGTAAGCCACTCCTAATACCGTCCCTGTTCTTTTATGAAAGTTATTTATAAATATATGATTAAAGGGTAGCTTAGTCATTTCGGACAATTAAGACACCCTTAGTTTTGTAGGATGGATGGTCGAAATACTTAATGGTCCCTTGAAATATTTGATGGTCAAAATACAAGCAAAACACCCAAATTCGCAGATTTTACCAAATGAACCCCCGTTGGCGAGTGGACATCCGATCCATCTATAGGTGCATTGGACGCGGATGGATTATTATAATATGCAGTTTTCACTTGTTGGATGTGGGAGAAACATCATCCATCTGTGTAGTTTTTCATTGAGATGCATTGAAGGTCCTCAAAGATATGCCAGAATTGAGGTATCAATTTCGGATTGATTTGAGGCTTTCGTATATATAATTTTCTATTTTCCTTTCAAATTTATAAATCCACCCTCATCCAATCCATTCATCGCTTATCCACGAGTGTCACATCCAAAGGGTGCTGGATTGGACATGGTTCACCATCTCAAATTCGTCGTTTAGATCAATAGAACACGGGTGTACCAAACCCGTGTCCACCCTTACGTCGCTCAACACTAGTTAAATAATTGGAGAATATCTTAAACCTAATTTTTTAGCCTGGCGAGATTGGGGTATACCCAATAAGACAAAATCAGGTCATTATGAAGTAAACCCAAGCCACCCCTTAACCTTGTATTTTCTAAATGGCTAATATGCCCTTGGTTAATTAACACTAAAATTCTGATTAGGTTAATTAATTGAGTTTAGATTAAAATTTTGAAATTATAAATTCAATAAATTAAACCTTTCATCTGTCTTATGAGTTCGATTTCGATCAAAAAAATTTGGTTTCGAAAATGCACAAGGCCGGCAAGGTCGTGGTTTGAATAAGGTGCCTACTGCTTTCTCGGCCTAAGCAAGGTCCACTTTGAATAACCTCGCCGACCAATGTTCAACCGGCAAGAGGTCCACTTTGAATAAGCTGCCGACCAGGTTTCGGCCGGCATTGTCTCGGTTAAAGAACACGCCGGCTCCCAACAAAAATGTACACAGTAGAGAAACAATAAATTTTCACTATACGAATTCGGCAAGGTCCATTACACATACATTCTTGGGTGACAAACCGCAAGCATGGTTTTATACAAATACCCTTAGGATTAAAAACTCTAGGCATCGAAACATTCAAAAGAAGCAAATGGCAGGTAAAAAACAAAAAGTTGCCGGCTTTATTAAAAAACCGACGCAGCAAGGCAAGGTATACAGTTGAATAACCTGCCGGCCCTGCTAGTAGCAGTTACATAAACTATACATCCGGCAAGTTCTTCAACCTTATAGCTTGCCGGCCAAACCCTAACTATGAAAATCCGGCAAGGTCGATAACAAAATACCTTGCCGGCGTCGCAACTGCCAATTCAAAATTTCGGATTTTCTGACTGAATTTGACATGCAAACATGAAATCGAAGTACTAGAGTGGGTTTAAGTAGGCCCTTATTTTCTTAATCGCACCATTTCTGCTTTTTCGGCGGCTTCGATTTCTCCTTCTTTGACGGTTTTTTTTTCTTCACTTTTTGTTGAACTATTTTTGCAATTTCGGGATTGAATTCATTGCGCTTTCTATTTGTTTGCTTCATCTTACTAGCCCTCGGCGGATCCATTGATGAAGATTAATCGGAGTTTTGGAATCGACAATTTTAACGAATTGATCGTCGAGTTTTTTTGATGGTAATGGTGGTGGGGGTCGGTATGGTGGGGAGGAGAAGAAGAAGAGAGGAAGATGAAATGAAGAGAATAAAATCTGATTTAGGGTAATTAAGATTATTAATGGGTAAGGGTAGTTTTGTAACTTACCCATTAGGACTCCCCCTAAAACCCACAAAAAGTGTCCCTTTAAAATTGGGTATACCCCAATTAGTTTGAGTATACCCCAATCTCGTCAGGTTTTTTAGCCTTTCAAAAAATAAGAAAAAATAATTATCATTATCCATTGTTAGAATTCGTACATAATAAACACAAAATGATTGTTTTCTTAGAAGTAACAACCTAGGTTAGGATATCCTAGCTGTCAAACGACTCCGAATCTTCTATCCACACATAAGGAGACAGAAGATTTTAAGCTTTTGGATAGCCGGGAAGACACGACGTACGAAAATTGTTTAAGGAGAAAAATCTAAGAAACATCTTAGGTTCTAAAAAGAATTGTATCAATGGAGTTTACCCCGGCTACTGAGGTAAGTACTACTTTTCACCTCAATGTCATAAACTTAATTAGTTACACCAACATCAAAACTAGTTTAGGTCTACAACACATGTATGCTTTATTCCCTCAATTTAATGAATCCTTGTGGTTTGTCTTGCATGAGCTAGAATATGAATTTCATTGGTATCTTTTGCAGGAGCTAGAGTATCCGGTAGTGTCTTATTTCTGGGAATTTATTAAAATGATAGCATGGAACTTCCAAGGATTAGGAAATATCCCTACTATAAACAATCTTACTAACTTATTAAACCACGAAAACCCAGATTTAGTCTTCTTATCTGAAACAAAACAACAAAACCATGAAATGGAAAAGATTATGAGAAAAGTAAACGTGTTAAATTTTTGGCTGGTTCCTCCCACTACACCATATTTTGCGTTTTGTAACACACTATTTCAGTCACGAAATGGAGTTGTGACGCACAAAGACCGTTACAACGAGATGTGTAACAAATATTCGTAACCAACATGTCACCAATTACGAATTTGGGGTTGTGACGTACTTCGTAACATACATTCCACCGTCACGAAATGAAAATTCAGAATCGACGCGTCGACTAGTTTCTATTTTTTTTTTTTGGTTACAAATACATTGACTAAGTCTACGTTGACCGACTTCAGTGTTCTGGTAAAATTTTAGTCACCAAGAATTTTCGGTTACTAAATTTTTACCAGGGTTACTAATTGTTTGACCAGGTCAACTTTGACTGATTGCTACTATCCTGGTAAAAATTAGTGACACTTCTTTGCCGTTACGAATCTTTTTGTTACCAAAAAAAAAGTCAGTCTTTATTGACCTGGTCAATATTAATGTTCCCTCCCTTTCATTTTACCCTGCAGGTACCCTATCCCCAGGAATTGTTACACTACAATCCAATTCAAACATTTCAACATTCAAAAGAAGTCATTCAATCCAATTTAACATTCCAACATTCAAAAGAAGTCATCCATCCAATTTAACATTCCAACATTCAAAAGAAGTCATTCAATCCAATTTCTGTTGTGTTCATGAGCCATAACTGCTAAGTATAGAAGTGTCATAACTTCTAAGTATAGGCAGATGACTTATCATCCAAAAATATAAGAAGCAAAAATAACCGCTATATGATACTTGCGTTCATGTTGAGTTCAACTGTCAGATGATCCATAAATGCTAAGTATAGGCAGATAACTCTTTTATCACTCCAAAAATATAAGAGTTCCAAAGATACCAATAAGTTTACCGGGATCCACTTATTTCTTTATTCAATATCCGCTTGTTCTCGACATTCTTTATAACTTGCTTCACACCGCAAAACAAGAAAATAATGCTTTTAGAAATAGAGATACACAAACTCTCTCATACCATATCTACGCAAGATAAAACATACAAAGAATACTACTAAGAAATAAAGCTCTCGGACTTGTAAGCAATCACACATTACAAATTTGTTCTAAGAAAATACTAGCAGCACAACAATCAGAAAATATCTATACCAAACAGAAAAGGTGAACAACTAATTTCTATCTACGGAAACTGAACTTACGGTAATCCAAAGTCCAACATCTTAAGCAACCGCACTTACGGTAATCCAAAATCCAAAGAAATGTCCTAGCAGTAAACACCAAACCCATGTTGTACTAATCCCTAATTTTGGATATAAATGAATGAAAAATTTGTAACAAGTACCTCACACTGGAGACGTTTTCCTTGTTTTCGTCTTGTTTTCCTTGTTTTCCTTGTCAACTGCAACTCCTACATTATCACTTCTGGGTTTACCTTCATGCGACTTCTCCCCATGGAAACGCCACAATGTATAGGTGAACTGAATACCATACTTGACCAAATGATAATCAATTTCACCTAGAGACAGAGGTACTTTACCATTCTTCCAACTGTTACAAGGACAGGAGAACTTCGTTCTGCCACCAGCATTTTCACGCACAAACTCTATAAATGATCTTACACCTTCTAAGAATTGAACAGAAGTACGCGCACATTTCATCCAGCCTTTATCAACTATTGATACCTAAATCATATCTATGTTAACATTCAGGCAAAGTAATAACTACAACTGAAAACCCAAATCTCAGTTACAAAAATCAATATTCATGTAAAAAATTAAAAATCCAAATCTCACAGAGAATCAGTCAATATCAAAACAAAACTTTCTAACTTTAGTTCATTTAAACTTTAAAAACTACCTTAACATGAAGTAATAGTTTAAATCATGATGAGCATATTTATGGAACATACAAACTGGAATTTAGGTTACTACCTTAACAGATTAAAGTAATCGTCGCTTCTTTTCTGTTTGGCTTTTGCCAAAAGGATCCTCTCCTGGCTCTGCAAATACCAAAGATACAGAACAACATTAGCCAACCAATTGAAGTTCATTATGACACTTAATGAAAAAATATTCAGATAATAGTAAAACATAGCAACTTAACGAATATAATCAACACGTTTCCTAGATGTGACAACTCAACCAAAACTAGAATCAGTCATCTAAGCCCATACAAACTGGAATCTAGAGAGTGCTGGTGCACTCTCTTTCTTATGAGAGAATCAATTCCTTTCTTCTTAAGCAATTAACTTACTCATAGGAAAGAGAGTGCTCTAGCTCTCATCAAACATTCCAAGAATATATAAGACTTTAGCAAGGAATATTACCATTCAATGGGCACATTCATCAGTATACCTTTATCAGGTAGCACTCTACCTAGTCAACTTACTATGCTTCTAAGGACTAAAAAACTACACCATGTCTAACAACAATATGCATCTTTACACAAGAGGACTAGTGGATCAAAAACTTGAACATACAAGTATGATATTTACAAACATGGTATCCCTCAACAAATACAATTCTGTCATGATATTCACCATAAGACATTATAAGCAAGTATGATATTTACAAACATGGTGTTGCTATTATAAACACACTTCAATCATCAAAAAGATACAGAACTGAGACAAAAAACCCTAACCTAAAAAAAATAGAAATTTTCGAAATTAACATAAAACCCTAAAATCAGTTCATATGAAGAAGATTTATACCTTCAAAATTCTTCAATCTTCAAGTCTTCAAAATTCTTCAAACCCTAACAAGAAATTAGAAGAAAAAAAAATTCAATTAGATTTATATGAAGAAGATTAACAAAACATAACTCATATCAAATAAATCGTTTTAGATTCACATATTAAAGAATGAAAAAAATAAAAATGAAATAAAACAGATCGATTGAAAATAAAATGAAACAGATCGTTTTAGATTCATGGATTAACACTTACACAGATCGATGATATATTGAAAGGTATGGAGAAGATTAAAGAGATTTCTGTGATGTTTCTCGGCTAAATCGATCGATGATCGAAAGTTCTCTAAACCCTAGTTTTATCGCCAGAGCAGAAGACGACTGAAGAGAGAGAAGGGGATAAGATTTTTGCGGTTCACACACGATAGGGTAAAGTTGATAGAATGTACACGGTTCATTCACACGCTGCTCAAGAGGGTGTTACCGAGTGTTACTCTGCATACGTTTCTTTCACACGTTTTTTTTTCCAGCAGTCACTATTCGTGACACGGAGGGGGCCGTCACTAAACTAGTAAAAATTCGTAACCGAACATGTTGTGTCACTAAATTTTTGTAACTGAAATTTTTGGTCACAAATTCGTGACAGTTACATGTTGGTTACGAATTTTAGTTACTAATCGCTGAATATGGTGTAGTGTCCTAGAGGAACAGCAGGAGGCCTTTGCTTCATTTGGAAAAATAATATGAGCATAAAAATTCTAGATTGTGCCCAGAATTACATTAATGTGGAAATCGTAAACCCCCGAATAATTCAAATTGGATTCTGACGTGCTTTTACGGTAGTCCCTATGGTCCTCTTAAAGAAGAATCATAGGACATTATCAAACAGATGTCAAATAGCATAACACTTCCTTGGATTGTTTTAGATGATTGTAATGTTGTTTTACATGAACAAGAAAAAAATAGTATGCATCCTTTTAACCAAAGTGAGGCTAGAAAATTCAGAACTATAATTGATAATTGTTGCCTATTAGATCTGGGTTTTTCGGGTTATACTTATACTTGGAATAACCATAAAACAGGTGATGAATTTACGGAACAAAAGCTAGATAGGGCTTTGGTCAACAATGAGTGGAATGTTCAATTCCCTAATTCTAGCATTAGACATATGAATCCCCTATCTTCTGACCAACTCCTTTCAAATACTTTGGGGAATGGATTAAACATAATGAATGTAAACCCCTTATTCTGGAATGTTGGAACAATCCAGTTCAAGGTTCACATGCCTTCACTCTTGTCAAAAAACTAAAGAATCTGAAACACACTCTAAAACCATGGAATAAAAACACTTTTGGCAACATTAGAAATAATATAGAGAAAACAAAATAAAGGCTCGACCAAACCAATAAAAGGTCTAACTATTTGCAGAAATTAACAGACTTAGAGAGTTTAAATGCTGACCTTAAACAATGGTACATAATCCTAGAAAAATTTTGGAAAGACAAAAGCAAAGACCAAAACCTGGATTTAGGAGATAGAAACACTAAGTATTTTCATTGTAAAGCTAAACAAAGATTCAGGAGAAATAGAATAGAGACACTGAAAAAAGAAAATGGAGTCTGTACTACTGACAGAGAAGAGATTGTAGATTCCATTACTAGTCACTTCAAAGTCATTGCGACTTCAGCTAACCCAACCATTGAAGCTAATATGATTGGTTTAATACCCAAATGTATTACTGAGAGTGATAATAATCTCTTAAAAGAAATCCCTGACATAATGGAGATACGAAAAACTTTGTTTAGTATGGAACCTAACACTAGCCCGAGACCAGATGGCTTCCCCCCTATTTTCTTCCAGCAGAACTGGGATATTATTGGAAACGACCTTACCCAAATGATTCAATATTTTTTTAGTACTGGTCACCTACTAAAAGAAATAAATGCTACTTTCATTTCTCTGATTCCTAAAACTATTAATCCTATTACTCCTGCCGAATTCAGACATATTGCCTTAGGAAACACAATATATAAAATTATTTCAAAACTCATGGAAAATAGAATGGTAGGCATGCTAAGCAAGATAATAACTCCTTTTTAGTCTGCCTTCATCCCTGGTAGGAAGATATCTGATAATATAACGATTGCCCGTGAACTAATTGACACAATGCGTAGGAAAGATAGTGAAACACTAGTGGAAAATGGGTTTATTAAGTCTGATTGGGCTTTATAAATAAGACTTCCCTAGGCATTCTTTGTATAATGGGCTTCCGAAAGCAGTCCTTTTGATAGAAAATGAAAACCAAGTTCCCGCAGCAGTTTTAATTTAAGGGGGCAGTTTAGGAAGTTTTTAGCTTTCCACGTGGATTTCTATTATGACTGCTAGTGGAACTTGTTTCTGTGGTCCACCTCAGTTAAGTCCGCCGGGGAAACTAGTTTCCATAGTTCCATCAAACAAACCTTCCTCTTTTCTATCGCCTCTCTCTCTCAGTTCTCTCTCTCTCTCTCTCTCTCTCACAGCCTCGCTTCTCTCCATCACCTCTCTCAATTACAGAAACAAAACCTTCAAACTCAGCTCCACCTCATATAAAATCGGAGTAATTTCAGCCTCACTTAAACAATCCTCTCGACTATCTCGTTCTTTTTTCTTTCTTACATAGTCGACTATATCGACCATCTCTTTTTTCTGTAGAAGTAATTCCAGATCTGAAAAATATGGTTCCAATACTTGTTGTTTCAGTAAGTTTTTATTTTTTGTGATTGAAGATCGGGATTTATTTTCTTCTGTAAAACTTAATTTCAGATCTGTATACTATGGTTTGATCCTTGTTATTTCAATTTAAGGGTTTATTGTTTTTCTTTTCAAAGTTTTTGGTGGTCAGGAATTTTTGGGTCCTTATTTGCTATATCAAATTATGGATTGACAATTATTAATTTTATTTTTGGTTCCGATTCAACTTTGGCAGTGATTCTTGAGTTCAATTTTTTGGTTTAATTCTTAATTAAAGTATAATCATTTTTACTGTTGTATGAAGATTTAAAGGCTTTGTTGCTCGAGAAATCGTACGATGAGCAGATGCAGGTCAGATTTGTTTCTCCCGATTCATTGATAGTGTTTTCCGAATTAGATTTTGTTTTAATGAATTTTTCGTCTCATCTGAATTGATGAATCTTGGTTTATTTTTCGGGGGTTTGGATTGGTGTCTTGGTTACTACAATGGATATATTAACAAGGAGTCGACCTCGGTTTCATTGTATGTGGAGTAGTTTGTTCTTCCTTCACATTTTAATCTGGTAAAGGATATGTTTTAACTTGGTTCTGTCTCCGTCTCCCTCTCATTCTTAACTCTTCATTCCCTGTGTTGATAAGAAACAAAGAAGAAATCATTGTTCTTTCCGCAAATTTGAAATACCAACTTCAGGGATTGTTGTTTCCATTTTCAATGCGAGGTAGGATTTTCTTTCATTTCTTTCTTCACAAAACAATTTTACTTGTGACTGATTTTATCTTGGTTTGATTCAATGTCCAGAAAACTTCGTTTAGCTATCCAAAACATGGTGCTTGGATTCTCTCTAGTTTAATTGCGTCAAGGTATGGGGGTTTTCTCACATAAATGGATTTAAACTTCAATTTGTGCAACTTGATTTCTAATCCTTAAATTTGATGATTTTCTTTACAAAGCATGTTTGTTGCAAAGTAAGAAATGGGTTTCTGTTGCTTCACCTTTAACTTGATTCTTTGAGGGAAAACTATTCAAAGTGGTATGGTTGATACTTTGCCTTAACTTGGTTCAAAATACATGATTTGGTGTTTTTTTTTTAATGGGTTTGTAAGATTTGCAATACAAGCAAATACTTATTTCATACTTGTAGATTAAGGATGGTTTGAACTTTTTTTTAAGTGTTTATTTTCTCCAAAACTCAATTCCCAAATTGAGTTTCAAAGATAGCCCATCACATGTTTGTGAATTTAACCTGAAATTTCTGGAAAAACGTAATTTATGTCCTGTTTGGTATTGACTTTTGACATAACTATCACACTCTTTATCGTTTCTTATCATTCTTATGTTAAGGAGGGATTCCTTGTAAAGAGACCAAATTTGCTGAATTCCAACTCCTAATGAATTTTCTACGAATTTTCTAATAGAGACTTTCAAAACTGAAATATTTCTGAAAATGTTTTGCTGTCCTGTTTTGAAGAACTCTTTGACACAGCTATGAAACATTATACTTTCTCCTATCATTTTTGTGTTAAAGTGGGTTTTCTTATCTTTCCAAAAAAACCAAATTTGTCAAATTCCATCACCTAATGATTTTCGTATGAATTTTTTATCGGAGCTTTCCGAAACTGGAATTTTCTGAAACATGTTCCTGCCCTGTTTGTCGAGACGGTTTTGACTTAGATGTAAAGCTCCTTTCTTTGTACTACCATTTTTATGTTAAAGAGGACTTGCTCATCTTTCCAACAAGACCAAATTTGCCGAAATCCAACACCAAATGATTTTTAAACGAATTTTCTATTTGAGACTTGTGAAACTGAAATTTTCTGAACATGATGGTATTGTCCTGTTTTGTCGAGAACTTTATGCACAGATATGTATCTATTTACTCCCTCTTATCATTTTTATATTAAATAAGACTCTTTCAGCTTGCGAATGAGACATGAGTTGCTGATTTTCCATCAACTAATGATTTTCGTATGAATTTTTGATCGGAGCTTTCCGAAACTGGAATTTTCTGAAACATGTTCCTGCCCTGTTTGTCGAGACGGTTTTGACATATATATAAAGATCATTTCTTTGTCCTACCATTTTTATGTTAAATAGGACTTACTTATATTTCCAACAAGACCAAATTTGCCGAAATACAACACCAAATGAATTTTAAACGAATTTTCTATTTGAGACTTGTGAAACTGAAATTTCCTGAACATGATGGTATTGTCCTGTTTTTTCGAGAACTATATGCACAGCTATGTATCTGTTTACTTCCGCTTATCATTTTTATATTGAAGAAGACTCTTTCAGCTTTCCAATGAGACATGAGTTGCTGATTTCCGTTGTGTAACGAATTATGTACGAATTTTTGATGACTAACTTTTTGTCAACACGGATGATTTTCTTTAGGTATACTTGGATCAATTTATCATTGAAGCCTTTTCACAGTATCTGAATTTCACAGGTTGTGCATATGTTAACAGCTTTTGATTTGGATTTCCATGTAAGGTTAATGCTTTAAAGTGTTTGTTATCCCTGAGTTATGATACTTATTTGTGAAACCCTGCAACAAAATAAAATTCTTGTTAACTCTCATGGAATTCATTATACATATAAGTGGTTGTTCTCCATGAGTTATTTATCCTTACTCTGTTTGTGTGCATTGGCTTGCGCAATTACTTCCTGCTAGGTGCAGAACAAAACAGTTAGTTTAATTTCCATTGGCAGCCTTAATAGAGCTACAATCTGGAGTCTGAAAACTTGTGTTTTCGTGTATGTGTAGGTTCAGGTTGGGATAATATTTCTGCTTTTATTTATTACGCCGCTCATCATTGTATAAATGATACATCAAACGCACTCCAGGTTCGTCTGGTGTAAGCTATCATATTTCTTATGTTCTCCTCTTACTAATTTGGGCTCAGAAGTTGCGGTTTTCTGGCTCTGCAAAAGTTGGTGCTGCAAAAGAAGGAAACCCTGGTGTTTAAATGCAATTGTGTGCCTGAAGTTGGCCTTACTGGTTGCGAAGCCCTGATGAATTTTATTTGTGAAGTTTTTATTGATGAGGGTGGTTGCCTGGTGCTCAATTCACTAGCCATCTAGCCCTCGACAACTGCAAGGTTTGTGAACTGATAGATTATGATCTTAATATGCTGGTTGATTTTTTGGTACCTGCTGAACATGATTTCAACTTTTTTACATAACGGAAGTAAAATTCAGAAGTACATCCCTAGTTTTCTTTCTTTGTGTGTCTTCTTTCAACAAAGTATATTATGTATCTGATATCTCCTTATGCAGTTGTCGTTGTCCGTTTTGGATCTACTAACGGATCTTTTTTTTTGTTATTGTAGGTTGGTATTCTTACTCTTAACTTCGGTATATATGCCCTACATTCGAGGCACCTGACGTTGTGATGCTAGAAGTGAAGGGATCTTTGTGTGTCTGCTGCCACAAGGTCTGCATGCCCTTTATCCAAACAATGATTTTGATATCCTGCCAAACTTTCTCGCTGATGGCCTGTGTCTTTAGTAAATGAAGGCATAATTGGTGAAGTCTTGTTCTTCTCGTGTGTCTTTAGTGAAAGAAGGCATCAGTGTGTCTTTAGTGAAAGAAGGCATCAATGGTGAAGTCTGACTTCAATTTCGTGTTGAAGTTCTCTGGTATTTAAGCTTGTAATAAAAATATAAATTTTAGCATTTGAAGTTAGGAACTTTAGTATTTTAGATAGTCAAAGTTGTAAAACTGTTGTTAGCATTTTTTAATACAGATTCAGTTTTAAAGTTATCATCAATTTTAGTATTAATACAGTTTTGAAGTTAATATTAATTTAATCGTCATTCATCTTTTATTTTTAGACTCAAATTGAATCGGCTTTTTGGTTCAATTTGAATGAATTCCATTTTTTTATAAAATATGTTCTATATAAACGTTTGCTTCTATCGGTATGTAATTTTAGACTAATCAAGGTAGTCGTTTCTGAACTGATTTAAGGGCTTCCATACGCAGTCGTTTTGAGAAATAAGACTATAGATTTAGGGCTCCCAAAAGCAGTCGTTTTTGATGATTGTAAGGCTTATTCTGGCAGACTTATTTTTTTGATTTTCCACTAGTGAAAATGGTTTCATGGGACTTAAAATTGATATTTCTAAAGCATTCGATAGAGTCGAATGGAAATTTCTCATTGCCATAATGACTAAAATGGGTATTTTCTGAATTTTGGTGCAATTTAGTTTTTCAGTGCATTTCAACGACATCTCTGCCTATTTTTACTAAATGGTTTTCCAACCCCTTTCTTTAAACCATCTCGAGGATTAAGATAGGGAGATCCAATCTCTCCCTATCTTTTCTTGTTTTGTCTAGAACCTTGTCTAGAACCATTATCAATGCTGAAAACTAGGGGCCAATAAAAGTTATAAAAATTTGTAAAAACGCTCCTTCTGTGATCCATCTCTTGTTTGCAGATGACCGTCTAGTCTTTTGCGAAGCAAATATTTCTTCTAGTACTAACTTGGTCAAACTTTTTACTGAGTTTGGAGAAGCTTCCGGGCAATTGATTAATCTTAATAAATCGGGGGTCTTCTTCAGCCTAAGAACCAACTCAAATATCAAAAATGTTTTTAAACATATTTTGGGTGTCAAAGCTATCCCTTTGGATGATAGGTACTTAGGAGCTCCTCTTTTTACTAACAAATCTAAGATCAAGAGCTTTGAACCTCTTGTAGAAAAAATGCTTCATATGATTGTTGGTTGGAACGGAATAGACCTAACAACAACAGTTAAATTGGTAATGATAAAAAAATGTTACGTCCTCTTTAAGTGTTTATCAAATGAACTGTTTTAGGATACCTAAGAAAATTTGTAAGAATCTAACAAAACTTCAGAGAAATTATTGTTGGGGAAAATATGTTAATGGTAAAAATGAACAAGGGAAAAAGGGGGTTTATTTGAAAGCCTGGCAATCCTTTTGTAAACCCCTATATGAAGGAGGGTTAGGCTTCCAAAATATAGAAAATTTTAATCTAGCTATGCTGGGAAAAATGGGATGGAGGCTAAAAGAAAACTCAGATTCTCTAAGTGCTAAAATCTTAAAAGCTAAATATTTTCCAAACACAGATATATTACATATTTTCCAAACACAGATATATTACATATGAAATCAAAGTCAAACCATAGAGATAGTTGGGTTTGGAAGGGCATTCTTGCTGGTGTTGAACAACTATAGAAACATTGTATATGGAAAATAGGAAGAGGAGACTTAGTAAATGTTTGGACTGATTACTGGATCCAAGAAATCATTCCTCATATTCAAAAACCAGACAGGGGAGCAGAAAACATAACACAGGTGACTCATCTTTTTACTGATGATAGAAAATGGGATATAAACAAATTGAGAATTTGTTTTAACCAAAACACAATCGATCATATTCTGAAAATAAGCATTCCAACAAGTATTAGGGAAGATACAGCCCAATGGTCTCTAAATGCCAAAGGTAATTTCACTATTAACTCTTTGTACAACCAAATTAATAACTCTGAAATTGATAACGGAGACTGGAACCTAATTTGGAAGCTGAAAGTCCCTCCTTCAGTTAAATCTTTTATATGGAAAGCGGCACATGCTATTCTCCCAAATAGTATGAGGATGGCTGCAGTCTTACCCTACATAAATACCAGGTGTACTCTTTGTGATAGCGGCGAGGAATCCTTGACGCATTTATTCATGAACTGTAATTTTGTAAAACAGGTTTGGTTACACTTAAATTTCAATATGGATTATGTAGTGGAAAATAATATTACCTTTCATGATTGGCTTAACTCATGGTTCTCTAATACTAACAGAAATGGTTATATGATGAAGTGGGCTGAGTTTTGTAGTATTATAACTTGGCAAATTTGGAAAGCCAGATGCGACTGGGTCTTTAGAAAGGAAAAACAGAATAGTTGGGCTACAACTAACACTATAGTTCAGTTCATAAATAGTGTTGCTACCATCCATGATCCAAGATACTCTTTATTTCAAACCTTATATTATAATCCAATGCATGAAGAATGTCTTGATATATGCACTTTGGAGAACAAAACTGTGGAAGAAAAAATGTGTTACAACATAAACATTTCTCTTTCCATGATGGACCCTATTTATTCTTCTGGCATTGGCTTAACATTAACTGACTTTGCAGGGTACACCATCGAAGCTAGAGGAAGTTCATGCTTTTGTTCCAATAGAGAAGAATTAGAGAAGAAAGGCGCAGAAATTTCTTTCTGGTGGGAAACACAATGGAGTGGACATGATGTTACTTTTCAAAGCGATTCAATGCCTACTCTGATGCTGCTTAAAGGAATGTATATCCAAGCAAGAAAGAAGAGATACTCTATTAGTAATGATTTCCATAGTCTCAATCATGAAGTAGTGAACTTTAAAATCTTAGAACTTATCTTTTTTAATGGATTAAATGTCATATAGGCAGCTCACACTGCAAATTTTTGTAACATCTACAACCTCCAACACAAATGGATAGGAAATGATCTAGGAGGCTTGATTAACTCTTTTAATTATCAGTTTTTCAATGAACCTGTTCCTTGGTCGAATTCCAACTCGATCTTGGAAAATGAACTATGATTTGTAATGTCCGAGGGTTTCTTCCTCTTTTTTATGAAAAAAAAAAAGAATTGTATAATATACATAGGAGATGGTGGGGCATCTTTAGCCTTAAGGTGGCTCTGTCTATGATGACATGTTGACATGTCTCCTTATAAGAGCAACTGCAGTAGTGCGATCAAAACCAAAGACCAAAAAAAAAAAAAAAAAAAAGACCAAATTTTGGGTTTAGTCCGTGTTGCTACGCTACGGTAGTGGAGTATATTTTAACGAGCGAAAATATAACGTTCGTTTGCTGAGGGGCGTCAGTATTATGCACACTTGTATGGGGCGTATATGTAAATGATGCATGTCATGGGGCATAGATTAAACTAACGCATGTTTTGGCGCGGGTGTATTCACGCCCCACTAATAAACGGAATTAATACTTACGCCCCATCAGGTGGAAGTTATGTCTACACTCTACACCTATAATCATGCGAACATTAGGTTCGCCCCATGGGGCACACTTTATACCACCCGCTGTCAACGGGCGAACATTATAGCCACGACCCATGGGGCACACTTTATATCACCGCCTCAATCAAATGTAATTTAAAAGAGCCCCACTAATCAACGGAAATTATATATCCGCCTGACCCCAAACGTACTTTATATGTGCGCCTGCTATCGAACGTATTTTACATTTCCGCTCGACCAAAACGATATTTCATACCAAATATAGTCTGATATTTGGTTATACTCCGGTTTTTAATATTTATTTTGTCCCACTGTGGTAGGTTTGTGGATCAAATTTATAGTTTTGGTCGTCCATTGTGAACGCTCTAAGGCTACCATCACGTAAAGATCTACTTTCCTAGCTACCGGGCATGAGTGCACATTCCTATGTTTGGTAACCATTATTATAATGAATTATGGCTGATAATCGAATCATAATTGAAAAAATCCATTATTTTTAGAAACAAAAAAGAGTTGTTTTTTTTTTAGAATTATTATAATCAATTATTTTCTTTAATAAAATCAAGTTGAGTTTTTTCTTCTTATTCTCTAAACTATCAAGAGAGAGCTAAGAAAAACAATAAATAATTTAGAAAGAAATCCTAGTAGATCATTGATTTTCCCTCTCTTTTTTGAGAGCATTTTCCAGAGATAATCAATTATTTATTATTAAAACGATTATAATAAAAGCATTTAAATAGATAATCATAAATTTTACCAAACAAGTAAATAAAAATGTACTACCTTTTATGTTGTCCTGTTTTTGCTCTCTCAATACCAGTCCAACATAGGTATCAGGGCTCCAGTAGAGAGTGATTATTTAAGGAAAGAAAACTAGGAAAATTGAAAGTGAAGAAACATCTTGGGTTTGGTCTTCACGGTCTTTTCTCGCCGTCCCGATTGGCCCGGCCCATATCCAACTCGACTGGTCGTGTTGCCTAAACTAGAGTGTTTCTATAACTTATTCTTTCCTTGTTTAAGTTGTGTTTCCTTTTTCAGATCAGAAATCTAAAGCTATATATATATATATATATATATATATGATCTCCTTGCTTGTACTAGTCCAGTGGTCCTGTATCCTGTTGCCTGAACTATAGTGTTTCTATAACATAGCTACCTATAAATGTCTCCTTTCCTTAAAGATTGTGTTTCCTTTTTCAGACCAGAAATCTAAAGCTATAGATATACCCCGATCAATTCTTTATATCCTTTTCGTTTTCAGTAGTACTCGCATCTTAACATATGGCTGCTTCTTCTTTATGCGTAAAGCTCTTTGAGAAAGACAACAACGCCTCCGTATCAGACGAAGACATTAAAAGGAAAAAGGAATGCGAAAGGGAAAAAAGGAAAAGGGAATGTGAAAATGAAAGAAGGGAGAGACTGAGGAAGGAAAAGGGTAAGTTTTTGTTTACTTTTCCCTAATTTGATTTTCTTGTTTTGAATTGTTTTGTTTGTTTAATCACAGAAAATTATACTAACCCGTAAGTATTTTCTGACTATCAGAAGAAGAAGAGGAGTATCTACGTGAACCCCCGTTCCGAGCCATCTGCTTCAAAGCCGCTGAACTTGAAGCCTACAGCAGGCATCCAAACTCTGACCGTAACGAGGCCAAAGTGCAGGAGGATGTGCGCAGGTCTCTAGAGGAAGAGATCCGCAAGCAAAACCAGGCAAGACGTGCTCCCATATCAGCAAGAAATACTGCCATGAGATTAGCATTATTAGGTGACAACAAAACTGGGACAAAAGCATTGCCACACAACGAAAATGGTTGTGACCAAAAACCTAAGATGCCCGTGATTGCCAAGTTAAACGGCGTCACAATCTTTCCCAAGGTAGATGGCCAAGGTGGAGATACCATCGTTGGTACTCTCGAAGCCCGTGTCGACGGGTTCATATACACAGCCTCCACCTCCTATTTCCATTCAGAGGTTACGTATGGGTATGATAATGTAAAGGAGGTCTTCTTCCAAGGTGGAGACAGCGAAAACATGCTGCCTGGCCACGATTGGATGCCCCCTCTCTTGCACTTCCGGTTGTACCACCCCATCAAGGTGGGGACAGAAATGAGAGATCATATCCAATTGCGTTTGGTGCCCAACTCTGAGGGAGAGATAGAGAAGTGCAACACTAAGGATGGTGGCCGCAGAAAGGATTTACAGGACTTTGTGGGCGATGTTGAAATGATATGGTATGGATCATTTCCTCCATTTTCATTCCGCCCGGTATTCAAAAGCGAGGAATTTCACGGGGTTCTGCAATCAAAAAAGGAACCTGACGTTTTTGTCTTTACTTATTCTACGTTGCTTCAGCTTGAAAACACACCTTTCGTTGTGGTCAACCTGGAAGACATTGAGATTGTTCATCTGTCAAGGATTAGACACGAGGAAATTGACATGACTATCGTTTCTGAAAACTTTGATGTGCTTCAAATCAACTCGATTCCTTTAGACTCACTCGAAGGCATAAAAAGAACTCTCTACGGCTGGGAGGTCAAGATATATGAAAACAATCTCCATCTAGACTGGGGCTCCATTGTGAGAGATATCGTAGAGAACCCGGCAAAATTCTACATAACGGATGCGTATAAACTCGAGGATCGTGCAACGTTATTTTACTATAAGCATTACTCCTTGGAATTATCCCAAGAACCAGTTATTGATTCTAAGGATAGGATACAGGGTTGATCAACTACAACTACGAAATTGACCTACCCAAGTTAGCTTTCAAAGGGTACAGTCCACCACAAACTTGGAAAGAGATCGTAGTCAGATGATGATGATGTTCATAAATGGGAGTTCTGTAATACCCATTCTTTAATAATCTTATTTTATTATAAAAAATGAGATTGGCATATATTTATAAAATATATATATAAATATCTATCCATAGCTATTATACGAGTGGGGGCCCATATAAGAAAATAAATCCTTTTAAAAAATAGTTGAACTAGTATACTTAGGTTAAGTAAAATTCAGCCGAAACTAATGGGAGAAGGTTATTGGTTTTGATAACTTTCTCTTTCACTCTCGGGAAGAAAAGAGTTAACCTTAAGCGGTGAAGAAAAGAGATAGAAGCGTGAATAGTTCTTTGCGGTAGAAAGGTTAGTAGTGTATTGTAATCACAAAGTTAGCCTGGATGGATTTGGTAATCTTACTTTTCTCTAGAAATATCAATGGAAATACTAATGGTGTTTTATGTCTGCAATTTCAGTTTAGGACTCAATTTTTTAAAAGCCAACTCGTGACAGTCTGATTGCGACTGGAATTGAGGCAAGTTTTGCTGTGTCTTTGTGTTAGGGCAAATTTTAGATTTAAATTGAGATCTGTAGTTAAGTATCAAGAGTTTATGATAGAAATAGGCTTTTGGAATTTATACCCGTTTTGATTCATAGTCTGCTTAGTGTCTATAGCAACTCCTCGCTTTTCCGTGATGTTGGATTACGAACCTTGGTCATTGTAGGCATTACGGAAACTTAATAAATCCATGCTTGATATTTTTAGGGAATTTAAATCGGAAGAAAAACTAATCTTTTGATCACACCGACCATAATCTGTTGTTTGAGAAATTTTGGTGGACGTATACATAGGCTAGACTAATCTTATTAATAGACTCCCTTGAATAATGAATGGGGGTACTGTATAGTTTCATTTTTCGTACTCTAGCTTGCTTAAATGTGAAACAAAAATCCTAAGTTTACATTTATATTTTTTAGATTTGATACTTGATAGTGCCAAGTTTGATAAGGACGACTCTCACATCTCATTTGAACTGTATAGGCACTGTCTTTTTAGGCTCAATTATTTTGGATACACTGTTGGAAGTATGGTAGAATTTGCTATTGGATGTTTGTTGTATTACTGTACTATGAAGGCAGTCGTGGAGCTATGGAAATTCGGCGAGAACATATGTTTTTTTTTCCTCTAAAATGGTTAAATTGTACGTCCGATTAGAGTTCTTGATCGATCATTCTAGGACAGTGATCTAGGTTGCATCTATGGCATTAGATTTGCAACCGTGGCCTGTTAGTACGCCGCAATATCGTGTTAGTTTGTGAAATGAAAACTGGCTTATTTTACCATTTAGAATAGGTAAGATGAGTCTACGGGAGAGAGTGAGAGTTAATAGTTTTTAGTACTGCTATGTTGAGAATGGTCATTAAATGAGCACATAAGCAGCTCAGTAAGTCTTAAATGTCAGACTTACAAGGTCTGAATTTTATAGAAGCAATGGACTGAATTAGGGATGTGTTAGACCTGAATGGTCTGTATCGAATCTTAAATGGCGTACGAGGTAGGTCCTATTATACCATTTATTTTATGTTCCAAAAAAAATGGACAGCTTGATTCGATGTATAAATGAGTGATGTTTGGGGTTTGTCCAGTGGCATCATTTCGTAGCGTTTGTCGCTGAATTAGGTGCTTGGAGTATGTCTCTTGTTTGCTGGTGTCCGAGATCAGTTCACACTAGAAGTAGCGGAATTAGAAATGTGAATTAAGTCGTTTTGGACTTCCGTAGTAGGTATAGTTTCCTCTTTTGGGAGATCTTAATAAGGTTAGTCAATGAAATTTTTGTGTGTAGTGTTACATCTTTGTAAATTATTTTTGTGTTATAATTTTGTAGATAATTATCTATGGCATTTTGGTTTGAATCTCGGGTTTGTCGTGGCCAGAGACTTAGTGAACTTGCATGGAGTTTAACTCCCGTTGATTATATTTTACAGGTATTGTTAGGGATCGTGAAGGAGTTTGATTGATTCCAGTATTGGTGGATATTCAGAAGATATCTAACTAAGGGTGGACATCTATACTTCTTCTTTTTTTTTTTTTTTCGTTATTGTAGTGGTGAGGCAGTGGGGATTTTTGAACTTGGGTAGTTTCTATCTTTTCGTCGATTTAACATTTTATTTAATTACGGACCATTTGAGGTTTGTTAAGTACACCGTATCCATATTATTTTTTTGACATCTTCGTTCTTAGAAATAAATATATTTCCCTTCTGCATATACAATTGTAATGGAACTGTGTTCCTAGTTTTCTGTGGTTATGTACCTTGTTGCAGAAAATTTACGACATACTTTCTATTTAATCATCGGCCGGGGTTATGTGGAAAGTAGGGTTGTTACAGTTGGTATCAGAGCTTAGGTTAGAGTAATTCTAGGACTTGGGGGGGAAGTGAGCCTAGGACGTTTCGTTAGGTATATCCATGGTTTGGATATGCTTCATAAATATTAGTATATTTACTATATTCTTTTCTAAGATTATCATTGACTTATATAGGAATGTCAAGGCGTGGTACTAGGAGACGTCTTGATGCTTTGGAAGAGGTAGTACCGGAAATGGAGGTCCTATGGATGGAGATGAACCACAATTGGGAAATCGAGTTGTGAATGTGAATATGGCACACTAACTTGATTAATAGCCCAAGCGAGTCCACGCTTCTTTGTTATGAACCAAAATCTTTGGACAAGTCAACAATCATCGAGAACCAAGGACCGCCTGCGGAAACTGAGGAAGATAGGTATAGAAAGGTTCAGTTTCAGTTCAAGAAGTTGAACCCTAAAGAGTTTTCTGGAAAGTCTGATAACCCAATGATAGCCCATGAATGGAAGGATGAGATGGTCAAGATTTTTAGGGCCATGGAAGTGGTAGGAACCAGCAGACCCAGGATGTCACTCAAAAGGGTGATCATCCAGGGAAGAAAAGGAAGGGGTATTGGAATCAAGGGAACCGTGGTCAGAAGAATGGTGGTAATGAAGGGGCGTAGTGCCAGCTGAGGGCGAGACTCTTGCTTCCAAACCAATTAACTTTTATGGGGTTTGTTATAACTGTCGTGAAAGGGGACATAAGGCATCAGGATGTACCAAAGAAAAGGTTCGAACAACAGACATACGTGAGCATCCAAACATTGGAGTTGGAAACCGTAATGTGCAGCCTCGTGGTCAGGGTCAACTCTTTGCTGTGCAACCTCGTGACGCAGAGAATACTACTTTGGGAGGTACTTTCTTTATTTTAGGGGAGCCTGTTAGTATTTTATTTGATACCGGAGCTACACATTCTTTCATTTCTGCTAGGTTAGTTCGAATGATAAACCTTTCTGTGGTAGTGTGTGATTTTCCGTTATGTGTTTCCACCCCTACTAGTAGTATGGTAGAGTTGAGTAACAAGGTTGATGCATGTCCTATTATGATTGGTGATGTTGAGCACTTGGTGGATCTTTATGTGCTGGAGATGGTTCCTTATGATGTAATATTAGGAATGGACTGGTTATCTTCTAATTTTGTGCAACTGGATTGTGCTAACAAGACAATCACTTTTGCAAAGCCGGGTCAACCTAAGGTAGTAGTGCAGACTACATCTCGAAGTCTGTTTGTAGAAGCTTTCCTTAGCCATATTGAGGGTGAAGTAGTAGATAATGAATCTCTGCAATTTGTGAGTATACCAGTGGTGTCTGATTTTCCGGATTTGTTCCAAGAGGTTCCTGGATTACCTCCAAGTAGGGAAGTGGAGTTCTGTATCGAACTTCAACCAGGTACGACACCAATTGCTCGTGCACCTTATAGAATGGCTCCAAAGGAAATGCAGGAGTTGAAGTCTCAGATTGACCAACTTTTGAGTCAAGGATTTATTCGACGTAGTTCTTCACCCTGGGGTGCTCCTGTTTTATTTGTGAAAAAGAAAGATGGTTCTTTACGATTGTGTGTTGACTACCGTGAACTGAACAAGGTCACAATAAGAAACAAGTATCCTTTACCTAGGATTAATGATCTTTTTGACCAGTTGAAAGGAGCTATATGGTTTTCGAAGATCGATTTGCGATCAGGCTATCATCAGCTTCTTGTTAGAGAGCAAGATATTTCTAAGACTGCATTCCTGACTCGTTATGGTTCTTATGAGTTTCTGGTGATGCCTTTTGGTCTTACGAATGCACCAGCAGTTTTTATGGACTTGATGAATCGAGTATTTAGAGATTTCCTTGATCTGTTTGTTATTGTTTTTATCGATGATATTCTTGTGTACTCTAAGACTCGGGAACAACACGAGGAACATTTACGCTTAGTGTTGCAGACTTTGAGAGAGCATCAGTTATTTGCAAAGTTCTCGAAATGTGAATTTTGGCAACAATCAGTTAAGTTTTTGGGGCATGTGATATCTGAATCCGGAGTTTCGTAGACCCTTCCAAGATTGAAGCGGTGTTAAGTTGGAAACAACCTACAACGGTTTCAGAGATTCGAAGTTTTCTTGGTTTAGCTGGATATTACCGTCGTTTTATTAAGGATTTTTCTCGAATTTCGGGACCACTTACTAAGCTAACTAAGAAGGAGAACCGTTTGTTTGGGATTTTAAGTGTGAGGATGCTTTTCAGGAGCTTAAGACTAAGCTTACCTCGACACCAGTTTTGACCTTACCTGAAGAAGGAAAGGAGCTAGTAGTTTACACGGATGCCTCACTTCAAGGATTGGGATGTGTTTTGATGCAGGAAGGTAAGGTTATTGCTTATGCATCTAGGCAATTGCATGTTCATGAGAAGAATTATCCAACCCATGACTTGGAGTTGGCGGCGGTAGTTTTGCTCTACGAAGTTGTGGCGCCATTACTTATATGGCGAGAAATTTGAGCTTTTCACCGATCATAAGAGTCGAAGTATCTCGTTTTCCCGAAGGATTTGAATATGAGACAACGTCGATGGATGGAACTCATCAATGATTATACTTTCGGCTTACAGTATCACCCTGGAAAGGCGAATGTTGTAGCTGATGCCTTGAGTCGAAAACCAAGGGGTTTGTTAGCTTTCATGATGGTGGAAGAGTGGAAGATGTTGGAGACAGTTGTTGAGTTTGACTTAGGCATCAAAAATTCTTCCACTTCACAAGCATTTTTGAATAATCTTGTGGTACAACCTGCACTTATTAGCCGTATCATCCAGGCTCAATCCAAGGATGATTGGTGTGCAAAACTACTTGGAGATGGAGACTTAAGTGAAGATTTTGAGGTAGGGATGGATGGTGGGCTTCGACTTCAAGGTCGGTTATGTGTACCCTTGGATGCCCAGATGAGACGTGAGGTGTTAGATGGAGCTCACCGTAGTCGATATACTATCCATCCTGGAGCTACAAAAATGTATAAGGATTTGCGTAGACAGTTTTGGTGGAAAAGTATGAAGCGAGATATTGCGAGAATATGTTTCTAAATGCCGAACATGTCGACAAGTTAAGATTGAGCACCAAAAGCCAGTGGAGAATTACAACCACTCACAATACTAGGAATGGAAATGGGAAAATATTTCCATGGATTTTATAGTTGGACTACCGAGATCAAAGAGAGGACATGACTCTATTTGGGTAATAGTGGATCGGTTGACTAAGTCGGCACACTTCTTACCAGTGCATACTACTTACGGTGTGGATAGATTAATCAAACTTTATGTAGAGAAGATTGTGGTTTTGCATGGAGTGCCAGTCTCCATTGTTTCTGATAGGGGTGGTCAATTCACTTCAAAATTTTGGAGAAGCTTTCAAAGCAAGCTATGGGTTGATTTGGATATGAGTACTTCATTTCATCCTCGATCGATGGTCGACGAGAGAGAGTTAATCAAATATTGGAAGATATGCTTCGAGCATGTGTGCTAGATTTTCAAGGAAACTGGGATGAATATTTACCTTGGGCAGAATTTGCTTACAATAATAGTTTTCAGTCGAGCATTGGTATGGCCCCTTTTGAAGCTCTTTATGGAAGACCTTGTCGATCACCGGTGTGTTGGGTAGAAGTGGGTGAAAAGAGACTTCTAGGGCCTGATTTGGTTCACTCACCACGGAGAAGATCATGGTGGTTAAGGATTGTCTTCGTAAAGCTCAGAGTAGGCAGAAAAGTTATGCAGATAGGAAGCGTCGACCATTACCTCTTGAAGTTGGAGATGAAGTGTTACTTAAGGTCTCTCCTATGAAAGGAGTAATGAGGTTTGGTAAGAAAGGAAAATTGGCTCCTAGGTTCATCGGGCCTTTTCCTATAACTAAGAAGATTGGGAACGTAGCATACCAGTTGGAGTTACCACCCCAATTGTCCTGGAGTGCACAACGTATTTCATGTTTCTATGTTACGTAGACACTTAAGAGATGAGGAGCGAACTCAAAGCAAGCGAGACCTTAGTGAGTTGGTTGTGAAACCGAATGTCACCTATGAAGATAAGGCGATTCGTATTCTAGAACGACAAGTAAGAAAACTTCGGTCTCGGGAAATACCATTTGTCAAGGTGCAATGGAATCCACAAGATGAGAGAGAGGCTTCTTGGGAACGAGAGGATGTCATTCGCCGTTCTCATCCCCATCTCTTTATCGACGAGGTAAACTTCGATTTTGTGGGCAAAATCCCTCTCTAGTGTGGTAGACTGTAATACCCATTCTTTAATAATCTTATTTTATTATAAAAAATGAGATTGGCATATATTTATAAAATATATATATAAATATCTATCCATAGCTATTATACGAGTGGGGGCCCATATAAGAAAATAAATCCTTTTAAAAAATAGTTGAACTAGTATACTTAGGTTAAGTAAAATTCAGCTAGAAACTAATGGGAGAAGGTTATTGGTTTTGATAACTTTCTCTTTCACTCTCGGGAAGAAAAGAGTTAACCTTAAGCGGCTGAAGAAAAGAGATAGAAGCGTGAATAGTTCTTTGCGGTAGAAAGGTTAGTAGTGTATTGTAATCACAGGTTAGCCTGGATGGATTTGGTAATCTTACTTTTCTCTAGAAATATCAATGGAAATACTAATGGTGTTTTATGTGCTGCAATTTCAGTTTAGGACTCAATTTTTTAAAAGCCAACTCGTGACGGTACAGATTGCGACTGGAATTGAGGCAAGTTTTGCTGTGTCTTTGTGTTAGGGCAAATTTTAGATTTAAATTGAGATCTGTAGTTAAGTATCAAGAGTTTATGATAGAAATAGGCTTTTGGAATTTATACCCGTTTTGATTCATAGTCTGCTTAGTGTCTATAGCAACTCCTCGCTTTTCCGTGATGTTGGATTACGAACCTTGGTCATTGTAGGCATTACGGAAACTTAATAAATCCATGCTTGATATTTTTAGGGAATTTAAATCGGAAGAAAAACTAATCTTTTGATCACACCGACCATAATCTGTTGTTTGAGAAATTTTGGTGGACGTATACATAGGCTAGACTAATCTTATTAATAGACTCCCTTGAATAATGAATGGGGGTACTGTATAGTTTCATTTTTCGTACTCTAGCTTGCTTAAATGTGAAACAAAAATCCTAAGTTTACATTTATATTTTTTAGATTTGATACTTGATAGTGCCAAGTTTGATAAGGACGACTCTCACATCTCATTTGAACCGTATAGGCCTTTGTCTTTTTAGGCTCAATTATTTTGGATACACTGTTGGAAGTATGGTAGAATTTGCTATTGGATGTTTGTTGTATTACTGTACTATGAAGGCAGTCGTGGAGCTATGGAAATTCGGCGAGAACATATGTTTTTTTCTCTAAAATGGTTAAATTGTACATCCGATTAGAGTTACTGACTGATCATTCTAGGACAGTGATCTAGGTTGCATCTATGGCATTAGATTTGCAACCGTGGCCTGTTAGTACGCCGCAATATCGTGTTAGTTTGTGAAATGAAAACGGCTTATTTTACCATTTAGAATAGGTAAGATGAGTCTACGGGAGAGAGCGAGAGTTGATAGTTTTTTAGTACTGCTATGTTGAGAATGGTCATTAAATGAGCACATAAGCAGCTCAGTAAGTCTTAAATGTCAGACTTACAAGGTCTGAATTTTATAGAAGCAATGGACTGAATTAGGGATGTGTTAGACCTGAATGGTCTGTATCGAATCTTAAATGGCGTACGAGGTAGGTCCTATTATACCATTTATTTTATGTTCCAAAAAAATGGACAGCTTGATTCGATGTATAAATGAGTGATGTTTGGGGTTTGTCCAGTGGCATCATTTCGTAGCGTTTGTCGCTGAATTAGGTGCTTGGAGTATGTCTCTTGTTTGCTGGTGTCCGAGATCAGTTCACACTAGAAGTAGCGGAATTAGAAATGTGAATTAAGTCGTTTTGGACTTCCGTAGTAGGTATAGTTTCCTCTTTTGGGAGATCTTAATAAGGTTAGTCAATGAAATTTTTGTGTGTAGTGTTACATCTTTGTAAATTATTTTTGTGTTATAATTTTGTAGATAATTATCTATGGCATTTTGGTTTGAATCTCGGGTTTGTCGTGGCCGAGAGACTTAGTGAACTTGCATGGAGTTTAACTCCCGTTGATTATATTTTACTGGTATTGTTAGGGATCGTGAAGGAGTTTGATTGATTCCAAGTATTGGTGGATATTCAGAAGATATCTAACTAAGGGTGGACATCTATACTTCTTTTTTTTTTTTTTTTTTCGTTATTGTAGTGGTGAGGCAGTGGGGATTTTTGAACTTGGGTAGTTTCTATCTTTTCGTCGATTTAACATTTTATTTAATTACGGACCATTTGAGGTTTGTTAAGTACACCGTATCCATTTTTTTTTTTGACATCTTCGTTCTTAGAAATAAATATATTTCCCTTCCGCATATACAATTGTAATGGAACCGTGTTCCTAGTTTTAAATGTGGTTATGTACCTTGTTGCGAGAAAATTTACGACATACTTTCTATTTAATCATCGGCCGGGGTTATGTGGAAAGTAGGGTTGTTACAGTTGGTATCAGAGCTTAGGTTAGAGTAATTCTAGGACTTGGGGGGGAAGTGAGCCTAGGATGTTTCGTTAGGTATATCCATGGTTTGGATATGCTTCATAAATATTAGTATATTTACTATATTCTTTTCTAATATTATCATTGACTTATATAGGAATGTCAAGGCGTGGTACTAGGAGACGTACTGGTACTGGAAGAGGTAGTACCGGAAATGGAGGTCCTATGGATGGAGATGAACCACAATTGGGAAATCAGACTGTGAATGTGAATATGGCACAGCTAACCCAAGATTAATAGCCCAAGCGATCACTGCTTTCTTTGTTATGAACCAAAATCTTTGGACAAGTCAACAATCATCAGAACCAAGGACCGCCTGCGGAAACTGAGGAAGATAGGTATAGAAAGGTTCAGTTTCAGTTCAAGAAGTTGAACCCTAAAGAGTTTTCTGGAAAGTCTGATAACCCAATGATAGCCCATGAATGGAAGGATGAGATGGTCAAGATTTTTAGGGCCATAGGACCTTCTTGCACGTAAGTCCTCAAGCGAGAGATTAGCTACCTTTGAACTCTTTGGAGATGCTCATACTTGGTGGACTTCAGCTTCACGTGGATTGGATCATGCCACCATGACATGGACAGACTTCATTCGTATGTTTGATGACAAGTATTTCCCTCAAAGTATTTGAAATGCTAAGGAGAGGGAGTTTCTTTCATTTAAGCAGGGTACTTTATCTGTTACAGAGTACGAGATTGAATACTCAAGATTGTCGATGTTTGTGCCTCACTTGGTGGATACTGAAGAGAAAAATAGACGTAGGTTTGTTTATGGTCTGAATGCCGTGTATCGGAGGCATATTGTTGCAAATCATATGATTGACACATATGTTAGGGCTGTTGAATGTGCCAGAGAGCTTGAGCAAGATTTCTTGGCTCATAAGAGGGATGAGGAACACTTGAAGAAGGACAATAAGGTTGACCGTGCATCAAAGGTTTCTTCAGGTCAACATGGAAGTGGTAGGAACCAGCAGACCCAGGATGTCACTCAAAAGGGTGATCATCCAGGGAAGAAAAGGAAGGGGTATTGGAATCAAGGGAACCGTGGTCAGAAGAATGGTGGTAATGAAGGGGCAGTAGTGCCAGCTGAGGGCGAGACTCTTGCTTCCAAACCAATTAACTTTTATGGGGTTTGTTATAACTGTCGTGAAAGGGGACATAAGGCATCAGGATGTACCAAAGAAAAGGTTCGAACAACAGACATACGTGAGCATCCAAACATTGGAGTTGGAAACCGTAATGTGCAGACCTCGTGGTCGTGGTCAACTCTTTGTTTGTGCAACCTCGTGACCTTGAGAGAATACTACTTTGGGAGGTACTTTCTTTATTTTAGGGGAGCTCGTTAGTATTTTATTTGATACCGGAGCTACACATTCTTTCATTTCTGCTAGGTTAGTTCGAATGATAAACCTTTCTGTGGTAGTGTGTGATTTTCCGTTATGTGTTTCCACCCCTACTAGTAGTATGGTAGAGTTGAGTAACAAGGTTGATGCATGTCCTATTATGATTGGTGATGTTGAGCACTTGGTGGATCTTTATGTGCTGGAGATGGTTCCTTATGATGTAATATTAGGAATGGACTGGTTATCTTCTAATTTTGTGCAACTGGATTGTGCTAACAAGACAATCACTTTTGCAAAGCCGGGTCAACCTAAGGTAGTAGTGCAGACTACATCTCGAAGTCTGTTTGTAGAAGCTTTCCTTAGCCATATTGAGGGTGAAGTAGTAGATAATGAATCTCTGCAATTTGTGAGTATACCAGTGGTGTCTGATTTTCCGGATTTGTTCCAAGAGGTTCCTGGATTACCTCCAAGTAGGGAAGTGGAGTTCTGTATCGAACTTCAACCAGGTACGACACCAATTGCTCGTGCACCTTATAGAATGGCTCCAAAGGAAATGCAGGAGTTGAAGTCTCAGATTGACCAACTTTTGAGTCAAGGATTTATTCGACGTAGTTCTTCACCCTGGGGTGCTCCTGTTTTATTTGTGAAAAAGAAAGATGGTTCTTTACGATTGTGTGTTGACTACCGTGAACTGAACAAGGTCACAATAAGAAACAAGTATCCTTTACCTAGGATTAATGATCTTTTTGACCAGTTGAAAGGAGCTATATGGTTTTCGAAGATCGATTTGCGATCAGGCTATCATCAGCTTCTTGTTAGAGAGCAAGATATTTCTAAGACTGCATTCCTGACTCGTTATGGTTCTTATGAGTTTCTGGTGATGCCTTTTGGTCTTACGAATGCACCAGCAGTTTTTATGGACTTGATGAATCGAGTATTTAGAGATTTCCTTGATCTGTTTGTTATTGTTTTTATCGATGATATTCTTGTGTACTCTAAGACTCGGGAACAACACGAGGAACATTTACGCTTAGTGTTGCAGACTTTGAGAGAGCATCAGTTATTTGCAAAGTTCTCGAAATGTGAATTTTGGCAACAATCAGTTAAGTTTTTGGGGCATGTGATATCTGAATCCGGAGTTTCGTAGACCCTTCCAAGATTGAAGCAGTGTTAAGTTGGAAACAACCTACAACGGTTTCAGAGATTCGAAGTTTTCTTGGTTTAGCTGGATATTACCGTCGTTTTATTAAGGATTTTTCTCGAATTTCAGGACCACTTACTAAGCTAACTAAGAAGGGAGAACCGTTTGTTTGGGATTTTAAGTGTGAGGATGCTTTTCGGGAGCTTAAGACTAAGCTTACCTCGACACCGCTTTGACCTTACCTGAAGAAGGAAAGGAGCTAGTAGTTTACACGGATGCCTCACTTCAAGGATTGGGATGTGTTTTGATGCAGGAAGGTAAGGTTATTGCTTATGCATCTAGGCAATTGCATGTTCATGAGAAGAATTATCCAACCCATGACTTGGAGTTGGCAGCGGTAGTTTTTGCTCTGAAGTTGTGGCGCCATTACTTATATGGCGAGAAATTTGAGCTTTTCACTGATCATAAGAGTCTGAAGTATCTGTTTTCCCAGAAGGATTTGAATATGAGACAACGTCGATGGATGGAACTCATCAATGATTATACTTTCGGCTTACAGTATCACCCTGGAAAGGCGAATGTTGTAGCTGATGCCTTGAGTCGAAAACCAAGGGGTTTGTTAGCTTTCATGATGGTGGAAGAGTGGAAGATGTTGGAGACAGTTGTTGAGTTTGACTTAGGCATCAAAAATTCTTCCACTTCACAAGCATTTTTGAATAATCTTGTGGTACAACCTGCACTTATTAGCCGTATCATCCAGGCTCAATCCAAGGATGATTGGTGTGCAAAACTACTTGGAGATGGAGACTTAAGTGAAGATTTTGAGGTAGGGATGGATGGTGGGCTTCGACTTCAAGGTCGGTTATGTGTACCCTTGGATGCCCAGTTGAGACGTGAGGTGTTAGATGGAGCTCACCGTAGTCGATATACTATCCATCCTGGAGCTACAAAAATGTATAAGGATTTGCGTAGACAGTTTTGGTGGAAAAGTATGAAGCGAGATATTGCAGAATATGTTTCTAAATGCCGAACATGTCAGCAAGTTAAGATTGAGCACCAAAAGCCAGCTGGAGAATTACAACCACTCACAATACCGGAATGGAAATGGGAAAATATTTCCATGGATTTTATAGTTGGACTACCGAGATCAAAGAGAGGACATGACTCTATTTGGGTAATAGTGGATCGGTTGACTAAGTCGGCACACTTCTTACCAAAGGCATACTACTTACGGTGTGGATAGATTAATCAAACTTTATGTAGAGAAGATTGTGGTTTTGCATGGAGTGCCAGTCTCCATTGTTTCTGATAGGGGTGGTCAATTCACTTCAAAATTTTGGAGAAGCTTTCAGCAAGCTATGGGTTCAGATTTGGATATGAGTACTTCATTTCATCCTCAGACTGATGGTCAGACAGAGAGAGTTAATCAAATATTGGAAGATATGCTTCGAGCATGTGTGCTAGATTTTCAAGGAAACTGGGATGAATATTTACCTTGGGCAGAATTTGCTTACAATAATAGTTTTCAGTCGAGCATTGGTATGGCCCCTTTTGAAGCTCTTTATGGAAGACCTTGTCGATCACCGGTGTGTTGGGTAGAAGTGGGTGAAAAGAGACTTCTAGGGCCTGATTTGGTTCAGCTCACCACGGAGAAGATCATGGTGGTTAAGGATTGTCTTCGTAAAGCTCAGAGTAGGCAGAAAAGTTATGCAGATAGGAAGCGTCGACCATTACCTCTTGAAGTTGGAGATGAAGTGTTACTTAAGGTCTCTCCTATGAAAGGAGTAATGAGGTTTGGTAAGAAAGGAAAATTGGCTCCTAGGTTCATCGGGCCTTTTCCTATAACTAAGAAGATTGGGAACGTAGCATACCAGTTGGAGTTACCACCCCAATTGTCTGGAGTGCACAACGTATTTCATGTTTCTATGTTACGTAGACACTTAAGAGATGAGGAGAGAACTCAAAGCAAAGCAGACCTTAGTGAGTTGGTTGTGAAACCGAATGTCACCTATGAAGATAAGGCGATTCGTATTCTAGAACGACAAGTAAGAAAACTTCGGTCTCGGGAAATACCATTTGTCAAGGTGCAATGGAATCCACAAGATGAGAGAGAGGCTTCTTGGGAACGAGAGGATGTCATTCGCCGTTCTCATCCCCATCTCTTTATCGACGAGGTAAACTTCGATTTTGTGGGCAAAATCCCTCTCTAGTGTGGTAGACTGTAATACCCATTCTTTAATAATCTTATTTTATTATAAAAAATGAGATTGGCATATATTTATAAAATATATATATAAATATCTATCCATAGCTATTATACGAGTGGGGGCCCATATAAGAAAATAAATCCTTTTAAAAAATAGTTGAACTAGTATACTTAGGTTAAGTAAAATTCAAATGAAACTAATGGGAGAAGGTTATTGGTTTTGATAACTTTCTCTTTCACTCTCAGGAAGAAAAGAGTTAACCTTAAGCGGCTGAAGAAAAGAGATAGAAGCGTGAATAGTTGCTGCGGTAGAAAGGTTAGTAGTGTATTGTAATCACAGGTTAGCCTGGATGGATTTGGTAATCTTACTTTTCTCTAGAAATATCAATGGAAATACTAATGGTGTTTTATGTGCTGCAATTTCAGTTTAGGACTCAATTTTTTTAAAAGCCAACTCGTGACGGTACAGATTGCGACTGGAATTGAGGCAAGTTTTGCTGTGTCTTTGTGTTAGGGCAAATTTTAGATTTAAATTGAGATCCGTAGTTAAGTATCAAGAGTTTATGATAGAAATAGGCTTTTGGAATTTATACCCGTTTTGATTCATAGTCTGCTTAGTGTCTATAGCAACTCCTCGCTTTTCCGTGATGTTGGATTACGAACCTTGGTCATTGTAGGCATTACGGAAACTTAATAAATCCATGCTTGATATTTTTAGGGAATTTAAATCGGAAGAAAAACTAATCTTTTGATCACACCGACCATAATCTGTTGTTTGAGAAATTTTGGTGGACGTATACATAGGCTAGACTAATCTTATTAATAGACTCCCTTGAATAATGAATGGGGGTACTGTATAGTTTCATTTTTCGTACTCTAGCTTGCTTAAATGTGAAACAAAAATCCTAAGTTTACATTTATATTTTTTAGATTTGATACTTGATAGTGCCAAGTTTGATAAGGACGACTCTCACATCTCATTTGAACCTGTATAGGCACTTTGTCTTTTTAGGCTCAATTATTTTGG
The DNA here is from genome assembly GCA_023531295.1 of Papaver armeniacum. Lineage (NCBI taxonomy): Eukaryota > Viridiplantae > Streptophyta > Magnoliopsida > Ranunculales > Papaveraceae > Papaver > Papaver armeniacum. The sequence goes on from JAJJWW010015114.1 coordinate 243,037, forward strand.
ATACACTGTTGGAAGTATGGTAGAATTTGCTATTGGATGTTTGTTGTATTACTGTACTATGAAGGCAGTCGTGGAGCTATGGAAATTCGGCGAGAACATATGTTTTTTTCTCTAAAATGGTTAAATTGTACATCCGATTAGAGTTCTTGATCGATCATTCTAGGACAAAGTGATCTAGGTTGCATCTATGGCATTAGATTTGCAACCGTGGCCTGTTAGTACGCCGCAATATCGTGTTAGTTTGTGAAATGAAAACTGGCTTATTTTACCATTTAGAATAGGTAAGATGAGTCTACGGGAGAGAGTGAGAGTTAATAGTTTTTAGTACTGCTATGTTGAGAATGGTCATTAAATGAGCACATAAGCAGCTCAGTAAGTCTTAAATGTCAGACTTACAAGGTCTGAATTTTATAGAAGCAATGGACTGAATTAGGGATGTGTTAGACTCGAATGGTCCGTATCGAATCTTAAATGGCGTACGAGGTAGGTCCTATTATACCATTTATTTTATGTTCCAAAAAAATGGACAGCTTGATTCGATGTATAAATGAGTGATGTTTGGGGTTTGTCCAGTGGCATCATTTCGTAGCGTTTGTCGCTGAATTAGGTGCTTGGAGTATGTCTCTTGTTTGCTGGTGTCCGAGATCAGTTCACACTAGAAGTAGCGGAATTAGAAATGTGAATTAAGTCGTTTTGGACTTCCGTAGTAGGTATAGTTTCCTCTTTTGGGAGATCTTAATAAGGTTAGTCAATGAAATTTTTGTGTGTAGTGTTACATCTTTGTAAATTATTTTTGTGTTATAATTTTGTAGATAATTATCTATGGCATTTTGGTTTGAATCTCGGGTTTGTCGTGGCCAGAGACTTAGTGAACTTGCATGGAGTTTAACTCCCGTTGATTATATTTTACAGGTATTGTTAGGGATCGTGAAGGAGTTTGATTGATTCCAGTATTGGTGGATATTCAGAAGATATCTAACTAAGGGTGGACATCTATACTTCTTTTTTTTTTTTTTTCGTTATTGTAGTGGTGAGGCAGTGGGGATTTTTGAACTTGGGTAGTTTCTATCTTTTCGTCGATTTAACATTTTATTTAATTACGGACCATTTGAGGTTTGTTAAGTACACCGTATCCATATTATTTTTTTGACATCTTCGTTCTTAGAAATAAATATATTTCCCTTCTGCATATACAATTGTAATGGAACTGTGTTCCTAGTTTTCTGTGGTTATGTACCTTGTTGCAGAAAATTTACGACATACTTTCTATTTAATCATCGGCCGGGGTTATGTGGAAAGTAGGGTTGTTACAGTTGGTATCAGAGCTTAGGTTAGAGTAATTCTAGGACTTGGGGGGGAAGTGAGCCTAGGACGTTTCGTTAGGTATATCCATGGTTTGGATATGCTTCATAAATATTAGTATATTTACTATATTCTTTTCTAATATTATCATTGACTTATATAGGAATGTCAAGGCGTGGTACTAGGAGACGTATTCGGTCACTTGGAAGAGGTAGTAATAGGAAATGGAGGTCCTATGGATGGAGATGAACCACAATTGGGAAATCAGACTGTGAATGTGAATATGGCACAGCTAACCCAGTTAATAGCCCAAGCAGTCACTGCTGCTGTTATGAACCAAAATGCTGGACAAGTCAACAATCTTCAGAACCAAGGACCGCCTGCGGAAACTGAGGAAGATAGGTATAGAAAGGTTCAGTTTCAGTTCAAGAAGTTGAACCCTAAAGAGTTTTCTGGAAAGTCTGATAACCCAATGATAGCCCATGAATGGAAGGATGAGATGGTCAAGATTTTTAGGGCCATAGGACCTTCTTGCACGTGAAGTCCTCAAGCGAGAGATTAGCTACCTTTGAACTCTTGGAGATGCTCATACTTGGTGGACTTGACTTCACGTGGATTGGATCATGCCACCATGACATGGACAGACTTCATTCGTATGTTTGATGACAAGTATTTCCCTCAAAGTATTTGAAATGCTAAGGAGAGGGAGTTTCTTTCATTTAAGCGATGGTACTTTATCTCATTACGAGTACGAGATTGAATACTCAAGATTGTCGATGTTTGTGCCTCACTTGGTGGATACTGAAGAGAAAAATAGACGTAGGTTTGTTTATGGTCTGAATGCCGTGTATCGGAGGCATATTGTTGCAAATCATATGATTGACACATATGTTAGGGCTGTTGAATGTGCCAGAGAGCTTGAGCAAGATTTCTTGGCTCATAAGAGGGATGAGGAACACTTGAAGAAGGACAATAAGGTTGACCGTGCATCAAAGGTTTCTTCAGGTCAACATGGAAGTGGTAGGAACCAGCAGACCCAGGATGTCACTCAAAAGGGTGATCATCCAGGGAAGAAAAGGAAGGGGTATTGGAATCAAGGGAACCGTGGTCAGAAGAATGGTGGTAATGAAGGGACAGTAGTGCCAGCTGAGGGCGAGACTCTTGCTGCCAAACCAATTAACTTTTATGGGGTTTGTTATAACTGTCGTGAAAGGGGACATAAGGCATCAGAATGTACCAAAGAAAAGGTTCGAACAACAGACATACGTGAGCATCCAAACATTGGAGTTGGAAACCGTAATGTGCAGCCTCGTGGTCAGGGTCAACTCTTTGCTGTGCAACCTCGTGACGCAGAGAATACTACTTTGGGAGGTACTTTCTTTATTTTAGGGGAGCCTGTTAGTATTTTATTTGATACCGGAGCTACACATTCTTTCATTTCTGCTAGGTTAGTTCGAATGATAAACCTTTCTGTGGTAGTGTGTGATTTTCCGTTATGTGTTTCCACCCCTACTAGTAGTATGGTAGAGTTGAGTAACAAGGTTGATGCATGTCCTATTATGATTGGTGATGTTGAGCACTTGGTGGATCTTTATGTGCTGGAGATGGTTCCTTATGATGTAATATTAGGAATGGACTGGTTATCTTCTAATTTTGTGCAACTGGATTGTGCTAACAAGACAATCACTTTTGCAAAGCCGGGTCAACCTAAGGTAGTAGTGCAGACTACATCTCGAAGTCTGTTTGTAGAAGCTTTCCTTAGCCATATTGAGGGTGAAGTAGTAGATAATGAATCTCTGCAATTTGTGAGTATACCAGTGGTGTCTGATTTTCCGGATTTGTTCCAAGAGGTTCCTGGATTACCTCCAAGTAGGGAAGTGGAGTTCTGTATCGAACTTCAACCAGGTACGACACCAATTGCTCGTGCACCTTATAGAATGGCTCCAAAGGAAATGCAGGAGTTGAAGTCTCAGATTGACCAACTTTTGAGTCAAGGATTTATTCGACGTAGTTCTTCACCCTGGGGTGCTCTGTTTTTATTTGTGAAAAAGAAAGATGGTTCTTTACGATTGTGTGTTGACTACCGTGAACTGAACAAGGTCACAATAAGAAACAAGTATCCTTTACCTAGGATTAATGATCTTTTTGACCAGTTGAAAGGAGCTATATGGTTTTCGAAGATCGATTTGCGATCAGGCTATCATCGCCTTCTTGTTAGAGAGCAAGATATTTCTAAGACGCATTCCGACTCGTTATGGTTCTTATGAGTTTCTGGTGATGCCTTTTGGTCTTACGAATGCACCAGCAGTTTTTATGGACTTGATGAATCGAGTATTTAGAGATTTCCTTGATCTGTTTGTTATTGTTTTTATCGATGATATTCTTGTGTACTCTAAGACTCGGGAACAACACGAGGAACATTTACGCTTAGTGTTGCAGACTTTGAGAGAGCATCAGTTATTTGCAAAGTTCTCGAAATGTGAATTTTGGCAACAATCAGTTAAGTTTTTGGGGCATGTGATATCTGAATCCGGAGTTTCTGTAGACCCTTCCAAGATTGAAGCAGTGTTAAGTTGGAAACAACCTACAACGGTTTCAGAGATTCGAAGTTTTCTTGGTTTAGCTGGATATTACCGTCGTTTTATTAAGGATTTTTCTCGAATTTCAGGACCACTTACTAAGCTAACTAAGAAGGGAGAACCGTTTGTTTGGGATTTTAAGTGTGAGGATGCTTTTCAGGAGCTTAAGACTAAGCTTACCTCGACACCAGTTTTGACCTTACCTGAAGAAGGAAAGGAGCTAGTAGTTTACACGGATGCCTCACTTCAAGGATTGGGATGTGTTTTGATGCAGGAAGGTAAGGTTATTGCTTATGCATCTAGGCAATTGCATGTTCATGAGAAGAATTATCCAACCCATGACTTGGAGTTGGCAGCGGTAGTTTTTGCTCTGAAGTTGTGGCGCCATTACTTATATGGCGAGAAATTTGAGCTTTTCACTGATCATAAGAGTCTGAAGTATCTGTTTTCCCAGAAGGATTTGAATATGAGACAACGTCGATGGATGGAACTCATCAATGATTATACTTTCGGCTTACAGTATCACCCTGGAAAGGCGAATGTTGTAGCTGATGCCTTGAGTCGAAAACCAAGGGGTTTGTTAGCTTTCATGATGGTGGAAGAGTGGAAGATGTTGGAGACAGTTGTTGAGTTTGACTTAGGCATCAAAAATTCTTCCACTTCACAAGCATTTTTGAATAATCTTGTGGTACAACCTGCACTTATTAGCCGTATCATCCAGGCTCAATCCAAGGATGATTGGTGTGCAAAACTACTTGGAGATGGAGACTTAAGTGAAGATTTTGAGGTAGGGATGGATGGTGGGCTTCGACTTCAAGGTCGGTTATGTGTACCCTTGGATGCCCAGTTGAGACGTGAGGTGTTAGATGGAGCTCACCGTAGTCGATATACTATCCATCCTGGAGCTACAAAAATGTATAAGGATTTGCGTAGACAGTTTTGGTGGAAAAGTATGAAGCGAGATATTGCAGAATATGTTTCTAAATGCCGAACATGTCAGCAAGTTAAGATTGAGCACCAAAAGCCAGCTGGAGAATTACAACCACTCACAATACCGGAATGGAAATGGGAAAATATTTCCATGGATTTTATAGTTGGACTACCGAGATCAAAGAGAGGACATGACTCTATTTGGGTAATAGTGGATCGGTTGACTAAGTCGGCACACTTCTTACCAGTGCATACTACTTACGGTGTGGATAGATTAATCAAACTTTATGTAGAGAAGATTGTGGTTTTGCATGGAGTGCCAGTCTCCATTGTTTCTGATAGGGGTGGTCAATTCACTTCAAAATTTTGGAGAAGCTTTCACAAGCTATGGGTTCAGATTTGGATATGAGTACTTCATTTCATCCTCAGACTGATGGTCAGACAGAGAGAGTTAATCAAATATTGGAAGATATGCTTCGAGCATGTGTGCTAGATTTTCAAGGAAACTGGGATGAATATTTACCTTGGGCAGAATTTGCTTACAATAATAGTTTTCAGTCGAGCATTGGTATGGCCCCTTTTGAAGCTCTTTATGGAAGACCTTGTCGATCACCGGTGTGTTGGGTAGAAGTGGGTGAAAAGAGACTTCTAGGGCCTGATTTGGTTCAGCTCACCACGGAGAAGATCATGGTGGTTAAGGATTGTCTTCGTAAAGCTCAGAGTAGGCAGAAAAGTTATGCAGATAGGAAGCGTCGACCATTACCTCTTGAAGTTGGAGATGAAGTGTTACTTAAGGTCTCTCCTATGAAAGGAGTAATGAGGTTTGGTAAGAAAGGAAAATTGGCTCCTAGGTTCATCGGGCCTTTTCCTATAACTAAGAAGATTGGGAACGTAGCATACCAGTTGGAGTTACCACCCCAATTGTCTGGAGTGCACAACGTATTTCATGTTTCTATGTTACGTAGACACTTAAGAGATGAGGAGCGAACTCAGCAAGCAGACCTTAGTGAGTTGGTTGTGAAACCGAATGTCACCTATGAAGATAAGGCGATTCGTATTCTAGAACGACAAGTAAGAAAACTTCGGTCTCGGGAAATACCATTTGTCAAGGTGCAATGGAATCCACAAGATGAGAGAGAGGCTTCTTGGGAACGAGAGGATGTCATTCGCCGTTCTCATCCCCATCTCTTTATCGACGAGGTAAACTTCGATTTTGTGGGCAAAATCCCTCTCTAGTGTGGTAGACTGTAATACCCATTCTTTAATAATCTTATTTTATTATAAAAAATGAGATTGGCATATATTTATAAAATATATATATAAATATCTATCCATAGCTATTATACGAGTGGGGGCCCATATAAGAAAATAAATCCTTTTAAAAAATAGTTGAACTAGTATACTTAGGTTAAGTAAAATTCAGCCGAAACTAATGGGAGAAGGTTATTGGTTTTGATAACTTTCTCTTTCACTCTCGGGAAGAAAAGAGTTAACCTTAAGCGGCTGAAGAAAAGAGATAGAAGCGTGAATAGTTGCTGCGGTAGAAAGGTTAGTAGTGTATTGTAATCACAGGTTAGCCTGGATGGATTTGGTAATCTTACTTTTCTCTAGAAATATCAATGGAAATACTAATGGTGTTTTATGTGCTGCAATTTCAGTTTAGGACTCAATTTTTTTAAAAGCCAACTCGTGACGGTACAGATTGCGACTGGAATTGAGGCAAGTTTTGCTGTGTCTTTGTGTTAGGGCAAATTTTAGATTTAAATTGAGATCTGTAGTTAAGTATCAAGAGTTTATGATAGAAATAGGCTTTTGGAATTTATACCCGTTTTGATTCATAGTCTGCTTAGTGTCTATAGCAACTCCTCGCTTTTCCGTGATGTTGGATTACGAACCTTGGTCATTGTAGGCATTACGGAAACTTAATAAATCCATGCTTGATATTTTTAGGGAATTTAAATCGGAAGAAAAACTAATCTTTTGATCACACCGACCATAATCTGTTGTTTGAGAAATTTTGGTGGACGTATACATAGGCTAGACTAATCTTATTAATAGACTCCCTTGAATAATGAATGGGGGTACTGTATAGTTTCATTTTTCGTACTCTAGCTTGCTTAAATGTGAAACAAAAATCCTAAGTTTACATTTATATTTTTTAGATTTGATACTTGATAGTGCCAAGTTTGATAAGGACGACTCTCACATCTCATTTGAACTGTATAGGCACTGTCTTTTTAGGCTCAATTATTTTGGATACACTGTTGGAAGTATGGTAGAATTTGCTATTGGATGTTTGTTGTATTACTGTACTATGAAGGCAGTCGTGGAGCTATGGAAATTCGGCGAGAACATATGTTTTTTTCTCTAAAATGGTTAAATTGTACATCCGATTAGAGTTACTGACTGATCATTCTAGGACAGTGATCTAGGTTGCATCTATGGCATTAGATTTGCAACCGTGGCCTGTTAGTACGCCGCAATATCGTGTTAGTTTGTGAAATGAAAACTGGCTTATTTTACCATTTAGAATAGGTAAGATGAGTCTACGGGAGAGAGTGAGAGTTAATAGTTTTTAGTACTGCTATGTTGAGAATGGTCATTAAATGAGCACATAAGCAGCTCAGTAAGTCTTAAATGTCAGACTTACAAGGTCTGAATTTTATAGAAGCAATGGGTGAATTAGGGATGTGTTAGACACGAGTGGTCTGTATCGAATCTTAAATGGCGTATGAGGTAGGTCCTGTTATACCATTTTTTTTGTGGTCCTAAAAATGGGAAGCTTGATTCGATGTATAAATGAGTGATGTATGGGTTTGTCCAGTGACATCATTTCGTAGCGTTAATCATTGAATTAGGTGCCTGGAGTATGTCTCTTGTTTGTTGGTGTCTGAGATCAGTTCACACCAAAAGTAGCCGAATTAGAAATGTGAATTAAGTCGTTTTGGACTTCCGTAGTAGGTATAGTTTCCTCTTTTGGGAGATCTTAATAAGGTTAGTCAATGAAATTTTTGTGTGTAGTGTTACATCTTTGTAAATTATTTTTGTGTTATAATTTTGTAGATAATTATCTATGGCATTTTGGTTTGAATCTCGGGTTTGTCGTGGCCGAGAGACTTAGTGAACTTGCATGGAGTTTAACTCCCGTTGATTATATTTTACAGGTATTGTTAGGGATCGTGAAGGAGTTTGATTGATTCCAGTATTGGTGGATATTCAGAAGATATCTAACTAAGGGTGGACATCTATACTTCTTCTTTTCTTTTTTTTTTCGTTATTGTAGTGGTGAGGCAGTGGGGATTTTTGAACTTGGGTAGTTTCTATCTTTTCGTCGATTTAACATTTTATTTAATTACGGACCATTTGAGGTTTGTTAAGTACACCGTATCCATATTATTTTTTTGACATCTTCGTTCTTAGAAATAAATATATTTCCCTTCTGCATATACAATTGTAATGGAACTGTGTTCCTAGTTTTCTGTGGTTATGTACCTTGTTGCAGAAAATTTACGACATACTTTCTATTTAATCATCGGCCGGGGTTATGTGGAAAGTAGGGTTGTTACAAGTTCTGTATGTTGGTGCACTTCCTCACCTGAACAACTTCGTTTCACTGAACAACATTCCATATGGATTTTGTTGAGCATCGCAAACTGTGGAACTTATTTTCTCAGGTTGTAGTTGTATTAGGTACATAAATTATCACTCTCGATGTTGGGAACTTCATTTGCATTGTTATGTTTGTATTAGCTATAAATTGTAAGAATTGAGTGCCATGAAAATTTTGATATTATAGAAATGTTTGTACCCAAAATTATTTTTGGGCACGAAACACGATGAATGGATAGTTTGGTGTGTATTTCGGGTTAGGAGGCGAATTGAAGAACAAATAAAGAGAAAAAGATTGACACAGGTTTTACGTGGTTCGGCATGGTTTGCCTACGTCCACGGATGAATCCCCTTGGGGAGAAGTGTTTTATTCACTTTTGCATTACAAAGTATGTTTTTCTCACCTCTTCCTCCCCTTTTCCTGATTTCTGTTCTCCCCTATTTATACAGTTTCATATCTAAATATAACATAAATTACACTAACTGCACATTCAAGCCACCATCATCAATTCTGTATGAAACAGCTGGAGTTAATTCTGCATGTATGAAACTGCTACCTTTAGTACTGCATGGCTGAAACTGCTGCCTTTAGTATTGCATGGCTGAAACTGCTGCAATTAGTAGCGCATGGCTGAAACTGCTGCAATTAGTACTGCATGGAATTCAATGGATGAAACTGTTGGAATTCAATTCTGCATAAATGATGGCTGGCGGTATTGGTGGACACTTGCTTTGGTCGAACAGTGATCGCATGGGCAAGGACCGGCTTGATGGTTGACAGACGTGATGGCTGGCAGCGTGGATGGAGCATGGTTGGAGACTGGTTGGGGACTGGTTGGCAGTGCGGAAGAATTTTTGGCTAGGAATTGGGTTAGTAGCATTGCTGGCTACAAGACTGAAAATTGGCTAGGGGTGCGACTGACTTCGATAGTTGACCGACGGTTGACTTTGACTATTGATCAGCCATTGACTTTGACCATTGTCCTTGATCGGACGTTGACTTCGATAGTTGACCGACTTTGACCATTGACTGGTCTGTGCAGACTGGTGGGCTACCATGGTTGACTGGTTAGTGGGCTTGGATGAGGACCAAAACATGATTCAAGTATCAATTTGGCCCATTAAGTGGTATTTTTACTTATGGTACAAACATCGCCCCCTCTTAACCTCCAACTTGTTGGGGGTTAAGAAAAATTTTGTGTTCCTTAGTCAATGATAAATCTCGCCCCCAAGTGTGGACTATTGATATTGAGGTGATTGGAGAACTTCCCTTGTTGTTTGCGGAAATCAAGACGCCCCCAAGAGTAAATTTATGTTGCCGAAGCGTAAATAGAAACGCCTTCGTTGATTGTGGAGATCGTAATCAAGTCGCCCCAAGTGCTGTAAAAAACAAGATCAAGTGATGCAATGAAGCTTGATAATGGAGCAGAGTGGTGTTGGAAATGAGCGGTAACAACATTGAGTGAAATCGCTCGCAGAAGAAATGTGATCACCGGACTGCAGGAGTGACGAGCAAAATTGAACTACAACAGCTGTGATCAGCTGGAATGCAGCAACGATGAGCATGATTGCAGTAGCTGCGGTTAGCTGGACTGCATCAGCGGTGATCAGCTGGAATGCGGCAATAACGAACGAAGTTGTACTGCAGCGTCGCGATCACCGGGATCAGAAGAATGCGAGCATAGCCGGATCGCATCACCGTGATCACCGGAATGCAAAGAACAACGAACGAGTTGTACCGCAGCCACTGCGATCACCGGGACCGGCAGAACTTCGAGCATAGCCGGGATCGCATCGCCGTGGATCACTGGAATGCAAGCAAAGAACGGAAAAGGCTACACCGCAGCAAGCCGCGATGAGCCGGATCGGCAGAATCGCAAGCATAGCTCGGACCGCATCATTGTGATTAGCCTGGAATGCAGAAGAACGAACAAAGTTACGCTGCGCAGAGCAGCGGTCGATTAGCCGGATCATATGAATCCGAGGGACTTGGTTTAAACGATTACGAATAAAACTAGGTGTAACGATTCTTTATTAATAAAACTAGACAAACATCGATTGCGTCCAACCGAGTGCCACTGATCGCATCGATTGCGTCCCAATCGAGTACTGTAATTCGTAAGCAAAATCGATCGCATCAGCGCGTCCAACCGAGTGCAGCGATTGCTTTTGAATGAAGTACAAAAATTCAATCAACATAATTATAACAGTTTAACATTACTGATTGTAAAAATTCCGTAAAAATATTAGGGTGTACGCTCGCCCCCTCTTAATCCTACAACTCGTTGGAGGACTAAGAAGTTTGGGTTACCTGAAGTTTCGATTTTCAGGAGCTTAATTGCAATTAGGTGCTATGTAACTTGCCCCCAAGCGTATGAATTGTTACACAGCTTGCCCCAAAAGAGTAATTTTAGACCACGAGGTGTTACATATCTCGCCCCCAAGTGATGGTCAGTCATGTTGAAGTGATATGCAACTTGCCCCCGGAAGATAGTAATTTTCATGCTGCTCAATGCTTGCACAAGGGTGCACTGCCTTGCTGCATTTTGCTCGCGCATGGGATTTTGAATATGTCTGCTACCTGGAATTCGCGCGGGGGGGCCAATCCCACTATTCCAGATGCACGTAGAATTGAAATGTGTGCATCCCCTCGTTGAGAAGATGCTTGCCACATTAAAGGTGTCTTACCAAAAGTATGCATGAATATATGAAAAGATGCAAAAATATGTAAATTGTATACTTACCTTATTGAAAATGTTATTGCGACTTCGCTTTCGAAGTGATTAGGATGCCCACTGGCTATGTCGGTGCTTTTAAGCGACGATGATTAGTATAGTTGCCTTAGCGTCTCGTCTCGACTTAGTAATTGATTTGTCTGTGGGACTGGAATGCACCAATTAAGTCCAAGCTGGATCGAGGACAGTTGCCACAGAACTGTATTTCAGCAGCTGTGATCAGCTGCACTGCAATAGTTATGCGCAAAACTAGACTGAATCAGATGAGAGGAAACCTGTATTGAAACAGATTTTCGGGAAAATCGGACTACAGCAGTTCGACCTTCTGGACTGTAGGAATTAACAAGGACTGCGGCTGTTCGATCAACAGGCCAACAACAATTCTTTGTGAAACTGGATTACAATAGTTCGATCAACTGACTGTAATAGTTATGTGGAAAAGGACTGCAGCAGTTCGAACAACTGGACTGCAGTATTTTCGGTGGTGATTGAATGTGACCGTTTCTGGTGCTGTCATTTTACATTTCTAAAAATTTTAACTTTCTCCGAAAATTGGAATGTTGCCTTCACAACCTTGGTAATTGACATACGATCTCATCGGGCCGACAATCACTCAGTTTGGACGCACGAAGAATAAGTTATCGAGGAGACAAAATTGGTTGGTCAGCGCCTTGCTCTAACATGTCGATGACGTGATTGTACCTAAAAAATATCATTCTCCAATTGCAAAATTTTACCTTCATGTCATAGGATTTTGAAATGCGATCGCAACGAGCCAAAAATCATCCAATTCGGACGTAAGACGGAGAAGATATCAACGAAACAAATTTTTATACCAAGCCCTAGTGGGGTGTACATATCCGCAAGGCAAGAGAAACTGGGCGGAATAATCCGAGGGCTACGGGATTAATGTGCTCCGCGTTGCATTGAATCAGGACTACGGAATTAAGTTGTAACGCGCCGCACCGAATCAGAAGCTTCAATTAATCTCCAAATAATCGCCGATTGCCGCTCGCTGGTGGCCACTGCCGCCGCCGTCCCCGCCGCTGTTCGTGATGGCGCCGCCGCCGCTCGTGTTGGCCGTCGGCTTTTTTCTGATTTTTTTTTTTTTTTTTTTTTTTTTTTTTTTTATTTTGAAACGTTTCACCACGCTTTTCACGAACTGTTGCCTTTTGTCTTGAAATTTCTGCAACGGCTGTTGGTGGTGTTATCTTTTCTCTTGACCTTTTGCAACAGTTTTCTGGGCTGTTGTCTTTTCTCTTCACAATTTCAAAGAACAGTTTGTTGAATCGTTATCGTTTCTCATGGAATTTTCACCATGATTTTCTTTGCACTTTTGTGGTCCTTTCGGAATTTTCTCGAGATGCTTTTCTCGGAGGTTTTCCCTCGGGTATTCAGCACCTTGAGATGTGGACAACTTGACCACTTTGCGATCATAACAGTATTGATTTTTTCATACAGCAAACTTGAACAGGTGGATAATGCGTTATTTGAGAAGCAATTTTTTCGGACTTTGGACTTGAACATGCTGCGGATCGAACATTCTGACAACAACCTTGGTGGTTTTCGCAGTGAATCGATTTTGGTGGCTTCGGCTGCGATCTTTGGCTATAATAATTGTGATTAATCAATCAGCAGCTGCGATCAGCTGGACGGCAGTGATAGAAATCGAAACTGGATTCAGCCATGTCGTGGATCGAATATCCTACAACAGTTTTGATGGTATTTCACTACATCTTTTTGCCGCGGACCGAGCGTCCCAACAACATTATCATCAGATTTTGTAGTGATGTGATTTTCAGCGGTATCCGCAGGTAATAGCTTCAGCAAATCTGAAACGGTGAACCTTGATTGCAACAGTTGCGATCAACTGGACTGTAGTATGTGCGATTATACAGTCAGCAGCAGCTACGATCAGCTGGACTGCGACTGTTATGATCAAACTGGACTGCAGCAGTTGCGACCAACCGGATCGGCGCAGTGATGACTTTCCAGGACGCTCAGACTGCTTTTTCAAGGACACGATTTTGAAGCATTTTTTACAACTTTTCTCAATGGGAAAACACGATTTCTTTTCTCGTACTCCCCTTAGTCGGCGCCAATGTTTGTACCCAAAATTACTTTTGGGCACGAAACACGATGAATGGATAGTTTGGTGTGTATTTCGGGTTAGGAGGCGAATTGAAGAAAAAATAAAGAGAAAAAGATTGACACAGGTTTTACGTGGTTCGGCATGGTTTGCCTACGTCCACGGATGAATCCCCTTGGGGAGAAGTGTTTTATTCACTTTTGCATTACAAAGTATGTTTTTCTCACCTCTTCCTCCCCTTTTCCTGATTTCTGTTCTCCCCTATTTATACAGTTTCATATCTAAATATAACATAAATTACACTAACTGCACATTCAAGCCACCATCATCAATTCTGTATGAAACAACTGGAGTTAATTCTGCATGTATGAAACTGCTACCTTTAGTATTGCATGGCTGAAACTGCTGCCTTTAGTATTGCATGGCTGAAACTGCTGCAATTAGTAGCGCATGGCTGAAACTGCTGCAATTAGTACTGCATGGAATTCAATGGATGAAACTGTTGGAATTCAATTCTGCATAAATGATGGCTGGCAGTATTGGTGGACACTTGCTGGCTGAACAGCTGACTGCATGGGCAAGGACTGGCTTGATGGTTGACAGACGTGATGGCTGGCAGCGTGGATGGAGCATGGTTGGAGACTGGTTGGGGACTGGTTGGCAGTGCGGAAGAATTTTTGGCTAGGAATTGGGTTAACAGCATTGCTGGCTACAAGACTGAAAATTGGCTAGGGGTGCGACTGACTTCGATAATTGACCGACGGTTGACTTTGACTATTGACCAGCCATTGACTTTGACCATTGTCCTTGATCGGACGTTGACTTCGATAGTTGACCGACTTTGACCATTGACTGGTCTGTGCAGACTGGTGGGCTTCCTTGGTTGACTGGTTAGTAGGCTTGGATGAGGACCAAAACATGATTCAAGTATCAATTTGGCCCATTAAGTGGTATTTTTACTTATGGTACAAACAAGAAACCTCATCTAGCATGTAAATTTGGATGAGTCACGAGGCTAATGTTTAAACAATATTGGTTCATGATTGGCTTGCCATCTTTAATGCTCTGGAAATTTGCGTCTTCTGTTGGTGACTAAGTCAGGATTGCCTTCTCTTGTCATGGTTACAAATTCTCTGTAGTTCATTCTTCCATCCTGCAAATGGAAATTGACAAAGATATTACTAAAAGTGATAAAGGTCTGCCTCAACTAACAGAAAGATTATCGAATTAAATTTGTAAGAATAAAACATATATCATCTGTGTCGACTTTTGTCTGCAATGATCTCTTTTATCATTTGGCCACGACCCAAAAATCACCTTATTTCGTTGTGGTCAACTGGAAGATATTGAGATTGTTCATCTGGCAAGGATTACACACGAGGAAATTGACATGACTATTTTTTTGATCGAGAAAGGAGAAATTTATTGAAAGGAGAAGAAAAAATTACATGAATCAGTTATAAAGGAAAAAAAAAATGAAAGCAAAAATAAAGAGAAATGGGATACAATCCTTGGAAGGGACGTAAAGACATAGGAGAACAGCCAAGATTTTATCTCAGTAAAACATGTTCTCCCACGAAAAGATGCACAAGTCTAGCCTAAAATTAAAATCTCTTTTGAAGGCACAGCTCCATTCCAAAAGGGATGCTTTGACCTCTACACTTATTTGGAAGTGAGAGAGAGATTTTACTCGAAAATTCTTCTATTTCGCTCATTCCAAATTGCCCATAAAGCTGCAGCTGGAACCATATCCCAGATTTTCTTTTCCGGACCATTAATGCCATTGGCAGACCAACTTTGTGCCAAATGTAGAACTGACGAGAGGGTGGATTCCAAGGGAGGTGGTTAGGTAAGATCAAGGACCATACTTGTCTAGAGAACTTGCAACTCAGAAGCAAGTGTTGTGACGATTCGCATTCGGACAAGCATAGCGGGCAACGACTTGCAAGATTGAAACTTCTTCGTTGCAGAGCATCTTGAGTGGATATCTTATCAAGTGCAGCAGTCCAGAAGAACAAACAGACCTTTGGGGGAACATGAGGGTTCCATATGTTCTGGTGAGGAAAAGAAGGGGCTGGTGGTGTTGATGCATAGTGAGGGATATCTGTGAGTAACTTGTAGGTAGATTTGACTGAGAATGTACCTGAGCTCGAGGGAGACCAAGTTCGGGAATCAGGAAGGTTTGAAAAAGTTGGAGGAGTGTCACCAATGAGCACACCAGTAAGGACATAAGTTGGGCAACTTCAGTTTCTTTGAGAACTCTTTTAAAGTTGGACATGACTATCGTTTTAAAAAACTTTGATGTGCTTCAAATCAACTCAATTCCTTTAGACGCCCTCGAAGGCATAAGAACAACTCTCTACGACTGGGATATCAAGTTATACGAAAACAATCTGCATCTTGACTGGGGCTCTATGGTGAGAGATATCGCAGAAAACCCAGAGAAATTCTTGTTGGAAATTAATATGTGGTTTCCGTTTCTCGGAAATCACTTTCATGCCACAAACAAAATACTAATAAGAAAAGAGTTAAAAAGACTTATAGAATTGGTTGATCGAGGCGAGGTAATCCTCTTTCCTTAAAGACAATTCATCCCCGCATACGGTGCTCACGGTTCTACGGATGTCGCCTTCCAAGATACAACGATCACGCCTTATAGTAAGTAGCACTACAATACTTTTAGGCCAGCGAATGTTGACAATTACTGTGCTCTTAAATGACTCTGACCCTTGACTTTGGAACTTGTTTTCTCCTTCTCAAAAACTTATGTCAAAACTCATACAACACAAAACTAAGAGGATGGTTTATATAGAGTCAATGGTGACTCTACAAGGTATCTCCATGGCCAATGGTGACTCTCCAAAACACCTATTCATGACTAGGTGTCTTATGGTGAAAAGGAGTACCCCAAACACATCTCTTGGAGTTTAAATCTTGAAAACTAATTTTCACTCAAATAATAATTTTAACTTAAAATTCCAACAATCCCCCACATGAGTGAAAATACTGACTCAACAAAACTGACAAACTTTTAAGAGCACAAGCAGAAAATATTACGCATCGAAATGGGAGCTTTTGGCTTTGAACCAAACCTAGTGAAAATTTACCGGATTTACTAGCCAATCAGTGGACGCGATGTCATTGAACTGTCAGCCGTTGTTGTAAATCGATACAATAAATCTCACACATTATCTCCTTATAATCGTCAAATTCTCGGTTGTGTTCATTTCGTCCTTGAACGCTCTTGGAATTCTATGAGTGCTCTAGATTAACCTAGCCTTTAAAGTTATCATAGAAGCGGCCCCACTTCTCACACTCATATAGGAGATCTCATGTTTGAAAGTATCCTGCCATACTTTTCTTAGTTAGACTAAGCTATAGGAATCATTAAGAGAAAATCTCAACCTCTTAAGTGACAGTCAACACTGACTCTTATCATAGGAATGGGAAAGAGAAAATCTTTTTCAGTGATATCTGGCGAGTGCGTCACAACTTAGTTTGCCCTTTTGAACCTAGACCATGGGATCTCCAATCGTTTAGGTTGGGTTACCGCTGCAACTTACTCTTTAGTAAGGCTATAATCCCATTCCCCTCAACATGCAATTATAAGCTCTCTCTAAAATTTGTATCTTTTGCCGGCTTTGCCCGGTCCTTGGAGACTGTATTGCAAAAAAGAAAGTCATACAAGTGCCCTCCGGTGATTCTGTTATCAGTTGAAAAATACTTATGCTTTAGCCTTGACATCTTCGGTGAAGAGTCAAAATCAGAATGTCCGTCCCTCAAATCCCGGAATCTAAGTCCGGATATCAGAGAAAATTATGCTTTTCCAAAGCACAAGTTTGTATCCTTAACTCTAAAAAGGATCTCATCATTCAAATACTCTCCAGGTTCGACTTTGATCTGACAACTCATCAGAAAACAAAATATGGCTTTAGACCAACTTTGATCTCGTGGAATATCTGTTAAGTTCCCTATTGCAGTTGTCTTGAACATGGCCATTTCTTCTCCAGACAACATACTCCACAAGTCTGATAGTGAACCTAAGTTTGAGTATGTGCTTGTGTCGCTGGTTCGTCCCCGGTACTTTGAAGGGTAGACAAAACAACTGTGAAACATAATATAAAGTTGAAAGAAACGTTGTACAAGTTACTAATAATTATTAGATAAGTTCTCAAAACTGCAATATTGAAAAAAATTATCTGAGAGCAATAAAACTGCCTTGTTAGTATGTCATATATACTTGTCCTCTGCAGGACCTGCAGATTTTGACTCAAAATATATAGGTCTTCCTTCGAGGTCCCTATATTTCTCATTCTCACTCAGATTCCCATCATCGCGCTCCTTCTTGGGCAGTCTACCAGAACCCATTGACTGTACCTACAAATTTTGGATTAGTTACTAACTTACGAATGCTTACTTACAGAGGATTAGCTACAGTTGGGTTTCTTTCACATATGAAGACAGTTGGAAAGACCTTATTACTTTTCAATAGATGTTCATATTTAAGACAAACCTAGCGATATCGAAGTATAATGAATAGGTCCTGAAACAGACTAGTTGGAAGAGCTCAATCGTTTATGAAGGGTGATTTAACAATGGAAAAGATTAGTTGTTAATCTCCACAAGGAGGATTACTGAGTCCGAGCCATATTTTTTCACCCAACACACATCGAGAGAACTCTGTATTGAAATTTATATATACCTTAAATAATAATTTGTTTAAAAAAAAAATACTTAGGATTTTGGATACTATTACAAAGCATAACAAATTGGCGAACATATGTCCCAATAAATATCATAACACAACAATCTATAGTCATCATTTGTAGGCTTTTGCATACTACACTTATGCGTCTAGATATACTTTTAAGCATCCGTAAATATCATCTCAAGCCTCTAGAACTAGTAGTTCTTCCTAGTTTAGGCTCTTGATGACTTAGAACACATTTAATCTTATAGGTATCTATATCACCATGAAGTCAGCTGTTTAGACTCAATTTTAAACAAAACCCATCAAATTAATTGATAAAAAAACTTCAATTTCAATGTATATCCATCTGTAAGTTCTTTCTCCACCAGACTGACATGAAAAATATAAACCCTTTTCGTCCATTAAAACCGAAAACTAACAGAAAACATAAACCCCAAATTGTATGTTTCATGCCAGTAAACTCAAACATGACATTAAATAAAACTCAAACTGAAATCATGTCATAAAAGAGAAATCAGTGATTTTGTGATACATTAGGGGGTATGCAATACTGGTATGATAAGCAGTGGGTTTGGGTTTGGTCTTCATGGTGCCGTCCTGATTGGCCCGGCCCATATCCAACTCGACTGGTCGTGTTGCCTAAACTAGAGTGTTTCTATAACTTATTCTTTCCTTGTTTAAGTTGTGTTTCCTTTTTCAGATCAAATCTAAAGCTATATATATATATATATGAGCTCCTTGCTTTATTAGTCAATTAATATCCCTATCAAAGGAAAGATTTTAAGGTGGCCGAGTGATACCCGATCCATTCTAGCTATATATCGTTTTCAGTACTAGCCTAAGAAACATATGGCTTCTTCTTCTTCTTCTTTATGCGTAAAGCTGTTTGAGAAAGACAACAACGCCTCCGTATCAGACGACGACATTAAAAGAAAAAATGAATGGGAAAAAAGGAAAAGGGAATGGGAAAACGAAAGAAGGGAGAGGCAGAGGAAGAGGAAGGGTAAGTTTACTTTGCCCTAATTTGATTTTTTTTGTTTTGAATTGTTTAATCACAGAAAATTATACTAACGCATGAGTATTTTCTGACTATCAGAAGAAGATGAGGAGTTTCTACGTGAACCCCCGTTCCGAGCCATCTGCTTCAAAGCCGCTGAACTTGAAGCCTACAGCAGGCATCCAAACTCTGACCGTAACGAGGCCAAAGTGCAGGAGGATGTGCGCAGGTCTGTAGAGGAAGAGATCCGAAAGCAAAATCAGGCAAGCTGTGCTCCCATATCAGCAAGAAATACTGCCAGGAGATTATCAAAAAACAAAGATGGTTGTGACAACAACACTAGGACGAAAGCTTTACCAGAAAACAAAGATGGTTGTGACCAAAATCCTAAGATGCCCGCGATTGCTAAGTTAAACGGCGTCACAATCTTTCCCAAGGTAGATGGCCAAGGTGGAGATACCATCTGTGGTACTCTCGAAGCCCATGTTGACGGGTTCATATATACAACCTCCACCTCCAATTTCCATTCAGAGCTTACATATGAGTATGATAATGTAAAGGTGGTCTTCTTCCAAGGTGAAGACGAAGAAAAGATACCGCCTCTCATGCACTTCCGGTTGTACCACCCCATCAAGGTGGGGACAGAAAATAGAGATCATATCCAATTCCGTTTGGTGCCCAACTCTGAGGGAGAGAGGAGACCAGATAATAATTTGGAGAAGTTTGAGAAAGAAAAGCAAACTAGGGATAGTGGCTGTAGCAAAGATTTAAAGGATTTTGTGTTGAAAGTAGGAACAAAATGGTGGGGATCATGTCCTCCTCCATTTTCATTTCGCCAGGTATCCAAACGGGTGGAATTTCGCGGGGTTCTGCCCTCCAAAAAGGCATCCGACCGCTTTGTCGTGACTTTTGGTGCGATAATTCAGCTTACAAATACACCTTTCGTTGTGGTCACCCAGGAAGACATTGAGCTTGTGCATCTGGCGAGGATTAGACCCGAGGAAATTGATATGACCATCATTTCTATGAACTTCAATGTGCTTCAAATCAGCTCAATTCCTTTAGACTCCCTCGAAGGCATAAAAACAAGTCTCGACAACTGGGGTCTCAAGTTCTATGACAACAATCTCCATCTAGACTGGGGCTCCATGGTGAGAAATATCGCAAAAAACCCGGAGAACTTCTTCATTTGTGATGCGTATAAACTCGAGGATCGTGCAACTTTACTTTACTACAAGCACTACTCCTTGCAATTATCTCAAACTCCAGTTATTGACTTTAAGGATAGGATACAGGGTTGATGAACCAAGTTAGCTTTCAAAGGGTACAGTCCACACAAACTTAGAAAGAGATCATAGCTTTCAATGGGAATACTGTATGTTCGTCCACTTCCTCACCTGAACAACTTCGTTTCACTGAACAACATTCCATATGGATTTTGTTAAGCATCGCAAACTGTGGAACTTATTTTCTCAGGTTGTAGTTGTATTAGGTACATAAATTGTTATGTTTATTATCACTCTCAATGTTGGGAACTTCGTTTGCATTGTTGTGCTTGTATTAGGTATAAATTGTAAGAATTGAGTGCCATGAAAATTTTGATATTATATAAACCTTATCTAGCATTAAAATTTAGATGAGTCATGAGGTTAATGTTTAAACAATATCGGTTCATGCAATAATTTCAATTAATACCAAAAGTTTAGTTTCAAGAAGAATTTGAATGATTCACAAATAAAACTGTTTTGAGCAACATCATGATTCATAGTTTCACAAAATGATCGGAAACATCCAAGACTCGATCAGCATAGTTGCTAATTGAGATGATGGAGGAAACTGTTATAACCTTTGTTATGATTTGTGAAATGGACGCACACGTTCCAATCAGGATACTGACATTCTCTTATGATATTTTTCAGTACTTACAGAGCATATTATAGAATAATCAACCATCTTCTTCTTTTATCATGAGGTTAATGTAGCATCAATAATTATTGAATGACAAGCTTTTGTGTTCATTTGAGCATCAATAATTATTGAATGACACACCGCACGGTGCACAAAAAATTTCTGTTTGGAAACTGCAAAATTTCTCACCGGAAGTGGCCGGCCCACTGTAAACTGCGCAAAGATTGATGTACCAAAAGTTTTTATCTGGCACCTAGTGAGTAACAAAGATCAAATTCTGAGAGTTAGACT
This sequence comes from Papaver armeniacum, assembly GCA_023531295.1. Classification (NCBI taxonomy): domain Eukaryota; kingdom Viridiplantae; phylum Streptophyta; class Magnoliopsida; order Ranunculales; family Papaveraceae; genus Papaver; species Papaver armeniacum. The sequence goes on from JAJJWW010015114.1 coordinate 264,188, forward strand.
GACCTTGACTTCCATCGTACAAAAACAAGATCAGCCTTTGATAATTGCCAAAGGGTACACAAAAGATTGATCAACAGTCTGCATTTTTGACCTTACGGTATAAAATTATTCAAGTAAGACTAACAAAAAATTCTTTATTAAGTTAATTAAATTACTTAAAAAGTGCACTATTTGGATCTCTTATTTACAGTCAAAAATGATTTCAGTGCTAAACTAAAGATACAGGTAGAAGATTTTTTGTATGACAGATTTCTTTGATACTGCACTTCATAAGAAGTTGTTAAAAGAGTAATTCTCTCTTTCTCTCGGTTATCGATATATTTCAATCAAGGGTTTGGAGGCAAAATTTCGTGCTCGGCATATGATCCTTGTCGGGTACATTTCTTGAAGCAGAGGCGGTTTTTAAAAAGTCTAATGTTGATCGAACATTTTCTTCAGCTAGCCGCCTATAATGCATTCGCACGCCTTTCATGTACCACATATTTCACAACCTCATAGAAGGAAACCACAATACCGACGGATGGACCAGCGCGAGCAACACGTGGCCCTACACCTGTAAACATGCCTTTCATTCCTCGATCTCTGCACCAAACAAAGATTTCTTCAAAAATATTTCAAACAAATAGTTGTTTAGTGTTTTAAACATTGATTTCTGTAGGCACAAAATTCAGTATAAAGAAACGATTGTAGAAAATTACAAACCTCCAAACCTCCATTAGTGTTTGCCTTGTCGTCATTCTCAATGCCCTAGCTGGGTCCTTCTGGAAATAGAAAACATCCACTTTTACTAATCAGTTAAGAGTTAACACATACAAGTTAACCTGAGCATACTTGAAATCTTAACAGGATCAACCTAAGGTCGGTATTATGCCTATATTTATTGCCACAGCAAGAATGTATGACATATTTGTGTGTACAAGTTAACCTAAGCATACTTGAAATCTTAACAGGACATATTTATTGCCACAGCTAGAATGTATGATAGAGCTATGTGTCGAGATGCACAAAGTCTTTTATACGAACACAAACCTCTATTTGCCTTCGTGTTTTTACAACATCTAGAGGGCATGTGGCAGCACCTGCAAGGCCTCCTGCAACAAACCCTGCCGCAAAATTGGCCCCAAGGACTCCTGCAACATTGCCTTCATCACCCACCAGACCAAGAAGCCTTCTTCTGATCTGTTATTAAAAAGTAACAAAAGGTAACTTTCCGTACTGAAATAGCAATCAGCAAGGGATAAGTTAACTAAAACTGCTTTCGAGAACAAAATCTAACCGGCTCAAGTGTTGACCAGCAAATTGCAGAGAAGGGAACATCACGGGCAAGTTGTGCTCCAACTCCCGTCCACAAAGTGCGGTATCTTTGCACTGGTTACAACAAAGAAAATTATTGAAGCAAAATAAAAATTCATATCCAAGGCAAAATTTAATATAAACATCAACCAATAGTTAAGAAGATTGCAACTTACAGTTTTGCAGGTTATTGGAGTACCCAGAAGATGGGAGAACTCCATGTAAAGTTTTCAACACACCAGGAGGCTTCGCACCACCTTGGACCTCTTTAAATGCCTAAATCAGCAAATTTGTTTAAAAGTCATTAGGCGCCTAAACCTCGGGGGGGAAAATCTGTTTACTGTTCAGCCAACAAAAGAAAGAAATCTCCAATAATAAGATACCTGCATCCTGGTCTTAGCAAGTTCAATAGGATAGCAAGAAATGCAGGCTAATGAACGTGCCAAGGAGCCGGAAATTAAGGGTACATAAGTTGTCAAGTACGGAGCATTCCTGATGGTAAGATCTTCCATCCAGATGCGAAGGACATCGTACATGGGTAAGTATATTGCAACCTGGTTCACAGTTTGAAAAAACAATTAATAATCCGAGATGAAATTTACAAGACTCAAGATCAGAACATAGACATGGAGAAAGAAATCCAAACTTACTGTTGGTACAGCTAGTGCAAGGCCAGCATTAGTACCTCTCCACAACCTTGCAATTCCTTCCTGCAAAAATTCACCCAGTAACAGTATGAGTAAACAGGTACTTTTGAGGATCAAACAATCGTGTGACAACTAGATTTCTTTCTGATACTTTGGGAACGAATGTTCATTACTAACTAGTTCATTCGTTACAAAACAATTTATATAAGAAGTAAGTTGGTGGACGAATTGGCTGCTGTTAGTGACAAGGACTGGATTTTGGTTTCTCTCCTCTTACTCTAAGCCCGCAAACAAATCAAATAGACTATCATCGTATTTATCATTTTTCAGTGACAATATTTATTTTGTTCATACCTGTTGAATAATTTTATTGAAAACATCTAGCGTTCCTTTGTACGTAAAGCAATCAGGAGGGCAGATAAATGATGGACCAAATAGTGCTGCACGAGCACATGATGGACTACATCTCAAATCTGAAAATATCTGAAACAAGAAATCCAAAACCAAAGTTAAACTTAAAAGTTCCATAATTAGTAACTACCAATCACAAATGTATTAACGTTGGTGTTCAAGACCCTTGTATTAACAACCATCATCAAGCTAGCGGGTCATTTGCGCAAATTAGTCAGTGAGACCCCAGCAGAAGAAAATGAATGGAGATGCTGGATAGATGAATACATACCCCGTTCGTCCGAAAAGCTGTCATCCGAGCACATATATATTCGGTTACATTTGAGTATGGAACACCCGCAGCCTGAGCTTGCAATCTTGTCTGCAAAGCACACACACAAAGAAGGCCAAATATATTGCAGAATCAGTACATTCTGCACACTAAAACAGAAGCAAAATCCACATATACTCAGTAATTGAAGCTCAAAAGCTCTAAACAAAGAACTAAACACATAACCCACAACGAAAAGGAAGAAAAATACCCTAAAATTTGATAAAATTCACAATTCCAATCAACAAAATGAACCATTTTTCATCCAATTGAATCACAGAAACCTAATAAAAACACCGAATTGAATACTGGCAAAGTCTATAACTCATAAAAAACCAAACAACTCAAAATCAAAACTAATTTGCACAATTAGAAAGGAGATAAAAGGAAAAAAGGGTTTGTATTAATGATTACCTTGGCAACATCAAGAGGATTAACAAGAATAACAGAAAGAACAGCAGCACCAGCAGCAGAAAAAGTTCTTTCTCCAAACCCTAAATTAACATCAGCACCAATATTCTTATTCGCAGCCCCAACAGGATCAGGCGGCGGTGGTGTGAAAATAGAATCAGACATTGAAGAAACATTCCCTTCAAAATCAACTCTTGATGCCGCCGCACTCATCCACGACGGAGGCACACTAGGTCTTGAACAAACCATCTCCTTTATAATAAAAAAATCAACCTTTTTTCCTTCAAATCAATAAACCCACCAAAAATCAACAAAGGGTTTTCAGGAAACAGAAATTAAAATCCTCTTCGAATTAGGTTTTAGAAAAAAATAACAGAGAAATGGGTTTTTGACGATTTTGATATTTTCTAGGTTTATAGAGGTGGGAAAAGAGGCGTGGCGAGTATGTGGAGATGGTGGGAGTTAGTGCTGATGATGAGATGGACAAGAGTCACAGTGCAAATGTGGAGAGAAGAGAAGAGATCGGCTAACGTATTCCTCTGTTTCTGGAGGATCATCAACTCGATCCTTCTCTCTGAGTCACTTTCTAGATTTTTCTGAGGTCGGTATGGTATGATTATGTGGTTTTTTTGGTCCACAGGAATTGACTAAAGTCTTGAGGCTGAAATTAGCTGTTTGTCAATCAAGTTATTGTGTGGTTGAATATTTTGACTAGCCTACTATGTGGAGATATGGTTGCCAAGTAAAGATTTAGTGTGCCCACCTAGTGAAATAATCAAATTATACGCAAAGATTCTTGAGTAATAGAGAAAAATACCAGAATTCTTGAGTAATAGAGAAAAATACCAGGATACGCTTCAAAAAGTAATTTCTCGACTTAACTAAATCGAGAAGTCAGAAGTTATGTTGGAAACTGAATTTCAGAATAATTTTCAAAAGCGGAAGAAATATCCCAATTATTTTGCTTTCAGCTTTGCAATTTTTACTGCTTGCCAAACAGGAAGGGATGCACAATGTGGTATTGGGAAATATATTGATATGTGGATTTAAGGGAGGTGGAGTGTTGTGAATTTATGCAACAATATTTTTAATGGGCTCTTTATTGTGGTTATATAGGCATTGATTATGAGATGTTGCAAGGGTGCCACAAGATTGCCATAGGTAAAAAAGGGGTGTAAGTGTGTTTTGCGTGTGTTGTGGTAAATTTGGCCTAGGTAAAAATAGATCTAATTGGGTTTGCACGTTTTTTTTGTGTGTTTGTGGAGTTTAAATAAGTGAAATCATAGATTACAGTTACCGATACCACTAGATGAATTTTTTTACCAGATGTAAAAAGTATGACAGGAGACAAGATTTCTCTAGGTAAAGAGGGTTCCATTTGTGTGCAAAGTGTTCTCGCGTGTGCTGTGGTGAATTTGACGTAGGTAAAAAACGCTCAAATGGTGTGTGCATGTGTCGCAGTTCAATAGGGGGAATTACATCATAGTAGAGTTATCAGAAGATGAGTGATATTTAAAAGCATAAGAAAAAAAATTCCCCATTTACTGAGATGCAGCAGGTAAATAAAAATTTATGTTAAGAAGTTTAAAGTTCAGTGTAATTTTACTGCAAGGAAAAACCAGAGGTAATTCCCTCAAGTAAAAGATACACTGGTTATTGATGTCGATATCTTGGACAGGGTTAAACCCCTTCTTCACTAACTAAACAATCCTCTTATAGTGATGCTGAAAATTTTCTTCTGCAGAATGCAATCATTGCTTATTTTTCTTGTCCGAATCGGCTACATCATTGTTGTCTTCTGCTAGAGAGAACTTCTTCACTTTCTGAAAAGGCACGAGATAAAACAGAATTTAAAGATAAAATGGAACAATTTAAACTCATATTAAAAAAAGGGCAATTTCAGTCAGCTGAACAAAGATTTTACAAGAAAGACAACATGGAGAATATACTTTGAGCTTCATTAGCAGAGAACTAACAAGATTTATCAAAAGGACTAAAAGCAATTCCAACGATTTAAACAGAACAATGAAGACAACATGGGGAATGAGCCGAATAATGATTTTACAAGAACACTACATGGGCAATATGGACATGAATGTTTGAGGTTTGCACCCTTTTTACATCTAAAATTGACAAGATTTGATGCAAACATATTCTCCTAAAAGCAATTGAACAAGAGGCAACGCTGTGAAACTTAAAGTATCTCTTGTTACTGATGTTTTGGTTCAACTAGTAGAAATAAAACATTCACAGCAGTCAAAAATAAGGTCCCTCTGCAAATGGGATCAAGAATTCAATTGTCACTGCACTACACAGGAGCACAGTGAAGGCAATGATGGTTGGTTCAATTGTTTACTTTCCATAATCCTTACATAACCCAAACATCGAATCCTAACAAATTACCAAATACACGAAAAAACCATCACCTGCAGAACATTCTACACTACATGAATTCCCCAAATTCAATAAGAAACACAAATGGGAACCATATACTTGTCATTGTTTGGACTATTACTCACTCACAAAAAGGAACAATAAGACACTAAGGAAACTATCACCATTCACCTACGAAGTTCAAAAACACGAATTCTGCATATGTAGAGACACTTCTAGTAGCTGAGCTAGTATCAAAGGTTGAAGTGGGACAAAAATAGCCGCAATGTGGGGGAAAAATATGAATAGAAGCAAAAACATAGTGTGTGGGGTGGGGGGGGGGAAGATGAAGCCAATGATGGTTGGTACAATTGTATACTTTCCATATTTTTCTTAAACTCAAGGATCGATTCCTATAAAATTACCAAATACACTGACAGCCACCACCACAGAACATTGTTCACTACATGAATTCCCCAAATTTAACAAAACAAACCATCACCATTCACCTACAAAGTTCTAAAACACTAATTCTGCATATCTGAGACATGTCTAGTAGTGGAGCTAGGATCAAAGGTACAAAGGGGGCAAAAATAACCGAAATGTGGGGGCAAAATATGATGAATAGAAGCACAAACATAGTGTGGCTTGAGTGATAATGTACATAAATTGCCTTTTCGGAGTCAGTTGGTAAGTGGAGGCAACTGCCCCCATTTCCCCTTACTTAGCTCCAGCACAATTTCAAACACCTGGTGCTCATGAACAATTTCATCTAACTAAAATTACTAATCAACAAACACATCAACCAAAATTACTAATTAACTGAACTCCAATACCAATATATACAAAATCAGATGAACCTATCTTATTCTCTAATCCCCAATCTCTTAAAATCACAATTAAACCCTAACTGACATGAAATTAACAAAACAAATCAAACAAGGAGAAGAAAATAGATTGTTATTACCTTGTCAAGAACACAATCCCTCAAAGCATTCAAGAACCGAATACATTTTTCTTGATCAAAACCCGCTCCAGTCACACAGTTCAACAAATCCAATGCCTCTTGTGCACAAGCCGGAGGAGCAGAACCAGAACCAGTTTTCTCCATTTTTGAGCTAAAAGGAATCCCAAACTAAGATCTCTGGACAAAACCCACAAACCAAAATCAGATATTTAAAGGAAATTCAGTTTGTAGTTTTCTTCAACTTTCTGTTTACTTCTTTATTGAAACAGAAACCCTCACGAAATCTCCTCCCGCCTCTGTTTCTTTTAGAACAAGTTCTCTTTTCTTGAAACAGAATTCACTACTCTTGGAGTTGGTTTATATATTCTCCATACTACACGAAAGAGATTCTTGGTTTAAGTGAAACGTGGCAATCTATTGGCTGCAGAATGTGGGTGAAGGTGTCGGTCTAGTTAACCAACTCTCAATGGGAAGTTTCAAAACTGTGTGCGCATAGAGGAATTACTGTGTGCTTATAAACTATCCCCAAGGGCCAACTAGCCGATGGACCAAAAGTATTTCGGTTGTAGAAATTAACATTTAGTCCCAAATCTGTTGGGCTTTGGACGCTTTAGTCCTCTCATCAAAAGCCCGGTACTAGTTAGTCCAAATATCCCTACTCGACAGTTTAGTCCAAAATTGAATGAGTCGGTCAAATCCCAGCCGATCTAGAAAATATCTATTTTTCTCATTACCTTAATTACCCTTTCTAGGTTTCCGTATTCATTTCATAAACTTTTGAGAGAAACAAGAACAAAACAAAGCGATTTGCGGGTCGAAGAGTAATGAAACAAAACGAAATCTCTTAACCTTCATTGGCGGAAGTAGAAGTACAAGGGAAGAAGGTAGAAATAAGTGGATGAGCATCATAATTTTTTGGTGCGATAAACTTAAAGAATACCACGACTGCTACGCATAGCTTGGGAGAAGGTATTGGAAAATATTACACATCTTCACGATCTCCAACTTCAAGATAGACCGAAATCTCATTAATTAAATCGTATTGAAGCTCAGGATATTGATCTCAATTCTAGAGGTAATAATCAAATCGACTTCACTTTAAGTTACCAATGATGGTTGGTACAACTGTATACTTTCCATATTCTTAAACTCAAGGATCGATTCCTATAAACTTACCAAATACACTGACAGCCACCACAGAACATTGTTCACTACATGAATTCCCCGAATTTAACAAAACAAACCATCACCATTCACCTACAAAGTTCTAAAACACTAATTCTGCATATGCTGAGACATGTCTAGTAGTGGAGCTAGGATCAAAGGTAGAAGGGGGCAAAAATAACCGCAATGACAGAAGCACAAACATAGTGTGGCTTGAGTGATAATGTACATAAATTGCCTTTTCGGAATCAGTTGGTAAGTGGAGGCAACTGCCCCCATTTCCCCTTACTTAGCTCCAGCACAATTTCAAACACCTGATGCTCATGAACAAATTTTCCGTCTAACTAAAAATCACTAATCAAACTGAACCCCAATACCAATATATACAATCATAAGAACCTCTCTTATTCTAATCCCCAATCTCTTAATCACAAATTAAACCCTAATTGAAAGTGAAATTAACAAAACAAGAAGAAGAATAAGATTGTTGTTTATTACCTTGTCAAGAACACAATCCCTCAAAGCATTCAAGAACCGAATACATTTTTCTTGATCAAAACCCGCTCCAGTCACACAGTTCAACAAATCCAATGCCTCTTGTGCACAAGCCGGAGGAGCAGAACCAGAACCAGTTTTCTCCATTTTTGAGCTAAAAGGAATCCCAAACTAAGATCTCTGGACAGAACCCACAAACCAAAATCAGATATTTAAACGAAATTCAGTTTGTAGTTTTCTTCAACTTTCTGTTTACTTCTTTATTGAAACAGAAACCCTCACGAAATCTCTCCTGCCTCTGTTTCTTTTAGAACAAGTTCTCTTTTCTTGAAACAGAATTCACTACTCTTGGAGTTGGTTTATATATTCTCCATACTACACGAAAGAGATTCTTGGTTTAAGTGAAACGTGGCAATCTATTGGCTGCAGAATGTGGGTGAAGGTGTCGGTCTAGTTAACCAACTCTCAATGGGAAGTTTCAAAACTGTGTGCGCATAGAGGAATTACTGTGTGCTTATAAACTATCCCCAAGGGCCAACTAGCCGATGGACCAAAAGTATTTCGGTTGTAGAAATTAACATTTAGTCCCAAATCTGTTGGGCTTTGGACGCTTTAGTCCTCTCATCAAAAGCCCGGTACTAGTTAGTCCAAATATCCCCGGCTCGACAGTTTAGTCCAAAATTCGAATGAGTCAGTCCAAATCCCAGCCGATCTAGAAAATATCTATTTTTCTCATTACCTTAATTACCCTTTCTAGGTTTAGTATTCATTTCATAAACTTTTGAGAGAAACAAGAAACAAAACAAAGCGATTTGCGGTGTCGAAGAGTAATGAAACAAAACGAAATCTCTTAACCTTCATTGGCGGAAGTAGAAGTACAAGGGAAGAAGGTAGAAATAAGTGGATGAGCATCATAATTTTTGGTGCGATAAACTTAAAGAATACCACGGATCGCTACGCATAGCTTGGGGAGAAGGTATTGGAAAATATTACACATCTTCACGATCTCCAACTTCAAGATAGACCGAAATCTCATTAATTAAATCGTATTGAAGCTCGGGATATTGATCTCAGTTCTAGAGGTAATAATCGAATTGACTTCTATTTTTAACATCACTACCTAAATGGCTAAACCTAATTTCAATTTTTTTCGTCAAATTAGAATTCCTTTCGGTTAATTTTTTGTGGTTTTGTGCTAGGTTCGGGTGATTTTATTTGTTCTACACTAAATTCATTTTGGATTTCCCTTTTTTTATCTTCAATTTTTTACTGAACTACAGTTTTGATAGATTAATATGTTATCATTCCATCATGTGTTATTATTAAATTTAGAGTATTAATATGGGACATTTAAGGTTTTGATTTTATTAACGGTAGAGAGATCTTAGAATTTCATGAGTAGGGTAGGATTTTAGTGTATTTGGAATGAAATTTGCGCTTATGATGTGTGTGTAGCTAGACAGTGAGGATGCTCAAAGAATAATTACGGTTCCTTCGGGTTCTTGGATCTTATGTCGCTGAAGGGGTGAAAGTTATGGGGAAATCGAAGGTGTAAGGTAAGTTAGATTTTTTACATTTTGGTTTGATTTGGCAATGTTGTAAAAATATGGCAGCAGGGTTGATGCACTACTAGGATATCTAGTAATAATTAATGTTTAAATGAATGGATTTATTTTGGAAGATGAGAAGAATACACCATGATTTAGTTATACAATGAGAAGATGAGAAGAATAAACGATGATTTATTTTGGAAGATGAGAAGAATACACGATGATTTCATTTTGGTAATGGTTGATATTCCAAACATCCCGAGTAGTTATACAATTTGAGTGAACTTGGCCTTTGAATGTAGCTCCATTTTTCCTTTTCACTTTTATAAAGATAGTATCTTCTCAGGGGGTACAATCTGGTGCACATGTGAAAAAAAATGACTCCATAAGCTTATTTTTGCGTAAGTAACTAGGGTGTACAAATTGGTGCACATGAGAAAAAGATTGACTTGATAAGCTCATGCTGCATAGATGCTTAGGTGTACAAACTGGTGCACGTGTAGAAAAACGACTTTGTAAGCTTATGCTTGTTTTACCAGTTTGTGCACATGGTTTTGATAGTCATACTCTATTAGTCATGTTTCTTTCACTGTAGGTTTTTATATTTGGTTAGCTGATCTTGTTTTTGACGCTTCATATTCATGGTTTTGAATGGTCCTCTCAGTATAGGAATCAACCTTACGTAGTTGCATTAGTTTTTTGTCGCTGAAGTAGAGTTTTTTTCTTTTTCTGGTTTACGTTTCTGTTGATAGTTTTAACATGATTTCAACCAATGTAGATTTGTTTTCGGAACCAACTTCTGGTAGTAGTACTTCTGAAGATCAATAACTTAGTGGTTGGATACGAAATTACGAATCTTCAGAGTTGTTGCATACAAGTCGTACTTTGATAAGGACACGTCTGGGTGAGTTGTTTCATATTTCTATCTTTCCTGACTTATGAATTCTAGCATTTTAGCATATAATATTGTAAGATAACTCTAGGACTAGGATCATATTCCATTAAAAAGAAATGTAGTTGGCGGTAGTTGCTTAAAATCATAAAATTGAAGTTTAGTGTTTGCTAAGATTCACTGTTTTTAATTTTTAAGCTAATGTGTATATAGTTGTACACCCGTTGATTGTAGAGGTATTTGTAGAGGTGTACATGTTTGTACACATGCTGGTTATTACTCAAAATAACAACTATCTTCCTTTACCTTCTTATGGGTCCTAATTTAAAGACATGGTTGAGTTTCCGTAAACACAATTACTCATAATTTTCAGAATTAGCTTAATAGTAAATTTATTTTCTAGCAAAAGATGAATGTTTTTGATATTTTCGTTTTTTCTTTTTTGATGGTGTAAACAGGGTGCTAGTGAGTCACTAACTAAATCATGTGGCTATTGTGGAAGCATTATGGAGGATGAGCTGCACCATGAAATGTGTGGGTCTACATGTGTCTTTACCACCCACTTGTTCTGCCATTATTGTGTTTTATGAAAAGAAGCGAGAGATCTGCAACATTGGTCTCCACATCTCGTGTTCAATGGCAGCCCTGTCTTTGTTATGATGCCTCAAATGATCTCTGTTTATGCAGCAACTACTATACGTCTTCAGGTTTGCATAGACTCGTGCTCGCATTTTCAAAAAAAAAAAATATTCTTTTGCACCATATATTGTTAAACCGACCGATCTTTTTCCATACATGCTAGGTTGCTTCTTGGGAACTCCAAATGAATATCGATTGCGAGGGGGTGAGCAAGCTAATGAACTCCAAATGGTATTATTTTAGACTTGTCCACATTCACTCGGTTCTCTTTGTTTTGGTATCATCCCTACAATCTACAAATACTTTAATCACTTGCATTACTAGTTTGTGGACATTTTGTTTTTGAATTAATAATGTGTACATATTTGTACACGTTGATTATTTAGGTGTACATATTTGTACAAGTTGATTATTTAGGTGTACATAGTTGTACACATGTTATTTATTTGGAAGTCTAAGAAATTAGGGAAAGCACTAATGTGTACATAGTTGTACACTCATGTTATTTAGGTGTACATAGTTGTACACTTTTAGAACTATATTTTATGTATACAAACCAAAAATTAGGGAAAACACTAATATGTATAGGTGTTGAATTTTCTTATAGTTGTACACTTTTCTAATAAAGTGCATCGTTTGCACACCTGATGATCATTAATGTACACATAATTATACACCTGTTGACTTATAATGAGTGCATATATCGATTCCTGGATTTGATATTTTGTTTTGTGAACTGATTTTTTTCATTGGGTACTCTACATTTAACATGATTTTTTCATCACATTGGTTGGTATTGGTGTTTATCGTCTTGTTTTGTTTGAAATGTTACCTCCAAAAGCTTGCATTCATATCCAAGAAGGTGGTTAAGGGAGGAAAAAGTGATGCAAATAAAAATAGTTGTTGATGCAAGGAATGATTGTGCAGAAGTTTCTCTTACCAGGTGAACGAGATGGAACGATTTAGATGTGGCACATGTGTTTGTTATGTCCTCATCTAAATGGGTTCCCACTATCAATTCATAGAGTAGTAACTAAGGTGTACATAATTGTACACATGTTGATTCTTAATGTGTACATAATTGTACACCTATTGTGTTTGTTTCTCTCTGTTTATATGTGCTTGTTCTGTTTTACATGTACTTAGTTTTTGTTCGATTGTAGTTTGTATTGTTGATAACTTGTGATTGTATTCTCTTTGTTTCAGGATCCTTTTGTCAATGGAGAGAAAGTCCCAGCCGTTAATTTGAATTTGGCGATAAAGTTTTACCACCTCGAGCTGGAGTTCCAGAGAACTTAGCTCATGTCAGAAACTCCATGAAGGTTTGCAAAAAGCTTGTTACACATACTTAATGCGCATCGTTAGTTTTGTTTGCATAAAACTACTTGAAGAATTGCTAAAAGCTTGTTGTTCTTAAATGCACATACCATATGCCCATCATCCGTTTTGTTTGTACATCGAAGAATTGTCTTTTATCACTTATTTGTCTAGATATTCCGATTCAACCAATTAAATTCTCCAGTTTGGTGGTTTCATTTTCGTTTTCATTTACACATGTTGATTATTAAAGTGTACATAGTTGTACACATGTTATTCATTTTAAAGTCTAAGAAATTAGGGAAAGCACTAATGTGTACATAGTTGTACACATATATTATGTTATTTAGGTGTGCATAGTAGTCCAAATGTTGATTATTTAGGTGTAAATAGTTGTACACTTGTAGGACTATATTTATGTATACAAACCAAAAATTAGGGAAAACACTAATTGTAAAGGTGTTGGATTTTCTATAGATGTGTACAAAGTTGTACACTATTGTGTTATCTCAGTAATATGTGCATTTTTGTGGTATAAATGTTGGATTTTATACCACAAAACATCAAAAGTTAATGCATCTCTTTCTTATACCATCAAAAGTTGTCCTCTCATTAGAAATTTAGATCCTTGTAACATCTCTTAGGCAAAGATAATGTACATTCTAGGATATTTGTTGACTTCAGTTTGTTGTTTTATTAGATTCTTTGTCGTAAAAACTTTATGAAACAATATGTTGATCTGTCGTTTGACCACTTTTTCCTCTTCGTCATTGTATGTATAGATGCACAGTATAAATACATCATTTCCATGTCTTGCGTATCAACAAGAAGCTTTCATGTGCCGGAGATGATAGGCTTTAAACTGGTATGAGAGGAGCGTTCGGTAAACCCTTTGGAATGGATCACCTAGCTAACTTGTTATCGTATGAGATTCAGCTGCAGTCTACTTTTGCTATGTTGGTGTACAAACCTGGTGCACCTTGTTTTGTCTTTTGATTTTTTGGATTTTTGTAGACATGTACATGTTTGTACGCCAATGTAAACTAAGATTTTTTAAAAATGAGAATTATATAGTCATATGGGTACTCTTTTTGTAGCTCTCGGAAAGAGCTTTCCGAATATATAAAGTTTGTGAATTTTGGACAAACGATTTGAAAGATAAATTGTTTTTAATTATTTTTTATATTATTTAAAATTGCTGACATCATTGTGAGTCACTTTGGACTAAACTGTAAATATTTGGACTAAATTGTAAATCAGGAAGGTTATTTGTGTACTTTCAATGAAAATGGACTAATTTGTACCTAGTTGAATGGGTCAGGACTAACTAGTATATTTTGATGGGGTTTTGGACTAAACCGTTTTTTTCCCATTTCGGTTTGGGCTTTGGGACTACCCCATACCTCTCCGATTCCGGCAATGACCCGGTTGACAATTTCCAGCTACAGCAAAACTTCTTTAAAATAATAGCTTTTGGACCGAAAAAATTATTAATTTAGAGCGATTATTATTTTAACGAGAAGAAATTTAACCCGTGCAAGCCTAGTTGGGACTAAATAATTTTATTATTTTAGAGAGATTATTATTTTAACGAGTATTATTTTAAGAAGGTTTTACTGTGGTGTTTTTTTTTGCCTGAATCAACGAACTCGTCTAAACCGAGTCAAACTTATTACGTCCTACTCAAGATTTATTAACTAATAGAATTATAAATATTTTTGTGGAGATGATGGGGTCGGTCCATGGATTTTGCTTCCTTTTGCCGAGTCAAGCAAAATTTGAGCCAAGCAAGTCGGGTACAAAATGATGCCGGACTAGTTAGACGTATGAGACAAGTCAGATCTTAAATTAAATATCAAAAAAAAATGAGAAAACAAATGATGTGACATCTGATTCGAGCCGTGTTAGTCGGACTTGGTGTCTCACAAGGCTAAAATTAGATGCAAGATCGTTTATTTTTCCATATTCCGTATGCTTGAATCGAGGATTGATTCGGCTCACACATGTGACTTTAAGGTATAAATTCTTTGAGTTGCTATTAGGAAAGTCAGTTTTGAATAAGAAAAAGAAAAGAATCCATAAGCATGTGTGCTCATTTCACTGCTATATTATATGGGATACCAAGGGGGTTACCGATCCATGAAAAACTAATAATCTTTACCACAGATCTAGCTATGGATTGGTTTGCCGCTAATAGTGGTGTCCCTGATGGCGTGTTTGGATGGCGGGAAATGATTTTTATTCCCAGGAATCATATTCCCTAAAGAGAGAATCATAAACCCGTCACCTTTATAGGTTTTGTATTCCTTATTTTTGGGAATCCTATTCCTAACCACCCTTTATTCCTTCTTACTAAATAGAATGTAATTATATTACCAGGAAACTGATTTCATTCCCTCAACCAAACACGCCATGATAGCAATCGTTCATGATTTGTTTGAATTTTATGCACTTGGAACTTTGAAGTGTGAAAGAAATTATTTGCATCAACATAAGACAATTGAACGTTATAAAATAAAGAAGAAAAAAGCCATAGAATGAAAGGTTATTGAGAGAGAGAGAAAACACAATGCGATAGACTACACATGCTCTTCAATGCAGCAACTACTAATGTAAACTTGTAGTCTTAGATGGACACAAACTACATAGGCTTCTGAAAAGACTAGAGGGTACCCAAATACACCACATTCTTTAAATTATCTACCTATAAGTACTTCCTTTTACCGAAAGTGATTGTCTATGAACAAAGTCGAGACAATACGACAAATCGGTATTCACAGTTTGTGTGATCGTCTGTGGATACAAGATCGAGACAATACAACAATCAAATTGTGATTAATTGATAATAGGTTCGGACTTAACCAAACTCCATAGGATCACTATCAAGTAATACTGAAGTTAATGTTTGTGTATTTTACTTTTAATTATAATAAACAATTATAATTGCTTGAAATAGAAAAGTAAAAGACACGGTAAGATTTTGTTAACGAGGAAACCGCAAATGCGAGAAAAATTAGGGACCAAGTCCCGGAATTGAATACTCTCGAGAATTAAGCCGATATACAAAATCTAAAACAAAACTTCGTATAGTTGAGACCAAGCAACTAAACCTTGTTTCTTTAGCAACACAACCTTCATTCTCATTGCCTGCTATATGCCAGCAAATCTGGTTCCTCTATTAATTCTTCTCCTCCTACATAAATTCCAAATGAAAGTGAAAATAAGCTTTCAAAATAGCACTCATCTATGTACAAGTATGTCAACGTAGAAATGCCTGGTTTTGTAAGCATGTCATAATCAGGGTAATATAAATATGGACCAGCATCACCACCCCCAAATAGAATCTCACCACCCTTAAAAAACCACATAAGGCTCATGCGGTTTTTTACCATTGTTTTATCATTCATAATATAACGTCTAGTCCAAGATTCTCGAACTCCATAACGTTGCATCACCCATACTTCAACACAACAAGCAACATTATTCAGAACGAGTAAACAAAGGCACCCTTCCAGCACCCCTAAATTGCGAAAAACTTGGCCATTCTTCCGATGCACTTTTGGTAGTTCAAGTTCTTTGAATATCTCGCTCCTGATATCTAGAGAGACTAGAACGACATCACAAGAGTCTTGATTTTGGGCTAACCAATGATGATCTCTATTAACAACCACACCAGATTGTTTACTAATATCAAACTCATATGGCACATTTTCAATGGGTTTCCATGAATTTGATCCTAGCGAACAGACTTCGAATAATGAACCATAAAAACCAGTTAGCAGCTTGTAATCATTACTCTTGTTATCATAACCAAATGCAACCATATCGAGACAATATACATTTGATGTTGGATACATATTCGGTTTTCGTAATAGCTTGTATTCTCTTGTGACTGGATTCCAAAGACAAAAGAAATGGTAACCCCAGAGAACCATAGGAAAACAAGACCATCACAAGTAATCCATAAGTTCAACTGACTAAAGAAGCGAATGGGTAATCAACTTTCTTGCATATTGAAAGAAAATCTATCTTTGGACAATAATAACTCTAATGAATCATGACGTATGGAGTAGAATAAGGGACCCCTCTTACTGCCGCTATTGCCAAACCCATTAAGCATAAGATTAGGTTTGTTTCTTTAGTTAGCATAATTAAGCTGCATCTTAACAAAATCCAGGTTTTTTATTAGAGACAACCATGTCTTGCAAACACACCTACAAGCTAACAGAGATTTCACTTGTACCTTTAAAAGAATTTGGAAGTAAATTTCTTTTGGAATATTATTGCTCGACATTGTTTTCTCCAATTCGGACAAACTTTAGATTAAACGTGAGTATCGGTTTACTTTTATTTCCGTGCATAACTACATTCATCGAGCCCTTAAATAGGGTAAGACTCATCAAACCCTAAAACTTGGACTCACACCGAACAAAACTCTCCCAAAATAAAATTTCTGATTTTGCTAACCAACTCTCAATGGGGTGTCAAGTTTCTAATCTATTGCATAAAGTATCACAACGAGCCTACTATGATTGTTTGGTTTGTGACATGTACGATTATTTGTTTTATATTTATCTCGATTCGACTTGGCTTATATACCTGGCTCGAATGTATTGTTAGAAGAATAGTGATATGGCCCATGTGCCAAATCATCATAGGAAACAGTTACTTCTAACAGACATGTCTCTGCACCTAAGGTTGTGTCTTTTCCCATATGTGTCTTTTGGAATTGGTTCTCATGTCTCTGTTGTGACTCTTGATGGAAGAGTTATTTAAGGAGATTAAGAACAGGTCCCTACACTCACTAAAAACAATCTCAAAAGATTCTCAGTAACCATCAAACGAGAGATATAAGGATTAGTAAGAGTGTAGATATACTTTGTTATAATTATCCTTACTTCATTGTGTCCTACTGTTCATGGAATCGTGATACTTGCATTCTTCATTGGGGTTTCTTTATTGGTTCTTTCATTCATCACGATCAAATCAACAATGATCGGAGGTATGTGATCCATCTTTCTTCCGCATAAAGAATTTATAACATGTATTTGTTTATTTGAGTCACGTATAATTTTATATCCGACTCGCTACACATATAACCGACTTGTTTCGAAAGCTCTCTATAACTCCGATTTACTTAATAATTTTTGAGTCTTATATGATAAAAATCAAATTTAGATATGATGAGTTAGATTCAAATGGCGTCAAATTTCATACGAGTCAATTGAGTTGGGAAAAAAAAAACATAATGTATTTGATAAGATTTAGATATAATGAGTTAGATTCAAATGGCGTCAAATTTGAGTTAGGGATACAACCTGTTAATTTGTTTTGATGCTAATCAAACACATTGTCATGCGTACAATTTGTTTAAACTTATTCTTGTGTACAATTGAAATGTGGAAGAAATGTCATATGCACAATTTGCATAAACATACTTTGTTGGAAGTTAAACCAAGATATGGATTTGGTTGTGGATCAACAAGTGTTGTTGATACGGTCGGAATGGATCAACTCACACTGCAGTTAACGCGGTCCAAGTTGGATCAACTGGAACAATTGACACAAGGTGCGATATTTGGAAGTTCGGGTTAACTAGAAGAGCAAGTTGTGCCGGTTCTAGAGAGTTCTAGAAGAGTTCTATTTATAGTTTGTGTTATGTTAGGAATGTGTGCTTTATTTAGAGTTAGCTTGTATTAGGAAAGTACTTTGAGTGATTGTCAAGTTTGTGAGACTATAAGTAGGCTGTTAAGCCATGAGAGAATGTACACCAAACTGATTATCAATGTAGTCTTTTGATTGCTTCCGCGTGTGCTCTCCTCTCTCTTGCTCGATCCTACATGTGGTATCAGAGCGAGGTGAGAGGAAGGGAGAGGAGAAGGAGTAAGAGTTAGAGATGTTTTGTTTTTCGGTGGTTGAGAATTGTTCAAAGAGATGTTGCACAAAGTTCTGACGAGTTAGAAGAAGAAGAAGAAAGAATTGTTTTGAAGACCTGTCAAAAAGCAGTGTTCTTGTATGTCTTCACTAGGTTCAAGAATTTAAAAAAAAACTAGGTCAAAGGAAGGTTATCGTCCATGATTTGGTATGTTGGTTTGTTTACAAAAAGTTGAAGAAGATTTGGTTCGAGCCATTAGACGGTGGTTGATGTGAGGCGAGAAAAGAAGGTTTAAAAAGTTGGGAGTGTTGCTGCTCAAGGTTTCGTGAGTTTATGGTGTTGGTGGCTTGTCCGGGGTGATTAGCAGACAAGTGAAGGACTCCGCTGTCATTGTTGCTACTAATGAAGAAGGCATATTGGGAAAGTTGCTGCTGCTGTCATATACAAGAGGTTCGAAGAGAAGAAAAGACAGACGAATCGTTCTTCAAGGAGATTCTTTGCGGTAATATATATTTGAGGACTGTGTACGAGAGCAAGAAAGTAAGTAGACTTCGAGGAAGAATTGCTGCCATTAATGGTGGTTGAAGTGACAATAAGCAAGGGTTGACTCGTGATTGATTAGAGCTCGGTGTAGGGATTCAAGCGTTGAAACGTGATAAAAAGAGAAGATGATGTGGCTGCCGAGTTAATGGTGCGATGTTTTTAGAGATTTAGGGTTTCAAAACAACCTAAAATAATGAAGATATGCTGGTGGTGATCGTGATGTTGACTAAGAAAGATCTCGAGGCTGTAATGAAAACTTAATGGAAGAGAAGCTGCTGTTGGAGTTGTGCTAACGTTGGTGGACGAGTTTAGTAGTGATGAAGCTCGACGGAGACGAGAGAGCATAGAATTCGTAGAGTGTTCGATTTCAAAGTTGGCAAGGAACTGCGATGGCTAGAACCCGTAGGCAAGATGGTCACAATGTCCAAAAAAAAAAAAAAAAAAAAAAAAAGTGTTATTGAAGGTTTGTTACAGTATGTGATGTGTTACAAAGAACAATCATAGTAAGCAGTTGTTACAGAAGAGTCGTAACAGTTACGGCAGTGTGACAGAATATGTCACAGTTATCAACAGAAAAGTGTTACAGAATAAGTTGTTACAAAAGTGTAACAGAAGAAAGTGTGACAGTTTTCTGGCAGAGACGTTGCAGAAAACAGTTTTTTGTGTATGTTGATGATTGTTGAGGTAGAAAGCAAGGGTTGCTGTGGCAGAGCATTGGTTGATTTTTGAAAGGTGAGAAAGCTTTGGGTGAGTGGTTGATTTGAAGGGTTAAGTCATGGATTCGAAAAAGACGAAAGGATCAAAGTTGGTATTGTAGTCAGAGGATGGTACAGTTTGATAGAGGATCAAAGCTGGTATTGCAGCAGGGCTAGTACAGTTTGATTGAGGTGATCGAATTCAGAAGCTTAGAATGACAAAGAAAGTTGGGTGGTGATGTTTGAGCTTAAGGGAGGATGGTAGGAGTTTAAGCTCAAACATGTTGGAAGGTTGAAGAGTTTGTGGGAGAAACTTGGAAGTCTTACAAAGTGTGGCAGACTTTGTGTTAGTTATTGCTTGTGGCAGAAGCGTAACAAGGGAAAGATTGTGAGAGAATCTTGAAGAACAAAGAAGTGTGAAGGTTTCGTAACAATAACGTAACTGGAACAAACAAAGAAAAGAAGAGAAGAAGAAACAACGGTGAGGTTGTGAAGTAAGAGAAGTAATCACCAAGGGTGATGTGTGAGAAAACAACAAAAGGAGGTTAATACCTATGAGTTGTTAAGTTTGAGACGTCACAAGGTTGTGAGCGTGAAACAAGATTGTAGGCGAGTAAAATGCAAGTTGAAGTGAAGCAATCCCGTGGGGATTTGGTTAGAGTTGTGAGAAGCAATCCCAGTGTGGGGATTTGGCTAGAAAAGCGAAGAAATTCCAGTGTGGAATTTGAGAAGTGAAGACAACAATAGTGGGTTAAAATCCCATGAGTTGTAAACTGAAATGATACCTGTAAATATCGAAAAATGAGGTGAGCTGGATCATTACAGTAGTGATAAAGATTAAACAAGTGTAGAGTTTGAGCTACAATGCTCGGTTAAGAAATTATGAAGATGAGCTACAATGCTCGGTGTTGAGTTAAAGAATTTGGTTTGGTTAGCAAGTTGAATAGAGCACAACGAGGTGTTTCTAGCTTGTTAAGAATGATGTTCCGCTGCGATAAAGATGAAGAAGAAGAGAAGTTTGCGATGGTATGAAGATTCTTTGTTAAGCAAAATTTGAAGATTACTTCGTTTTAGTTGGTTTGCTATATGTGTTTCGTTTTTAGTTAGTTTGTTGTTTGTGCTTTGTTTTTATTTGAGTTTGAGTTTGATTGACGGAATTCGGTGAGATCATGAAGTTGGGACAAGCTATAATCGAGTATCAAGGAGTAAGGGTTTGTTTGGTGGTTTCTTTGAAGAAGAATGAGAAAAGACAAGAACGTGTTAACGTTTATCAATGGAAGAAGAGGATTGGAAAATGAAAAAGACAAGGACGTGCAAACGTCGATCAATGGAAGAAGATAAGGAGTAGAAGAGTGTTACGGAATTCTCGTTGAATGATATCTTGGTTTAAGGGAGGATGTTGGAAGTTAAACCAAGATATGGATTTGGTTCGTGGATCAACAAGTGTTGTTGATACAGTCGGAATGGATCAACTCTCGCAGTTAACGAGTCAAGTTGGATCAAGCTGGAACAGTTGACACAAGGTGCTATATTTGGAAGTTCGGGTTAACTAGAAGAGCAAGTTGTGCGGTTCTAGAGTTCTAGAAGAGTTCTATTTAGTAGAGTTTGTGTTATGTTAGGAATGTGTGCTTTATTTAGAGTTAGCTTGTATTAGGAAAGTACTTTGAGTGATTGTCAAGTTTGTGAGACTATAAGTAGGCTGTTAAGCCATGAGAGAATGTACACCAAACTGATTATCAATGTAGTCTTTTGATTGCTTCCGCATGTGCTCTCCTCTCTCTTGCTCGATCCTACACATACTACAATAACAAAAAAAAAATTGTTCAAAATAAAAGCTCAAACGATGCAGCCACTGCTAATGGGAACTTCTTGCTGTTTTAAGGTTGTCACAAACTCCCAGCTCCAATACTAAAATCCAAAACCATTTTTTTACATTATTAAGGGGAAAAAAAAATACAAAACAAATAGAATTCTTATTCCAGGAATAAGAATATCCTCTATGTACACCCCATCAATTTCTTGTAGTTCCCATTCTAGACTTAGTTTTAAACGTCTCTCTTCATCAAACCAATTTTTAATATGTTTCAAAACCAAGCTATAAGTATATACAAATCTACAAAAGAAATCAGCAAGTATAGAAAACCAAAATACACACATTTTCTTCAAAAAAGAAAAAAATGTCTTCTCCAAATCTTGCTGTGTTAACAGCACTTGATACAGCAAGAACACAATGGTACCATGTAACAGCAATAGTAATTGCTGGTATGGGTTTCTTCACTGATGCATATGATCTCTTTTGTATCTCAACCGTTTCGAAACTTCTCGGTCGTTTATACTTCTATGATCCAGAAAGTGGTAAACCAGGAAAAATTCCTGACCCTGTTAACAATTTCGTGATAGGTGTTGCTCTAGTTGGAACGCTAAGTGGTCAACTTTTTTTTGGTTTTCTTGGTGATAAACTTGGTCGAAAAAAAGTTTATGGGGTAACTCTTGTACTAATGGTTATTTGTGCAATTGGTTCCGGACTTTCATTTGGGGCTAGTGCAAAATCTGTCATTGGAACTCTTTGTTTCTTTAGATTCTGGTTAGGTTTCGGTATTGGTGGAGATTATCCTCTATCTGCTACTATCATGTCCGAATATGCTAATAAGAGAACCCGTGGTGCATTTATCGCTGCGGTATTTGCCATGCAAGGTGTAGGTATAATTGCGGCTGGACTAGTCTCGATGAGTTTATCTGCATTATTTCTGCATATGTACCCAGCCCCAGCTTTTTCTGACGATCATGTTCTCTCGACTCAACCTCAAGCAGATTTGATGTGGAGAATTGTTCTTATGTTAGGTGCTTTACCTGCAATATTAACTTACTATTGGAGAATGAAAATGCCTGAAACTGGTCGTTACACTGCGATAATCCAAGGAAATGCTAAACAGGCAGCAGCTGATATGGGACGAGTTCTGGATATCGAAATTAAAGCAGATGATGAGAAGTTAGAGCAGTTTAAATCAGTTAACAATTATTCCTTATTGTCCATGGAGTTTGTTAGTCGTCATGGTTTACATCTTTTGGGTACAACAACAACTTGGTTTCTATTAGATATCGCCTTTTACAGCCAAAACTTAACCCAAAAAGATATATTCCCTGCCATCGGTTTAACAAAAGAAGCTGTCAATATTAATGCCCTACAAGAAGTTTTTGATATCTCAAAAGCCATGTTCATCATTGCCATGTTCGGAACCTTTCCAGGATACTGGTTCACAGTTTTCTTCATCGAGAAAATCGGTAGATTCATCATCCAACTTGTTGGCTTCTTCATGATGTCAGTATTTATGCTCATTATAGGGATCAAATATGACTATTTGAAGAAGGACAACCATCAACTGTTTGCAGCTCTTTACGGATTGACATTCTTTTTTGCAAACTTTGGTCCAAACAGTATTACATTTGTTTTACCAGCTGAACTTTTCCCAACTAGAGTTCGCTCAACATGTCATGCTCTGAGTGCAGCATCAGGGAAAGCCGGAGCTTTGGTTGGAGCCTTTGGTATTCAAAGTTACACTTTGGGTGGAGATACTAACAAGATAAAGAAGGCTATGATGATTTTAGCATTCACAAATATGCTTGGGTTCTTTTTTACATTCTTAGTACCCGAAACGAAAGGACGATCACTCGAAGAGATATCAGGAGAAGGTGGCGGCAGAGATAGTAGTGAGGATTACAGCACTGTCACTGAAATGGAGGAGAATAAGAATGCGAACCGGATGGGATTGTAATACCAAATAGAGTGATATTGGTGTGAAGAGTGTCTACAAATATTTTTATCTAGATTGTATTGTAATAAGAAGTGCTGGATTAATCTTACATATATGTATATGAATGTGTGAAAAAGAATAAGAACCATTTTCATTGTGGTTGGTAGTGTTGGATCCTCTGAACTATACCACTATGTTAAGATTGGCCATTATATTTCCTGATTTTTCATGTATGCTGCCAAAATATGAAGTCCTGGTTGTCAACTTGTCATAAGATATAACTGTTTAGACATGTTATTTTCTAATTGTGACACTATTTTGTTACTATTTAGAAAAAAAAAAAAAAAAAAAAACTTATTATACTAATTACATTCATTAACTTATATTATAGATCAAATTCTGAAACTAGTTGAACTAAAAAAGGATTCACCATACTACTACATTAATTGAACATCTGATGTGGGTTCAACTAGGAAACCTTGCCAAGGGAGATGTTATAATGTCACAAAGGGGGCAAATTAACACTATCTTCCATGTTAATTCCTGCAGGCGCCATTGGGGACTCGAACCCAGGACCTCCTGGAGCGCATTAAACTTTGGGGAAGGGGATGACCGGTGAGCGCATTATTATTGGCTATTCTAATCCCAAGAGGTTCAAAATCTGAAGTACTGAACTATAAAAATGGATTCACCTACAGAAGTTTTAAAAAATCTTGTGGGTTACAAAAACGGTATGAATCAGATGTTTATAATTCACCCGTCAAAGTATAAATGCTGATATCTTGGACAAAGTTTAACTTCAAAACCCTTGATGCAGAGGCTTTCTAAAGTTCATTAACCCTTCTTCGCCAACTACAAAACAGCATCCTAGCAACAAAGACTAGCAGATGAAGGTTCCAAGCAAATATAAAAACAGTCCTCCAATAATGATACTGAAATTATCTTCTGCAGAATGTATTCACTGCCTATATGTTTTGATCGAACTGGCAACTGCATGGTTGTCTTTAACTAAAGAAACTTCCTCATTTCCTGAAAGAGAGAAAAGAAAATTTACAAAAAGCCAACTGAAATTCAAAAAAACTATATATAAATGAAAGAGCAGAAAAACTAGTCAAAATTGCAGTCCACCGAACAACAGTTTTACATGAGGACAATATGAACATAAATACACTCACAAATGGATTTTATCCAAACATGATCTACTAAAAGCAGTGGAGCAAGAGAAAATTTCCAGCGCCATCCGAAACTTAACTAGCCATTTACAGATGCTTTCAAATTAGCCCAAAAGAAGGTCTCCAAGCAAAAGGGTCATTGACAACAACTCATTTGTCACAGCACTACGGCTGGGCCAAAAATTCAAACTCACCCTCAGCAAAAATGGAGGTGATGATGGAAGGTACCTTTTACTTTCACTGCTCTTACCACATGCCAAGGTCCAACCATAAGGTCAGAATATACCAAAAAGAACATAAGCTAAGCACGTTATACATAAGACAAGTTTCTAATCTTCAATAAGAAAAACACGAGGTAGTACAGCATATCATGATTTTCAACTTCTTCTTATTGTGACTGTACTCAAAATTCCGAAAATGAATTCTATGGGTGAATGAAACATGTCTATGCAGCTCAATTACTAAACTACTACAGTTCTATATAAATTAGTGTCTCCAATTCTATCCATATAAGCCCAAACAACTTCGAATTTAATCTAACAAAACAGACATTTGTATTCAAGTGAAATTCAACATAAATCAATTACCAATGCCATCATCCTATAAGTTTTGTATTCATCAACAACAAAAAACATAATACAGTAATATAGCGAAAAAAAAAAAAAAACTAACCTCGAATAATCAAAATCCGAAACTAGATAACAGATCTCCTTGGTAACACCTTAGCTTCTTAGAATCAACAATAGACTCAACCAATTTAAGGCATTAATCAAATTTCCTTTCCGCATTAACAGCAACAGGATCAAAATTCCTCATATGTTTAACTTCTTCTCTCGCAGTCTTAATCCTAACAATCAACATATCGATTCACAAGCTCTTCTTCACTCTCAGCAACTAAACCCCTAGTGTACTCACAAATATAGGATTTTATTCAAACATAATCTACTGGAAGTAATGAAGCAAGAGAAAGTTGTCAAAGCCATCCTTAATTTAACTAGCTTGTTACTGGTTTTGTCACTATGATTAAGCACACACAATGCCGCAAATTTTCATTAGTCAACGAAGCAGAACCTATCTATGTGAGAGAGGCATCACCCATGACTTTGTCACAGAACTACTGCTAAGCCCAAAGTTCTAACCCACCCTCAGAGTGGAGATGATGATGGTAGGTACACTATTTACTTTCGCTGTTCTACCACATGCAAAGATCGAATCTTACAGAACTACCAAATATACCAAAAAGGAGAATCAGCTACAGGACATCATATACATTACATGAGTTCTCAATTAAATAAGAAACGCGTTTGGAGTACTACATGTCGTTACACTTCTGATTTTCTTAATGTGACTATATCCAAACACTAACATAGCAACAGGAGGACACTGAGAAAGCTATCACTTACAACATCTCCATGCTGCTCGATTACTAAACCACGATTTCTAAACCTGTAAAGGAGACATCTATATAAGCCCAATAAACTTCAAATTGAATCTAACCAAGCACACATTTGTATTCAAGTGAATTCAACGTAAGTCAATTACCAATGCAATCATCCTACAAGTATTTTGTATTCATCAATCACAGCTTTAAAATACAACAAAAAACATAATACAGTAACATAACACGGAAATAAAAGAAACTAACCTCGAATAATCAAAATCCCAGACTAGATAACAGCTCATCAATAATAGGCTCAACCAACTTAACAGCATTATCCAATTTCCCTTCCTCATTCACAACAACATAATCAAAATTCCTCATATGCTTAACCTCTTCCCTCGCAGTCTTAATCCTAACAATCAACGTATCAATCGTTTCCGTCTTCCTATCAACCAACCGATTCACAAGCTCTTCTTCACTCTCAGCAACTAAACACCTAGTGTACTCATAAATATAGGATTTATTCAAACATGATCTACTAAAACTGAAAGGAATGGAGCAAGAGGAAGTTGTCAATACCGCTCTTAACTTAACTGGCTTGTTACTTTCGGTATGATTAAGCATACACAACCCCACACATTTGCATTAGTCAAGAAAGAAGAACCTATCTATGTGAAAGAGGCATCACCCATGACTTTGTCACAGAACTACTGCTAAGCCCAAAGTTCTAACCCACCCTCAGAGTGGAGGCGATGATGGTAGGTACTGGTACACCATTTAATTTCTCTGTTCTACCACATGCAAAGGTCAAATCTTAAAGAACTACCAAATATATCAAAAAAGAGCATCGGCTACAGGACATCATATACGTTACATGAGTTCTCAAGTTTAATAAGAATCTTGTTTGGAGTACTACATATCATTATACTTGGCATTTCCTTATTGTGACTGTATCCAAACACTAACAAAGGAACAAGAGCTAGGATACTAAGAAAGCTATCACCTACAAGATTTCTATACTGCTTGATTACTAAACAACTACAATTCTATACAAATTACTGTACATGATACTGTATGTCGAATTCTATCCATAAGCCCAATCAACTTCAAATTGAGTCTAACAAAGCACACATACGTATTCAAGTGAAATTCAACATAAGTCAATTACCAATGCGATCATCCAACAAATTTTGTATTCATCAATCATAACTTGAAAATACAACACAAAAACATAATACAGTGACATATCACGGAAACAAAAGAAAACTAACCTCGAATAATGAATCCCAAACTAGATAACAGCTCTCCTCTGTAACACTTTAGCTTTCTCAGCATCAATAATAGACTCAACCAACTTAACAGCATTATCCAATTTCCCTTCCGCATTCACAACAACATAATCAAAATTCCTCATATGTTTAACCTCTTCCCTCGCAGTCTTAATCCTAACAATCAACGTATCAATCGTTTCCGTCTTCCTATCCACCAACCGATTCACGAGTTCTTCTTCACTCTCCGCAACTAAAAACACAAAAGTCGCAGAATCACCCAATATCTTCCTCAATGTAGCAGCACCCTGTATATCAACTCTAAGTATAATATCCTTCCCTTTGGACATAAAATCTCTAATTTGTTGTTTAGGTATACCTTTATAATCACCATACACTAATGCATATTCTAATAACTCATTTGAATCAACTAATTCAAGAAACTTCTCTTTACTTACAAAATGATAATCAACTCCATCAACTTCACCGATTCGCTTATCCCGTGTCGTCGCAGTCAC
Source organism: Papaver armeniacum (assembly GCA_023531295.1). Classification (NCBI taxonomy): domain Eukaryota; kingdom Viridiplantae; phylum Streptophyta; class Magnoliopsida; order Ranunculales; family Papaveraceae; genus Papaver; species Papaver armeniacum. Next base: position 291,861 of record JAJJWW010015114.1, read on the forward strand.
AACGAAATGCAATCCTTGACGGACTTCCCGTAATTTCTTAATCACGGCATCTTTTCCAACACCGGACGGTCCGCTAATCACGATTATGAGCGGACTAGGTTTTGGTGTGAATGGATCGGAACTGAATGGTGAGCCAAGTACCGATTCAATACCTCTCAGTAATTCAGGTTTTGTTGATCCTGTTACTGATGGTAGTATCGTTGATCTCTTTGCTTCATCCAATTTTTCATTGTTGTTGTTTTCAGATGATGAAGACATTGAAATGGAAGAGGGAGAGCGGAATGAAACCTGTGATTTTGATGATGAAGAGATTGCTAAAGGGATGAATGAACGATGGAGATTTGTTGTATGAGGAGAACAAGAAATTGAAGTGAAGATTCTTCTTAATAACATTGATTTTGGTGATGGTGAGGTAATTTGGATGAGATTTAACATTTTTTTGGTTCCGCCATTAAAGATCTCTGTGTGGAGAAAGGAGGGGACGGCGGTGAAATGGTGAACAAGAAAAGGACGGAATTGGAATTGTATAAGAAAAGGCTGGGGAAAGGGGATTTTGTTGGACCTTATCGGGGTTTTGGAATCGGGCCGATGTATTTTGGTGATTCAACCCGCACCGTTAATTTGGATGCGGAATAATAACAGTTCGCCTCTGGCCTAATAGGCCTATTTGAAACCCGGTTTACAAATATAGGCCTCTTTTTTTTAACTTTTCAAATATAGGCATGTTTCCGCTTTTCCATCCATCTTGGTTAAGTCCCATTATTACAGCTTCATTTGTTAGAATGAACTCTTGTAAGGAATAAGTAGTGTTGCTGCTTGTTTATCTGTTAGAATGTTATTGAATAAAGTTATTTTGTTTCAGCTTCATTCAAATAATGAACTATTTTGTTTGTGTGTGTTCATTTTTCAGGTTCAGTATGGCGCTCTCAAGTTGTTATGCAGTTGTGTACTACAAAGGGGATAGTATTCCCTTGGAAGTTTCTTTAGATACGGTGATGTGTGACCTCAAAATACATGTTTGTGATTATTGGAGAAACTTGACTCCTCGGAGCATAAGATTTAGGGATGGCGAAGGTTGTGATAAAGCTGTCATCAACTGTGATTATTCTCTTCAAGGACTAATTGTTGTTACTTGTTCAAAGGAATTTCCAAGTTTTAATTTGTTTGTTGAGGAGGCTTCTAATGGTGGTGTTTCTACCTCTTCATCTGGTATTTCCACGCAGTCGCTCAGTGACGATGAATCATGTAGTGGGTTCACTGAGACTTCAAAGATTAAATACCTGACGGAAGGTCATGAGGAAATAAAACCTCTTTAATCTGCAGGTTGGGAGGATATTTTTAAAGGTGTTGGTCAAGTTTTCCATGGTGGTGTTGATGAGGTTCGCTTAGCTAGCTGTCAGCAAATATTGCAGCAAGTCTGGTTATACAGTTGCAAATGTTAAGAATGATAGACTTAGGTACACAGCCAAGTGTGGTAGGGATGCATATTGTCCTTGGTATCTGCATTGTATTCCAATTAATACCAATAAAAGTGTCTTTGCTATCGAGGAATTCAATGGGGAGCATAAGTGTGGTGGTGCTTATAAGCTGAAGGATCCACCTGTGAAGAAGAAATTGATATAACATCTATTCAAGGATCAAATACAGTCTAACCCGTCGATAAAGCCTAATGATATGGTTGCTCAGGTGAAGAGTTGTTACGGTATTAACATAAAATACGACCATACTTATAAAGGGAAGGAAGCATCTAAGGAAGAGATATATGGCGATGATGTAAAAAGTTATACAGATTTTGTTTGGTATGTTGAAGCAATAAAGGCTACCAATCCTGGCAGCTATATCAAGTTTGAATATGATAAAGAGAGTCAACGTTTTCAGAGGCTTTTCATATGTTTTGCTACCTGTATGGAAGGATACCGGTTCATTCGTCCTATGCTTTACTGTGATGCAACATTTCTCACTAGGAGATTCAAGGGAACATTGATGGATGCCACTGGTGTGAATGGGAACCAAGGTACTTTTCTGGATAACTAACTGTTTTCTTTTTGATTAGTTTCTACTTTGATTAGTTCTCTACAGACAGTCCATTATACAGAATGGACTTCATTTTTGGAATGAAGCCTAGGAAAGTTATAGATATTGATTCTACAGTTCATATTATAGGATGGACTTCATTTTTGGAATGAAGCCTAGAAAAGTTATAGATATTGGTTCTACAGTTCATGTTATAGAATGGACTTCACTTTTGGAATGAAGTCTAGAAAAATTATACATATAGATTCTATAATTCATTATGTAAAATAAAGTACTCATGTTGCTTTGATTATCTGTTAGTTTGTTATTTTGTTAAGAAGAAGGTCTTTCATTTTAAGAATGAACCCTTCATTTTTTTTTCAAAAGTTTTTGTATGCATTGATTTTCTTAATGAACTGACACTTTTTAGTTCTATTGTTTTCTTTCATTTCTATAGGTTTCTTCCCTTTTGTGTTTGCTTTAGTTCCTTCTGAAGACATTGAAGGTTGGGAGTGGTTCATGGAAAACTTGCAGCATTGTGTCGACCCTCGTCCTATCACTTTTATCACTAATCGTCATGAAGGGCTGAAGCAAAGTATTCCCAGGTATTTTTCCAACTCTTATCATAGTTACTGTTTTTATCATCTGAAGAATAACTTTCCTATCAAAAAAGGACATGAGAAGTATAAACAAGTTCAGGATTTGTTCCATAAAGCTGCATACTGCTACAGCGTTGCCAAATATGAGTCTGCTTTGAATGAGATGTGCACCATAGGATGTGAGTGGGTTGCTAAGTACATCATAAATATCGATCCCAAGCACTGGGAAAATGCTTTCTTCGTAGGATGTAGGTATGGCACACACTCATCAAGTATTGCAGAGTCTTTCAATAACTGGATTCATCGTGAAAGAGATCTTCCTCCAGCTGCTCTTGTTGATGAGCTCAGGATAAAGATTATGAGGATGAGTTCAGAAAGGCGTGAGCTTGGTAGAACTTATCAAGATAGTTTGACTCCCATCTACAAAGCTTTACTCAAGTCACATGTTGATATAGGTCGTCCATGGAATGTTACCGAGTCAGGTAATGGTATATATGAGGTTCACTCTCCCAGCTCTCATGTTGTTGATCTGATGCAGATGACGTGCACTTGCCAGAGATGAAAAGTGTTTGGTTTCCCATGTGCTCACGCAACTGCTGCTATTACTATGAATGGTACTGATATGTTGAGGTTTATTCAGCCTTACTTTGGTTCAAACCACTTCCGCAATTCATATGCTCCTGCGATTCGACCCATTCCCAACTATGACAGGCCAGAAGCGTATGAACCTTAAGAGAGAGTCCTTTCTGGTATTCCAAGGCCACCTTCGTGAAGACCACCAAAGAAGCGTATTCGCAGTGCTTATGATAAGGAGAGGAGGCCTATGAAATGCTCAAATTGTAAGAAGATTGGGAACCACAACAAAGCTACCTGTCGTGTATTAATGCTGCAGTAGTATGCATGCTTGAACTTTTATTAGTTTTCTGGTCTTAGTTTCATATGAATTGGTGTGTTTTAGTTTGTTCTGTTCTGTGATATGCACTTATTTTTGTTAACTTCACTTTCTGGAATGAACTCCTTTTTTTTATTATTGTAGAACTGCTATTTTTGAAATGTTGTTTCCTTTTTTTTTTTAGATATGTACTTCACTTGTTAAGAATGGACCACTATAATATATATCAGTTCATTTTTCTAGACTTCTTTTCTGGAATTCTAGACTTCATTCCTGGAATGAAGTCCATTCTATGGATGAACTGTAGAAAATTTCTAGACTTCATTCCAAAAATGAAGTCCATTCTATGGCATGGACTGTAGAAGTTTTCTAGACTTCATTCCAAAAATGAAGTCCATTCTATGGCATGGACTGTAGAAGTTTTCTAGACTTCATTCCAAAAATGAAGTCCATTCTATGGCATGGACTGTAGAAGTTTTTATGGACTTCATTCCAAAAATGAATTCCAGCAAAACATCAAAGAATGAACATTCATGCTACAAAATTCATAATAAAATAAGACCGTAAGACAAAAGATAAGACAGAAGATTGATATTATCCACTACCCAAAATATTATAGATGAAGATATAAAACATAAAAGTTTCATAGACTTCATTCCTGGAATGAAGTCCATTCTATGGTATGAACTGTAGAAGTTTTCTAGACTTCATTTTTGGAATGAAGTCCATTCTATGGTATGAACTGTAGAAGTTTTTCTTGTTTTATTCCAAAAATGAATTTCATTTATATGGTATGGACTGTAGAAGTTTTTCTCGACTTCATTCCAAAAATGAAGTCCAGCTAAACATCAAAGAAGGAACATTCATGCCACAAAATTCATAAGAAAATAAGACAGTAAGACAAAAGATAAGACAAAACATTTGATAGATGAAAATATAAAACATATTAGAGTATCAATTACATTAGAAGCTAAATCTACTGTCCAAAATACCATAGTTAAAAGAGTAATCAGATCAGATTATATATGACATCAGAGAAGCTAAGGTTTAATCATTTCAGTCTTTGCAACCATCTTTAATCAGTTTATTGTTAAGATATTCTTCATTAGTTGTTTCACTCCAACTTAATCCATATTTCTCATCATTTAGAAGCTTGCACGCCATTCTGTATCTCCATCGCTGCATCTTTTTATCATTTTATCTCTTGGGATAAAATGTTGAGATTTCAGGAGCAATGGCTTGCAACTTCGCTTTATCCAGTAACATGTATTGAGAAGGCAATCTGGATGTGTTCCCTGATCAGGTACCTGCATTTGCTCAATGTTTAATTGGGTTCCTCTTTCTTGATCATGTTTCACTAGCCATTTATCAATGTGTGGTTTGCAGTAGGTGGCCATTCTTCTTGCATTCTTTGAACATCTTTCTCCTATTTATCCTTTTTTGAGTGAGTTGTAATGCTCCCACTGATAGTTTCCGATGTCGTAAACAAACAGGTGCAAGTGTAAACCCATAGGCACTTCTGATTTGCCTTCACCAGGAAGGTTCACTGGAATGATTATCTTTTGAGTCTTGCTATGCATATATGCTATGAAGTCAACAATCTCACATGTCCTATCATCGACTTTCTTCTCATCGAAATATGTCTGCAAAGATATATATAAATTTTCAAATTCATAATTGGACTTCATTTTTGGAATGAAGTCTAGAAAATTTATAGATATTGATTCTGATTCATGTTCTGAGAATGGACTTCATTTTGAAGATGAAGTCTAGAAAAGTTTTTGTCAGACTAGTTCATATTGTGTAATGAACTGAAAGTTTAAAATCTTTCTAAATGAATCAATTGTTTTCTTTAGGTCACTATGTATCATCAATAGTTATAATGAATATTTGCCACTAAATTTCTAGAAGTAAGGACTTACAAATGCAGTAGGTGCCATCATCTCAAAGTGTATGTATTTCGGTGGATCTTGGATGTCTTCGCTATCCTTTCTTGCTCTCTCACTTTGTGTTGCCATCTTCCTCTTGTAGCAGTAGTAGAAAAAAATTAGGACATCAAGGTCTTTAGTGAACATTAGATCATTAATGTGTTCTCCTTGGATACCGAACTGAGCCTTGTTAGTTGCATCATCTATAACCCAAGTTGTTTGACTGCAGGAGGATAAACAAAAACCTCAACAAGTTCATTTATAATATCAACATATAAACAAAAACGTCAGCATAAATGAATATAAGTTCATTTTATGTGTTTTCTTACCTTTGTATATCGTATTTGTAGAAGGTACCCAACAACCTCTTTTGATGTATGTCCAATTTGGAGAAGTATGGAGACTTTTTCAGGTCCCCCATATCTGGAACAATGGGCATGTACGCTCTCAGCTGCTTTTCTTGCTCTCTCTTCTCTGCTAGGGGATTTTGTGGTTCATTTCCTCTTATCTTCTTGTTTGCTGCAGATTTTTGATTTTTTTGTTGATATCAGCAGGTATATTCTTTCTCTTCTTCTTCTCAGCATTCTTCTTCTGGTCAGCAGGTTTAGGAGGACTCTTTGAAACAAATTTCTTTCCTGCTTGATACTTCACTTGTGGTTTCTTCTGCTCAGCAATCTTCTCTTGTGGTTTCTTATGCTCAACTTTCTTCTGCTCAGCAAGCTTCTCAACTTTCTTCTGCTCATTTAGTTGTTCTTTACTTTGCAGTTTCAGTTTCGATGCACTGTAATCCGATCCACTGATGTACTCTTTTCCAAGCACATTTGCTGGTTTTTTGCTCCTTGTAGTCATCCTGGGTTTTTCAACAACTTTAATTGGAGTTTTATCAGTGGAAGAAGAACCAAGACCATGTTAATTAAAATCTGCAACTATCTGTGACACTCTTTCAATGTTGTTTGCTGGCTCAACAACTTCTTCATCAATGTTGTTTGTTGGCTCAACAACTATCTAATCCCAATCGATAAACTAGGATGACTACAGTTGATTTGATTTACTGTAACTTTGATGATGGTATCAGCTTCTTCATCATTCAATTCTCCATTCTTCTCATTCTTTTCATCAATAAGCTGCAAACTCACATGCTCTTCATTGACGAACATACCATCTATGTCTCTTGCTGCTAAACATAATTCAAAGAACATAAATAAAAAACAATTCAGTAATGGCATTGTGCATCAAAAGTCAGAGTTCACCCCTCAGAATGAACCCCTAACATCTATATTGTATCCAGAGTTCATCCATGAGAATGAACTCCAACCTTTCTAGACTTCATTCCAACAATAAAGTATATTCTGTAGACTTCATTCCAAAAATGAATTTCATTCTACAACCTTCATTCCAAAAATAAAGTCTAGAAAAGTCCATTCTGCAGACTTCATTCCAAAAATGAAGTCCATTCTGCATACTTCATTCCAAAAATGAAGTCCAATATAGAATTTTTTTACAAAAGAGAGAAGAATAGTTGGAATATTTACCTAGGTTCAAACATTGATCCATACTTAAAGGAACTCCGGCATTGTCTGTTGGAAATGAAGGTAGCTCTTCTTAAGCCATCGTATCAAGTAGCTTTTCCTGATTATTACTTGTATCAACTTCTGTAGAAGGATTCTCCTTGATTAAGGCAGGAAAGATATGAGTAGGTCTTCTAGCGAGCTTCCATAGCAAAGCATCGATCTTTGCTTGCGTTCCTTCATCCATAGAAGCATCTGGTACTGATTGCATTCCTTCATCCATTACAACATTTTCATTCACATTACCTCCACTAGATTCCATGCCTTCATCCACTTGTTGATTCAGTATATTGTTTATTTCATCACTCAACTAAGAACTCTTATACTCATTAGGTAAAACAGTACGCATGTATTCACAAGCTTGTTCTGCCATGAATTTCTCCACATTCCCACCTTTATCTAGAAATGCATCAACCTCAGGTTGCTTAGAAGACAAGTGTTCTACAAGCTATTCCATCTTCCTATCAAAAAGTGTCTTTGAAGTTGTTGCTTCTGCAAGTGAGTGCTCAAGTTCTTGTTGCTTTAACAAAAGATTCCCCATCTCCTCTGAATGCTTTCTTGTCATCTCTTTAATCTCTTGGTTATGTTTAACTTTCAGGTTCTCCATCTCACCAGCATGTGTAGCTTTCAGACTTTCTATTTGACCGTACATGAGATTGAATTCTTCCTCGAGCAACTCATCTCTTGTCTTGGCTTTTTGTTGTTGCAGTAGCCTGTTTTCTGCATCAGTATATTCTTCCATGAATTTTTCAGATAGTTGCACACACAAAATTCAAATTTTCAGATAATATCAACATTTTTTTAGATTGAATCGACATTAACAGTCAGACTTCATTTTTCTAGACTTCATTCCAGAAATGAAGTACATTCTATGGCATAGACTATATGGTATTTCCTACTTCATTCCAGAAATGAAGTCCATTCTATAGCATCGACTGTAGAAGTTTTTCTAGACTTCATTACAGAAATGAAGTCCATTCTATGGCACGTACTGTATAATGAATTTACGAATGCAATATAACAGTATCATCTTAATCTTAATCTAGTTTTTGAACTCTCCAAAATCATCAACATTCATTTTTATGTGATTGCAAATGGTCTCAATGTTCTACCTTGCAAACCTTGGACAGTAGCCGCCTACTCTATTCTGCACCTTCCACCTGGGTCCTATTTTCCTTGAATGCTTAGCAAACCATGGCTGGAAAAAGAAGCACTACACTGGTCAGTTGTCAATAGTTTTCAAATGAACTGCCAAAATGAATAAATATACAAATGAACTGCTAAAATAATTATGAAATATACAAGTATCTAACAGTTTTCATCTCACCAACAAGTAAAGGTAACATCCTTCAGAAGAACCTCTTTTCAAGCTTTCCATCAAATGCCTGTGTATGAGATGCGGCAAAGACACTCTATCTACTGACTCTAGGCAAGCTATGTACTTAGAGTGTATGGAACCTCCATCACCAGTAGTAACAAACATGGTAGACAAGAGAAAAAGTTCAAACATGGTTACAACATTTTCAATAGGTCCTTTATCCTTAATAAACTCAATTATTTTATCTTTCAGTTATGTATTCTTCACATCATAAGGTTTCCTTTTTTGTGGATCAAATTTGTAGGTTTTCCAAAACCTTCCACAAGTGTAGTTTGTCAGTTTTTTTAAGTCCAAGAAAGTTTCTTCTATTCCACCTCCTGGGATGCATGGTATTCCAAATATTAATGACAACTCTTCAAGTGAGGATCTTAGCACATATCTTTCGTTCCCTACTTTGAAAACGAACACATAATCATTTGAAGCAAGAATGAACTGATGTGTGTCGCATATAATTTGGACAGCAGGTAGTGACTTATTCCATGTAGTAGCAACAATGGTCTCTTCCAGAAACACTTTTGCTACATTACCCAATGGACTCCTATACAAAGCAGTTCTCTGTTCTTCATTCAAAGCCTCTTGACCCTTTATGGCATGGACTGCAGAAGTTTTTCTAGACTTCATTCCTATAATGAAGTCCATTCTATGGCATGGACTGTAGAAGTTTTTCTAGACTTCATTCCAGGAATGAAGCCCATTATATGACATGGACTGTAGAATGTACTTCATTCCAGGAATGAAGTCCATTCTATGGCATAGACTCTAGAAATTTTTCCAGACTTCATCCCAGGAATGAATTCCAGCAAAACATCAAAGAAGGAACATTCATGCTAGAAGGTGAACTCAGTCAAACATCAAATATGCGATCTAGAACTTCATTCAACAAAATGAACTCCGACAAGAACATTCATGCCTAACTTCATTCAACACGACAAATATTCATTTAAAGAATAAAATTCAGAAGAACAATAAACATCGAAAATCAACTTCTAGTACTTAAAATTAGGGTTTTTTGGTACCTTTCGCCGGTTTCTTTCCTTTGGATTTCTTTGAAACTGGTTCTTCTTCAGCTTCATTTACTCATTCAAACTCAACTAATTGGTTGTTTCTTTCTTCAACTTGTTCAACTTCATCGTCAGAAGATGATTCTACTACGTTTTTCCCCTTCAATCTCCTCATTTTAGGGTTTTGATTTCTCTAACTTTTCTAGGGTTTTTGATTTTGGGGTTTTTTGTTCTACTAATTTTGAAGACTGATTTGATTTCGAATGGAAATATTCGATTGATTTTCTAGGGTTTTTGTTCTACTGATTTTTGAAGACTGGTTTGATTTGGGTTTTTTTATGGATCTTGAAGAATACGAAGCAGTTTCTTCAGTTTCTTCTCTGAAAATGGAAAAATGAGAGAGAAAAGGTTTCCCCATGTTCTCGGCTAAACCGGTAGTGGTTAAACCAAACGTAATCTAGAGACAAAGTTGAGCCATGTCATCAAAAATGTTAGCTGTTAGATATATTAGATCCAGTGGTTATTATGTTTTGTTAAATGGTTTTGTCAAAAGTGGTGATGCTAATCGCACCCACAAACCAAAACGGAATAATGTGACAAATCATCAAATATTTGGACCGTCAGATTTTAAACATCCTATGGTCAATATGGTTTGTCAAAATGGTTTGTTAAAACCTTTTGTTAGTCGAACCTGATCCTTAAATAAATTTAGACTTAACCAGGTCAATGGACGTCAACGGCATTTTTAGGTACCAACCCCTAAGTTGGACAAATGTTAGACCAAACACTTATGTTGGACAAAATGTAAGTACTGAACACCAATTAACCCTTAATTTTATCTAACAACATAACTTGACTTAGAAAGTTAGGCATCTCATCCTTCAAAGAATTGAAAACAGAAAATTTTCTAGCATTCAGAGCCATAGTAGCTGCAACTCGATTTCCTGATCTACGGACGAAATTTAAACCAAAAAAGTTGTTGCGATCCTTTAGAATATTCACTAGCTCCTTTATTATTCCTTGATATTTCCAACACATCATAGTTTCCTTCCCTTTAATGAACATCATTATCCTCTCACAGTCTCCTTCAATCCAGCAGTTCTCTATTCTTCTTCTCTAATCCATTTAGCACCTTCAAGGAGAGCTAAAGCTTCCGCTTTTTTTGGAGTTGAAGATTTGAATATTCCCAACTTAACTCTTGTTCCTTATCCAGTATTAATTATGAGAATTAGACCAAAGTCAGCATACAAAGTAAGTGATATCCAAGCAGCATCAAAATTATGTTTATACCATTTCAAAGAAGGTTCTTTCCAAGTAGTGAAAAAGCTGGGGTCTAACTACCACACCCAATTGTTTGTACCCAGAAATATTTCTAGGCTCTAAACACGATAATTTTGGTGATGATGAGGAAAACATGATTAAAAACATAAAACAAACAGGAATATCAGAGACACGAATTTTACGTGGTTCGGAAAAGGTTGCTTACATCCACGGACCAATCCCCGTGGGGAGAAATATTTTATTGATATATGGATTACAATGATTCATAATCTTCTCTGGGTTTTTCCTTTATGGATAGCCCCCTCTAGGGATTGTAATTCCCTCTATTTATACAAATGTGAATTAGGGTCTTCCCCTAATTGTAAGCTAAACATAAATGGTACTTACTTCCCTTGCATGCCTCCAGGTATTAAGTTTGCATGAAACTGCCCTGCATGCCTATTTACTTGCCCTGTATGCCTCTTGGCATTAATTAGCCATGCATGCCTCCTTGTATTGATTTGCGGGTCTCCCGTGTATTTTATACACGGTACAAACACCAATATTTCGCTTAACAATCTGTATGGACTAACTCCGATATATTTTCAAGATAATCAACTATACAGTCAGACTCAATCTTAAGAAAAGTGTATCAAAGAGTTATATCTCAATCTCTCAATCCAATCTGCAATCAAGCAAATAATAAATTGCGAGCCCGATTGAATATAAGAGAGATAACTTGAACGGTACCAAATACCAATGTTCAAGGATCGATTAATTTCAATCTACAACCAAAGGTTGGATTTACTTATTGATCGATCCAACGCAAAACCTGTGATATTTCAATTATATAACAAAATATAATGAGGAAAAGAAATAACACAGACACCAGAAGTTTGTTAACGAGGAAACCGCAAATGCAGAAAAACCCCGGGACCTAGTCCAGATTGAACACCACACTGTATTAAGCCGCTACAGACATTAGCCTACTACAAACTAACTTCGGTCTGGACTGTAGTTGAACCCCAATCAATCTCATACTTATTCAAGGTACAATTACGCTCCTTACGTCTCTGATCCCAGCAGGATACTACGCACTTGATTCTCTTAGCTGATCAAACCCATAACTAAGAGTTGCTACGACCCAAAGTCGAAGACTTTAATAAACAAATCTGTCTCACACAGAAAAGTCTACAGGAATAGATAAATATGTCTCCCACAGAAATACCTACGAGTTTTTTTTCTTCTTTTGATAAATCAAGGTGAACAGGAACCAATTGATATACCGGACTTATATTCCCGAAGAACAGCGTAGAAATATCAATCACCTCACAATAATCTTAATCGACTAGCGAAACAAGATACTGTGGAATCACAAACGATGCGACGAAGGTGTTTGTGACTACTTTTCTATCTTGCCTAGTAGAGATATAAATCTCAAGCCAATATTACGATTGCACTCATATACGATAGAAACAGCAAGATCAGATCACGCAACTACAAAGAAAATAGTTGGGTCTGGCTTCACAATCCCAATGAAGTCTTTAAATCGTTAACATGTAGAGTTCGTGAAAAACCTAAGGTTAAAGGAGAATCGACTCTAGATTATACAACTAGTATCACACAGGAGGTGTGGGGATTAGGTTTCCCGGTTGATAGAGTTCTCCTTTATATAGTCTCCAAATCAGGGTTTGCAATCTAAGTTACCTTGGTAACAGAGCATTCAATATTCACCATTATATGAAAACCTGATAAGATTCGAGCTAATATCTTTCAACCGTTAGATCGAACTTAGCTTGTTATACACAAATGAAATGTAACTCCATTTAGGTTTGAGTAACCGTACCTAAACGTGTACACTTAGTTGGTTAGTTGACCAATGGTTAGCCATATGAGCACTTTCATATCAACCTTATTCATCTTCACGATAACTAGTTCAAATGACTCAAATGAATTAGTTAGAGAGTTGTTCAATTGCTTAGAACTCATAGAAGTATACAAGACAGAGTCGAAGCAAAATCGATTTTGATTCACTCGAATCGATTCATGAACATTATAGCCACGGTTTGCAAAATTCGCATTCCTTATTATATAAATATTTTAGTTCATGAACAAACCGATTTTAAAAAGTAACCTACCTAAGTATGCAAACAGGTACGCGTATTTAAGCAACCGGATTCAGTTTGTTTTTTTTACTTTCAAACTCCAGCAAAAATTCACGGAAGTGAACTTTCCGCCAGTACGCGTACGGGTACGCATACTCTCCCAGATTTCCAACAACTGCCAGTACGCGTATGGGTACGCATACTTTGGGTTCCCGGTTTTGGACTTTTACACAAATGTGAGAACACACTATGTTTATATCCAAAGATGGTTACATGTTCTAAACTCTCATTTCAATTATTGAAACTTTCTTAGAGGATGTTATATAGTTGTTATTCACAAACTATTTTTCACCAAAGCGATTTTCAAGTTATTGAAATAATCAACATGACATTCGTCACGAGTAAAGATGAACTTGGACAAAGAAAAAGCTTACTAGCACATATTTCGAGAAATAGATAACCGAGATAAACTCGGCTCGAAATAACAAATGTGTATAATCGAAGTCTATATAGCAATACGACTTTTGTCTCAAGATAGGAGATAATATATATAGACTTTTGAGTGATAGATAAGTTCAAGTCTCCACATACCTTTTTGTCGATGAAGTTCCACCAGTTCCTTGAGTAGTTCTTCGTCTTTGCATGATGAACGTTGTGGAGAGCTCAACTACACTTACTATCCTAGTCCGAGACTTAGCTATAATTAGATAAAAATCAAGACTTATAGTTTTTCCAACTAAACTTGACAAACAAGCTTGAGATAGCAACGCTTGCGAGTTCAACCGAGCAATGCTCTAACAAGTAGTACTAACAGTTATCAAAGACCTATTATCTTTTGTAATAACATTATAGTTTAAATCATTATTTGGATGTTTGCACCAAAATTGCAAAAATTTCTGAATAGAAATATATGTTTGCATAGATGAGGATGATTTTTCCTCAAAATTTAACCAAATTTAATTGCACATTTTTCTGCTAGAATTTTATTCCCTGCAAACCACAGATTGTAATATTCATTGAAAATAATATTTGTTGTATTGAAAGTCACTCCAACAGAAAAGGGAGGCAATGCCCATATTGATTTTGCGAACCAATACTCAAAAAATAGATGATGCAATGATTCAATTCTATTCTTAGAAAAATGCATTTGTTGTCAATGTCAGGCATATAAAAAATTAGAATATGTCTCACAACATTATTAAGACATTTCCATAAAAATAGTTTGACTCTTTGTGGTAAGCTAGTTTTCCAGAAATTTTCCCAGGAATTCAATATTTCCTCATCACAGTTATGTTTCCGACTTAATCTATCATATAAATATTTTACAGTAAATATGACATTTCTAGATAGTTAACTTTCATCTAGGTTTATCCCTATCTAAGGTATCATTCACATATATCACCATCAAAGACCGGTTTTTAGTGCACATGACATACATTTCATGTTTTAATACAAGAGCAACATTCATATTTATGAAAGTTTAAAATTGAAGACAATTACAGAGATCAAAACTCATTAAACAATTAGGTAGTGATAATGATGAATCATGAATGAGTGACGGTTGATTCCTTTCCATCAAGTTGCTTAGAACCATACTTAATTTAGAGTGAAGATATGTTGAACTGATGCATTTATCGATTGGTGATGATATTGGGTACATCTTGTATTTATGTATTCCTTAATTTATATTTTCTTTTGATGCTTGAAGAAACAAATAATTGTTGTTGTCTGTTTAATCATGTTAAAAACAACATTACCATTCACAATCAGTTGGACAATATGGCAATGCAGATGATGCAACAATTTTAGTGGTGTTTTCAACATTGCATCGATCCATGGATCATAACAATTCTAGCATAAATTATTGACGCCAAAAATAAGCGAGTATGAAAATCCAGGTGTTAAGGAAAAGTCGAAGACGTGTTGTTAAAAAAAAAGATGTAACTGTAGTTAACTATAGCGTTTGCTGATGTCACATCTTCAAAATCCAACAGTCGTGAGGCTGCTAGTTCAATTTTGATCCCGCGTTGCGAGATCAAAAAAATTTCTGACAAGAAGCCCCGATTTATCAAAATTTATCATTTGGAAAGAGACCAAACTGAATTCATGAAAAACATTAAGTAATTTTTTACAACTTTGCAGATTAGCCTTTGTAAAGATAAGGCAATCATCTGCAAAGAACAGATGTGACTCAGGTTTACTATTCTTGCTTATTTTCAAGCCTTATATTTCTTTAGTTTGTTCCTTTGCAATAAGATAATTAGAGAATACTTCCATTAAAATGTAAGAAACAGGTAAGAGGACAATGGATCCCATTGCCTAAGGCCACGAGTTGGTTTGAAATAGTCTCTTATATTCCCATTTAGAAGAACTTCAATAGAAGCACTTGTTATATATTGTTTAATTAGTTCACACCTGTTTTTACAAAAACCTGAATTCTCCATTGGTTTTAGTAAAAAATCACAGCTAACCCTGTCGAAAGCTTTCGACATGTCTATTTTTAACACCTAATCCCCTATTTATTTATTTTTTCATACGGTTTAGAGTGTAGATTCTCATGTGCTACTATAATGTTGTCCGAGACCTGTCTTTTAGATAAGAAAGCGGATTGAAATGGTGAAATCAGTTTATCAAGGAGAATTTTCATTCTCTTATCCAAGATTTTTGAAATGACCTTATAAGGAATGTTGCAAAGACCAATTGGTCGAAAATCACTCGGTGTCTTTGCATTTTTGGGAATCCATTTTGCCTGGGAGATTTTTTTGGTTTCATGTTTTTTACCACGTCCCAAATCTCCTTTGCCGATGGAATTTCCATAAGCTTCTCATCATCCGTTGTTGTTACACCTACTGAAAGATATGAGAAGATCTCCTCATTTTGAAAAGTTCCATGGCATAGCCTTAAGTAAAGTTTCAAAGTCAGATTTTAAGTTATCCACAATTTCTTTTTTATCCTTAATTTCCTCGTCAGAGTTCAGCGAACGATTGTTCCTTTTCTTGTTTTTAAATTTTTTTAAATGGAATATATTTAGTATTTTTTTCCCTTTATTTACAAATTTATCCCTAATAAGTTGTTTCACAATTTGTTTTTCGGTATCATAAAGCTTTTTCAGACTAGCCATCTTTAAGTTTATTTGGTTTTGGATATGCTTATATATCTGGTTTTTTTTTTTTGTTTAATTTGTCTAAATCCAAAAACGTTTTTCTTCCAAAATGTTAATTGTATACCAAGGTGATATAAGTTTTGAATCATGGCTAAGTAGGGTTATTATTATCATGATTCCAACAATTATTTATTAGATTAATACAAGATTGTTCTTTCAACCAAATGTCAAAAAACTTAAAAGAGAAAGAAATATTTACCCTATTCATTCCTTTCATATTCTTAAGTAGATGATTATGATCTGATCCCAGTACAACAAGAACATTAATACTAGAATTAATAAATTGGTTTTGTCATTTTATGCTAGTAAAAGCCTTATCTAATCTTTTTTAAATGTTTTCAACCCCTTCCTATGGTTATTCCATGTGATTGCCCCTTCATAACCAAAATCTTTTAAAGCAGATCTCACAAGGAGCCTTTTCAAAGGTTTCGCCTCACTTTCAACAAAAGGTACACCCCCTTGTTTATCCTCTTTAAGAAGGTTTTGGTCACAATCAGTATGACCATCCATGCTATGTTACTTTCACCGTAATTTCTTCTAAATATTTCTAAGGATCAAATTTAAGTTGTTTATATGGAGACCCATAGAGAAGTTTGTTTTAATAAGGACATTAATCATTTTTCTTGTCCTGATTAAATTATCCTCATCTAACTCTAACAACAAGTCTTATGGTGGAATCCAACTTATTCAAAGTGCATAAAAAGTGTGGAGAGTCCATTCTAGTGGCTTCTAAGTTGAAATTATCCACATTTATCCAAGACATGTCCAAGATTTAGCGAAAGAGAGTTTGAAATCTAAACGATAAAGGTAATCCGATTTGTGCAAAATGCGATTTCCATCTCCGAAAACCGGAAACGGCATAAGTCATGCACTGAATTATCGGTGCTTTTCATTATGTAATATATACAAGAACTTCGGGCACGCGCGCTGCGCGCGCGATGAAAAATTATCAAAATATAATGTTGACCCCAGTTTGACCCAAAGTTAATTGCGGCAAAGCTAAATAAAGAATCAAACAGGGTCTACCGTAACACATGTCCCCGGTTCAACACTGAACACCCCTCCACGTGTCATACATGCAAGGGACCCGCACCCAATTGTCTCCCACCAAGCGATGGAATAATCAATAGAGACGAGGGAATTTTCGTAATATGTCATGCCTGGATATAAACCCTATGCCTCTTATAATCTTTTGAAATCCTCTCTTCTTTAGAACTTTTGCGCAACTCTCACTTTTTTCCTCATCTGAGTCCCTTCCTATTCTACCGTCGAACTAAAAAAGATTGAAACATACTGATGACATAGTGGGTTAATTAAGATCAAAATTTCTTCATGGTCTGAAAAGCTTCATTATTTCTACTTTTTACGGCTGATTCCATTGTTGATATTGTAGTATACATAGGTTGGGATAAAGCAAACGATCGACCGTTCACTGGAGCATCCGGTCTTCAAATTTTATCTTGTGTTGATATATATAGTATAGCATCTGAGAATCTGTCTTCAAATTTTATCTTGTGCTAATGTACATCCAAATTTCAGTTTGTGCTACTGTAATCAGTCAGATGTGATCAAGCCCTCTAAGAATTGTGAACCACATAAGTTTATCTTTCTTTTCTCTGATTTGATTAACCTTGATCTATTTGAAAAAAGATCGAAGTTCAATTTTGTTTTGAATGTCATACGACTCATTTCTAATTACCATTTTACCATCAAATAATATTTTCTCTTTAGATTCAGTTTGATAAATATAGGGGCAAAACGGGTCTAAAAGAGTTACAGCTTCACCTTGCTACAGTAAAGGTAGTTCCCCTTTATAGTAGAACTAGAATGCTCGCACGTGCAAATTCAAGTGCAAAAAGAATGGGTTCACGGGTCCATTTTAGTTGAACCTTTTCTCTTTTTTGTTAATTAATAAACTGAATTACATATATACCCTCAATTTCAATTTTATGGATTTCTTATCAATGTATGATACATGGGCAAAATAGTCCAAATTAATTTACAGCTTCATTGCTACAGTGCATAGGGGTCTTCCCTTTATATACTAATAGAATAGATAGATTCAAAATAAAATAGAATAAAAGAACAGGTTGTCGCTAATCCAAATAATATTAACTGTCATTTCTTGTGCCATTTTGGCACTCTTCTACTACTAAACTTGAACTTCCGTGATTTATTAGAAATTAAAATATTTTTATGAAGCACTTGCAACATGTTGGAAATTCTCATTTTTGTAAAGAGCTTGGAATACTCGAGTAATATTTGCGGAGGTATACGAGCATAATGGCATTGCTCGTACAGAGCTCCTGGAACTCTAGTGAAGAAGGTTGCAGCAAGACTTTGTATGATTCTTGCTTGCTTACAAGGGAGTTTACATCATGCCTATTTATAGGCTTGTACAACCGACCTTCTTAACTCTAGAAGCTTCTGTAGCTATCTAGTCTTACGGTCTCTCCAGAAGACTCTAGCCACTAACATTTCTTTCTTTTACATTAACATATTTGACTGACCTTACATTTTTGTTCACACAAACGACCTAGTAATCTCTAGAAATTTATTACAACAGATATTACAAGACTTTGCTAGACACATGATCTACACAATTCTGGAATTTTCTTCACATTGCAAATTACATGTTCTAACACTTATTGGTTAAATGGTCCCCCGCGACTCTGTAACTCAATAGGGAAAGCCGGTCGCTTCTTTAGAAACAGCAGCACAACGTGTGTATTTGCATTTTGCAACCTTTGGAAATGTACCAAAGCAAGTATTAACAAGTCTGTCCTGGAAGAACGGAATGTGAAGATTGAAGAGGGGATTTCCGGCAAACAGGGCACGACCCGTTCACACGAAGCCATCCATCGATACAGTTGACATGGAAGTAATGGTTACATTCAGGTAGGCTCTTAAGTGTATCTTTAGGTGTATAATCTGCAAGACATATAGAACAAGTAGTATTTTCTGGATTAAGAAATTTCCGACTTTGGCATAGTACCACTTGCGGATATGACTGTATAGTAGTCTCGTCAAGACCATTTCTAGCAGGACTTGATTGTTGTGGAAGCAAACCAGCGGTTGATAATTCAATCTGTGTTTGGTGGTTCTGATCGTCATTCCTGCAACAGCACCAAGCTATGCCAATCAAAATTGGCAGTGCCGATCCAACTAGTATTAGACTGTAAATTATGCCTTTTGAAAGATCATCTGCAAATAGAAATTTCTTCATTACATAACCATGTAATATGTACGTTGTTTGTTCAAGTGACAAAGAGTATTTTCTTACCTCGCGGTGGTGGAGGTTTCTCATAAACATCAGATACAGAAGACCATTTGAGAGAAAGAAGCTTAACCTTGAGCGGATAAAAAGCATCACTGGACAGCCAGTCCCACTGAGCTAGAGCGATAACGGTTTCTATTACCTTACACTTACTTTTCTTCATAGAATGCATAATCCTCGCATCACCCCAAGACTCTATCGCCAATACTACGTGCGTTGAACTACTAAGACAGTCAATTGCGTAGAAAATCGAAGTCGATTTATTTGCATATATTCTTGTAAGATTAGAGTAACCTTGTGTCGAACAATTATAGAAGATATAAGAGTCATCCTGATATCCAGAGCTTATAAATCCAGAATATCCGAGAGAGCGGTCTGGATTATGATGAAGGAAACGTCTCGGAAAACATCCACCGGGGTCAGACAATTGTATCTCTTGTGTATTATAAGAGATACCTTGAACGTCAAATTCTCCATAAAATGGGAGTTTGAGTATGGTTTTGGTTCCGTTTCTACAAGATAGACCAAACCCACGAGGATAGACACACCCTTTACTGAAAAAATCGCTACCATGATTGTTATTTTCCTTGATACTGAATGGGTATTGAATTGAAATTTCACCACATCTAGAGACTGGACAATTATCTCGAAAACTTGTAACTGAATTTTTCAACAGAAAGAACAAGAAGATGAAGAATAATAGCCTTTCGAAGTAACGCATGATGAACTTAAATTTGAAAGTGGTAATTGAAGTTTTTTATTTGGTTGAACATCTTATACCTTAGTTCAAGACGAGTTAATTAATTTGAAGTCGCACCTTCATTTGGACATTCTAAGCTACTTGATGACACAGACAATTAGTTGAAGTGAAAGCCCCCAGTAGGACTTTCATTCTTCATTTTCGCCCAGGAAGGACTTTCTTCCTTTCGTACAAAGATGTGGATGGTCAATGGTGGACTAAAGATATTTAGATATCCAGTGAATGTTATCCATTTAAAATCAATTGGTGGACAAAAAATGAATAGGTAGGGCATGGAACAAGGCTTTTATATGCACATTACGCGGGGTGGATAACATTTTCTCCTTGCATGCATATTGTCTTTACGGTGACATAGAGAGTGGGTAAAACAAAAATACGGTAGTGTCCTTTGACTTTTTAACAACAAGAGAAAATAGAACATTTGATAGGAAATCTCCGGAAGACTTGGAAACTGTTGCCTGCTTCTGTGAAGACTAATAAGAGAAACCAAAACAACTTCATACAATTATCTTTAATTATCACCCTCTTTGTCAAATTTCATGCCAGAGATGTAAAATACATTATTCCTCAAATTTTTTTTTTCTTTTTTCATAAATAAGATACGGAAAAAATATAGTTTGGTCCTTTTTTAGGAACGCGTAATTGGGGGATATGGAAACTAATTGGGGGATATAGCTAAATGACAAAATAGGGATCCAAATATCCTAACTGGGTTACCCCTTATATAATTAAATTATTAATTCCTAATCTAACCCTCCCTAATCATAATTAGTTATTAATCCTGATTAGTAAAATATTAATGATTTGGGGGATATAATTTGTGTATTTATGTTTATTTGAATTTGTGTGGGTTAGTTGAGAGTAGAATGAGGGAAAAAAATTTTGAGTAGAATTTTTTTTTTTTTTTGAAAATGGAAGATGATTGTGATGAGAGACTTGCAATTTCTTTGAATCTTTAGCTCAATTACAACAACAATCATATCTTCAATCTTCGATTAATGATAACAACTCACAATTGTTGTATGATGAACCAACACCTTTGAATCATTATTTTCTTGACCATGAAATGTTTTGTGAAGAACCAACTCAAGAAAGTAAACATGTTCAGCATACAAGCAACCCCAACACACGAGGTAATGCTTCAAAGAGGTCGAAAATTTGATTTTTTTTTTTGAAACCGCCATTTAAATCAGAAAAAACCTTAGTACTTAGGCATGCTCGTGGTATGAATTCTACGCGGTATCATGTAACCGGCATTGTATTCATAGATATTTGTATGTAGGGACAAAATATCCCCCACTTGTTCAAGAACATACCGGCGTGGTATTCAAACCAAGATTGAATGCGGTACACATTTATACTTTTTACCTACCAGTGAATATTGTAAGGAATATTCAAACCGTGAGTGTGAGTACATGACACGAGAATTAGGTTCACGACCTAAGCATAGAAACTTAAATGTCGAGGATGCTGGGTTTTACATGAAAAACATACGAAGCTAATGATATTTTGAACTTAAATACAGGCATTTGTTTCTTTCAACTTCCTCTTAGGAACCTAATACCAGGTATAGTGAGTCAATTACCATTTATCTTAGGTTCTTAATCCCTGATTTACTTTACTTATCGACAATGCCGGTTTTGAACTAATCCGATTTTCTTTTCATTCATTCCTTAGATTGTTACCTACAACGATCAACCAAACTCCAAACCACTCCATCGGGATACGTCGGAGTACTATAAAATGCCGCGGGTATGTTACCAAACAATACTTTCACCTAGTTTGTACAATTTTATGTTGGGATTTGCTTGTAATCTCCATAATGTTGTCCTTATGTAGGGAATAAAATATGAAAAGGAAGCAATTGCTTGGGCAAAAGCGACGACTCTTAATAACATGTGTGTCTTAGTGAGGAATTCCCAACGTTCAGATGTTCGTTTTGAGATGGTTTGCGAGAGAAGTGGAAAATACAATGAGAAAAATAGCCATAAGAGAAAGGATTTTGTATATGAAAAGAAGACTAAGAGGGTATACAAGACAGTTACGAGGAAGGATGACTGCCCCTTTAAGCTTGTATTCTATCTAAGAGGTTCAAAAGTAGAAGAAAAAGAATGGGAATGTAAGGTGTGGTTTGGCCGTCACAACCACCCCGATCCGAAAGATTTTGAAGGTCACTCCCTAGTTGCGAAGCTAAAACATGATCAATTCGAGGATGTAAAGATGATGACCAAAGAATGTATCAAACCAAGAGTGATTCTCAGAACCTTCAAGGAAAAGGATAAGACCAACGTTTCTTCACTCAGTACAATTTATAGCGCACAAGCAACCATTAAAAGGTTGGAATGGGAAGGGAGGAGTGTTATGCAAGAATTTGAGAAGATAGTTTGGGATCACAATTACACGGTATCATTAAAAGAGGTCAGGACAACAAGCGCTTCAAATATTCATTTCGCATCCTTTGCTTTCACAATTGGCTCATACGTGTTGTGATGTTCCTATGATGGACTGCACCTACAAGACAAACAAATACAACATGTCGTTGTTCAACATCGTGGGGCAAACATCGGACAAGGTAACATTCACATTGGCTTGGTGTTTAATGGAAAACGAGAGGGATTACAATTATCATTGTGCATTGCGGCAATTGAAATTATTGTTCCCGGAAAATCGTTTTCCGAAGGTCATCATAACCGATCAATTTGACGCACTAATGAATGCCATATCCGACGTATATCCGGATGCACAAAATTTCCTATGTACATATCATATAGGTAGAAATGTGAAAAAACATTGTCATGCTTTGTTTGAACCCTCTAAGGCTGATACGCCCGCTTCACCAGGAGATTTTTCATGACTTTGTTGTGCATCATCACGGTATTTACGGATTGGGTTTATCACGAGATTTGCGACGAGCCATTGCTTTGGTATAGAAGATGAAAAAAATAGGGAGAGATTGAATAGATCGAATATTTTTGTTTCCAAAAAAGTCACTTATATAGCATGAGTAGTTTGAAAGAGACGAGCCATTAAAGAAACCCATTACAATTTTACTCATTAAAGATTTGGTAACCGTCAAATTAGTGGAATGAAATTGTAACCGTCAAACAAGTTGAATGAAATTGTAACCGTCAGAAATCCGGCATAGACAATTACATACCAATGATCTTAGGTATTACAAGTTCATGATTTTTTTAACTTCTTAGTGTTGGAAAACCGGCGTCGAGTGTAAACATATCCATAATGCCGGTTTTAGGATACCGACATTCAAATTAACTCATCGGGGTTGCCGGTGTTATCCGGCACACTAAAGTTTTTCTATCCAACGCCGGAACTTAATTATTGTAGACAGCTAGTCCGGCATAGATATATAGAATATATACTTATGCCGGTATTACGATTGTATTGTATTGTATTATGCTAACAAAATAAAATAATCCAGGAACTCTAATTTATTTCAAATGTAATCCTTGTCGCAGGAAGCACGAATGCACTTAGCACGTGCATCAAGCCTTTAAACCACTTGGTGACCCAATCAGACGAGTTATAGTCTCGTGAGGGTTTACATAGAGATGTACCCACAAAACCCACACGAAAAACCTTAGCAAATACCACTAAACTATCAATCTTCTTAAGAAGAATCCGTTTCCGATTCACCCGGTGGTGGTACTCAGTGACTTTGGTTACAATATGGTTCACGTTGGCTTCAAACATGAATGCTTCTCCCTTTTCTTGTAAGTAACGCGTTTTCACGACTTCATGCTACAAAAACAACACACAAACTTTTTTGGTTACATAAAAATTTAAAAATAGTAGATTGTGTCGAATTATTCATAAAGATACTTTACGAGTTGTTGAGGGGAAAATCTATTGTGGCTAGCGTTCTCGATCCGGTGCTTCATTTTAGATACTCAACCACAAGCATTTAGGATGATGTCGTGTCGTTGCTTTCGATTTGTTGAGCGAGTTCTTCCTTCGAGTTCAAGTAATCGTGAATAAACTTGCTAAAAATCTTCAACCACATGGAATCCCGCGTCTTTGTTATCTATAGTTGAAGGAAGAGTTTAGCGTACCATGCTTGGGTGATTGCTAAATCTTCCTCGAGTCAAACGATGCCATTTGTTGTATGTGGGATTAGGTTCTACAATAAGCTATTTATAGATGACTATTCTAGGGTTTAGGGTTTCCTAACACTACACCATATTCAGCGATTAGTAACTAAAATTCGTAACCAACATGTAGCCGTCACGAATTAGTGACTAAAAATTTCAGTTACGAAAATTTAGTGACACCACATGTTCCGTTACGAAATTTTACCAGTTTAGTGACGGCCCAGTCCGTGTCACGATTAGTAACTCTTGGAAAATAATCGTGCGAAAGAACCGTGTGCGAGTAACACTCGGTAACACCATCCACGAGCAAGCGTGCGAAAGAACCGTGTACATTCTATCAAGTTTACCCTATCGTGTGAATAAACCGCACAAATCTTATCCCCTTCTTCTCTCTTCGAGTCTTCTCTCGCTCTACCTTTCAAACATCACCTACATTCCCCTTCTTCTCTCTTGGGATCGATTTATCCATCCTAAACATAGAAGTTTTTGCGACTTTCATATCCCTTTCCTTCTATGACTCGCTATCTGTTTTGTGTGAAGACAGACTCACACTAGAAGTCTAGAAGAAGAAGATTTGTCATCTGTTATTAGGTTAGGTTCTCACCGTCAATCAAAAAACACCTCTTTTTTCTTCGTGTTTTTCAATCTTCATCTTCTCTTTATCTTTCAGAAATTTCAGAAACCCTAATTTAATCTATTTATATTCAATTAAGATTTAGGGTTATTTAGTGATGAGTTTGACGCAAATCGAGAAGAAGCTAGGGTTGGATGTTTAGGGTTGAAATCGATTAAGATGAGATATGGAGGAGATTGCGAATGGGTTTTGTTTGAATTAGGTATTAAGATTCAGAAGATGGTGGTACTGAGATTTCAAGGGTGTTGGAGCTGTTGATTTGATGAATCAATTACAGATGGATAGGTGGTTTTTTTTTTTTATTATGAGTTTAGTAGAGAGATGGCTTCAATTTGAGTGGTAATGATCAAGGTTTAGAGAAGGTCGAGATGGGTGCATTCAAGAAATTGGACAAGAAGAGATCGTTATTCTTTGCTCAACAGATCAAGCCCTGGATCGAGGCCTTGGCCACCATGAAACAATAACACAAGTATTATCCCTTTTCATGCCCTTGTTTTATTTATTGGGTTTAATTTTTAGGTCGGTTTGTTATAAGCTGAGATTTGGGTTTCAATTTTCTCGATTTTGACTTGTTTTCGGTGAGTGTCAAAGTTCAATTGTTTTCTATGCTAGATGTATAATCTAAAGATAAGTCGGGTGATCTATAAAGTTCAATTGTTTTTATGCTAATAACTCATCAGTTGAAATCAAATGTGAAGTTCTTGGATGATGTTCTGTAAACCCATTGCTATTTTTTAACTTGTTTTAACGCTCTCTTGGTCATGCTTGCATTGGTCGAGAATTTCTTTAATGGGTTCTTATTAAATTTTCTTAAAAAATCGTAATTTATGAATTGTTTAGGTATTGTAGGTGTTTGATGAAATTCCTAACTTTATATATGTTGCTTAGGTGATATATGCATGGATGAGGCAAAGGTTTTGAGTTTGTGACCATGTTCAAATGATTAAGTCAAAGATGCGATAGAGAGCGTCGAATGGTTATGTAATATTTTCACGCGTGAAGTCATTAGATTTGGAGACCTCTGCAAAGACCCCGATGCTTTTGACAGATACTGTAAGTATATTTCCTTTTGTACTTACCATACACAAACTCTCTCAAACCCTAATTTCACAAACTCTCGCATACCATACACAAAGACGAGGCGAGAAAAGACAATGAAAGCTCTTATGACCTTAGCTCAAAGATACTTCTGTAAGTATATTTCTAATGTTCATTTCACAACTTTGTCTTTGGTTTTGTACATGTCTACTTATATGTGCAGATCAAGGAATGGGCTAAGTTACGTGATATCATCAACCCCAAGGATGGAACCTTGAATTCATACTCCCTTTGTTTGCTGGTTATTTTCCATTTTCAGGTAATTTTCCATATCTTATGAAGTCTATGTTAATTAGATAGATATACTATCTTTCGTGCCTTGATGTACACTTGTCGTATTGCAGAGATATGTCTTTGGAGGATAGTCAAATTTTGTGCAACTTTTTGCCTCTTCTAAGAGAGTATCTTAGGAGGTTGCCTCGGAGATTCAATCGATATGTACTCATACATTAACAACGGTGAAGGTGCTCCCCATATGATTCACTCTTCTTGTCCTGGCCACTCCTCATTTTATGTGCTTGATGTTTGGATATCTATGTGGCGTATCTGACTAATCCCTTCATTCATTGAACATGAATATGTTATAAATAATGATCCTTGTCCAACTCATGAATTATGTGTTGTGTCCTCTGTATGTGCAGATATGATGGATGATTATGTTTATGACTTCTCTTATTTGTGAAGGACGAGTTGTCCAGCTATTGAAAAGGTGTGTGACTTATTTTCTCCAACTCATACTTTCCACTTTTCTGTTTATTGAATTTGTTGAATTGTTCTCACTTGCAGGGGTTGCCATTAGATCGCAAATTTGCTCTTTTGTATCTCTTACAATTTTGGTGCCATAGTGAGTTGTCCAAACTATTTCAAGTATGGATGTTCTTATGGAGATCATGTAAGCACAATTCTATGACATTTAAAGTATTATTATTGCAGTTTATTTCAAGTACGATAGCGTTGTGCATTTATTCCCTAACATTGACTGAATTTCTTTATGCATATTAGACAAATTGATAATCATGAACGTATGATTTATATTCTAGCTAATCAGTATCAATTCTGATGATGGTCATGATATAAGGAAGACCGCTTTATTTTACGCCACCAGACTAAATTTTGCATAAATTTAACTTAAAAAGCCAGTCCAAAATTGAGCATCTGTTATACACCAATGAGTCAGTAGTCAATGTTAAAATGTATTCATACATGGAGCATCATTCTTCCCCATATAACGTGTTTTAGTAAATCTTTTTCATGTGTAGGCATGTCTTTGATCCACTTGCAGCTGAAGTGGTGGTACTTGATACACATCATCATGCTACTTGTTGAGGTCTGGTTCAGGCGTTACGGCAATGTGAGAGATGGAACAAAGAAACAAGTATTCATTTTCAACCTCTTCTCTCCAAAGTGGTTGAGGTCGATTCATAAAGTGATGCTGGTACACCACTCATAACTTCTCCAGAACGAACATATGGAGCTTCTATGGATGAGTCGCTCGTTTAAAATCTAGTAAACTATCTACATTTGTCAAGGGTTGTTGTATGAGTTTCATGACGTATGGATTGGTGAAGCATTAGTGAAGGTAAGTCACTCTTGGACCACCATCTATTAGTGCTTGTATTTGAGTAGCGATGAGTTAATATGAAACTTTGTTTGGGTGATGAAACCTTAGAATTGTATTGATATTCGACATTTATAACTCAGGCAATGTTGACACCATAAAAAGAAATCCAACCGTTAGAATTAAGTGAATTTTGGATATGTTAGGCATATATATGTCAGGCAGACTCTGTTAAAATTGCGGGATGATCGGACACGGTAAAGTGGAAACCGATGCATTACGGAGAAACCAATGTAGCTTGATCCTACTAATTTTATGACTTGGTTGATTGTGCGGGGGTTTACTCTGCATTGGGTCTTTGAAACGTGATCTCCAATGAAAAGAAACTACAAGAGAACAAGCAATTAAGGATTTGGAGGTAATTTATCATACGAATAGAAGTTTGAGATGAATGTTCAAATTCTAGAATTCTAGTTAATTGAGGTCCCTTTTTCAACCGGATGGTGTTCGGCATCATTTTTCTTTAGTTTTAAGGCCTTCCCAAATTGGATGTTAAAATGAGACTATGAAAGTGTTTCGTTACTTGAAAATGTTTCGTTTAAGATTGTGCACATATATAACTATGATGTTTTGATCTGTTTTTTAATAGTAGTATGGGGACTATGTTTGCTGTATTGACATGCAATCACCGAATATTTTGATCATCTTCTACCTTGCTGACTTTCCTATTTAGAAGTGAGTTGTTTTATAAGCATCGAATGTTCTTCTCTTATTCCTACTCATCTCGTAATCATTATGTTATATATGTGCAGGTCCTTGGCTCAATGCTAGGAAGACAAAATAAGTACTAGCACAAGGATTTTGCTAGTCAATGTACGTTTCTATCTCCTTGTCATCTCCACATCCTAATTCCTTATACGATACTCGACTTGATATGCATTCATACTCTTTGTTTAAACCTTGTTCAAATCAACATGTTATAGTCCGCGCCTCTTTTGCCCCCATCTATTGAAGCTTGATAACTTATTTCACGTTTGTTTACTTTAACGGGGTTCGTAATCGAATGTGCATTGAGTTCTCAAAAGGAATGATGCCTATGCAATGGCGACCGGAGACACCTTGATTCGTAAAAAGAAGAAAAAGTCTTGTTGGCTTAATAATAAATGGCTAAGGTAATGCTCACAATATGCTTATTCATAGCATTTATGTATACTTGGCGATTATGGCTCATGAACACAACATAAATTGGTTGAATGACTTCTTTTGAATGTTGGAATGAATGTTAAATTATATTGAATGACTTCTTATGTGAAATGTTGAAATGTGAAATGTTGGAATTGGATTGTATTGTAACAATTCCGGGGATAGGGTACTTGGGGTGGTAAAATGAAAGGGATGGAAACATTAATATTGACCGGTCAATAAAGACCGAATTTTTTTGTAACAAAAGGATTAAGTAACGGCAAAAAAAGTGTCACTAATTTTTTACCAGGATAGTAGGAATCAGTCAACGCTGACCTGGTCAAAAAATTAGTCACCCTGGTAAAAATTTAGTAACGGAAAATCCTTGGTTACTAAAATTTTACCAGAACATTGTAGTCGGTCAACGTAGACTAAGTCAATGTATTTGTAAAAAAAAAAAAAATTGAAACAGTCTTGCTTCTTGTCACGAATTTTAACTTCGTGATCTCTCTCACTCGTGTTACTAAATGTGTCACAACCCCAAATTAGTGACGGCAACATGTTGGTTACTGAAAATTTGTTACACACCTCGTTGTAACGGTCATTGTGCGTCACAACTCCATTTCGTGACTGAAATAATGTGTCACAAAACGCAAAATATGGTGTAGTGTAA